>CM040430.1:56393333-56398333 GCA_022702705.1 Papilionanthe hookeriana x Papilionanthe teres | reverse complement strand
TCAATCCTCTTTTAATCCCCATCCCATTTAATGATAAATTTCCTCCGTTGGAATATTAGGGGTATTGCTAATCCCCTATCTTTTAAAAGACTGCTACATTTAAACAAAAAATATAAATTATGGTGCATTACCATCCCGGAACCTTTGGTTAATAAATATCCTCGTAAAATCATCGCAAGCTACAAGGCTACAACCACTATGCTAATCGCAATAATAAAATTTGGATTTTTTGTAGAAAAGAGGTGAACTGGTCTATCCTTATTGACAACAAGCAATTTATACATTCTTCCTTTCGCATTAATGGCGGGGATGGTTTAATAACCTTTGTTTATGCTCGGATGTAAAAAGGAAGATAAAGTTATCCCGTGGAGTCGACTACGGGACATCGGTGTCCAAGTACACTCACCCCGGATTGTTGGGGGTGATTTTAACAAGTGTGGGGTCTTCAAATGAAAAAATTGGGGGTAGACCTCCCAAGCTCTTCGATATGACCATTTTCAATGATAATATTCATGCAGCCAATCTTTATGACCTTGGATTTAGAGGACTCCGTTTACATGGAAGAGAGGGATTATCCGGGAGAGGCTTCGATAGGATGTTGGTTAACAACCTTTGGCTCTCTAATTGGCTTCTTACTTATGTTACTCACCCGAGTCTTGCTCGGTTCCGATCATAGACCTCTCCTTATATCTATTACCTCCCCCACTCGCTCTAATACTCCCCCTCCTTTCGGATATCCGAACGTTTGGTCCTCCTATGTTGAGTTCCACAAGATTGTTCGAGAAAACCGGCACCGTATCGATCACCCGTACCCTCTCATCGATTAAGCGGACTACGGATAACTCTCGAGAAAGCTCTTAGGAAATGGAATTGGAACTTTATAGGAAACCTCCATGAAGTCGTCCAAGTGGCCGAGAAAGAGCTCAATCAAATCGAGTCTAAAATCCAAGCTAGCATCGCTACGGATGAACATTACTTCACCGCACAAAATAATTTATCGTTAGCTACCGATAAGCCTGGAGCAATATCTAAAACAAAAAGTCGCTTTGAACCATTTTATTCATGGGGATAGGAACACTCGGCTTTACCATGCTCGTATAAAATATAGAAGAAAATGTAATACTATTCACTCTATCCACACAGACTGATGGCAGGAAACTCATGGAGGACACCGAGATTGGTTTGGATGCTATTACACATTTTGACGAGCTACTTAATCCTCCTCCTGTAACTGCATTGCCTATTGATAGATCTCTTTTCCGAGACAACTTGCATTACACCAATGTACTTGAGTTAACTACCATCCCAACCGAGCAAGAAATGCGGAATGCTATAAAATCAATTGATAGTTCTAAAACTGCAGGACCGCATGGTTACACAGCAGATTTCTATCGAAGGAGTGGAATTTGGTTGGTGGTGATGTGGTGGCAGCTTATCCAAAGTTTCTTCCTTGGAAATGATCTTTCCCGATTATTTTTGTGCTTCAAACATTGTGTTGATTCCCAAAAATAATCTTATGCATAACCTGGATCATTTTAGACCCATCTCTTCGGCATCCGTAATCGGCAAGGTTATCAAGCAAAATAATTGTGGGGAGACTTCAACCTCATCTTGATAGGTTAATATGCATGAATCAATCAGCTTTTGTGAAGGGCGAGTCAATCTCCGATAATGTGCTACTTGCCCAGGAACTTTTGCTTGATTTGGATTAAGTTCATGGGAGGTAATCTCATATATAAGTTGGATATACAAAAAGCCTATGATACCATTAGTCGGGAGTTTATCGAAGATGTTTTGATTGCTAGAGGTTTCCAAAGAATAGCTTGCAATCTCATCTCCGAGTGGCTTCATTCAAATGAACACTCTATCTTATCGAATGGGATCGCAGCAGGCAAATTCCATGCCACTCGGAGGATTAAAGCAGGGAGATCCACTTTCTCCTCTCATCTTCATATTAGCTGCCGATTATTTCTCAAGGATGGTTAATCGGACCATTCCGAATAAAAGCTATGCCCGGTACCATCATAAGTCAAACATTGTTATTTCTCACCTCCTTTATGCGGATGACATCATGGTTTTCTCCAAGTGCACACAAAACTGCTCGTGAAAAAGTTAAAACACCGTTTAGACTCCTTCCAACAACAATCTGGAATGCTTTTCAATCCCGAGAAGTGTCAATTGGTATTCTCCAAGCCGACACCTGTTCGGATCAAGCAATGGATTCCGGAGTACATCGGATTTAAATGCGGTACCCCTCCTTTTAAATATTTGGGTGTCCTTCTCACTTTGGCGTAACCAAACAAATTCAATTTGAGGAGATTCTCACCAAAGTCGGCTCTCAATTGAGTCGTCGGACTAATTCTTTCTTATCAAATGGTGGTAGAATCACACTCCTTAAAAGTATCCTCACAACCTTCCCCTCCTATCTTCTTCAAATGATTGCTATGAAGAAAAGCACCCAATTACAGCTTGGAAAGGGCTTTTAATAGATTTTTATGGGTCGGTCGGAGAACCCAAAAGCATTGGACTTCTTGGCAAAAGGTCACAAAACCGAGTGGTCGCCGGTGGCCTTGGATTCAAAAGCTTTCCTCAAATTCAGCAGGTTAATATGTGCAAATTATGGATTAACTTCGAGCCCAAAACTCACCGTGGGCTAAATTTATGATGGGTAAATACCGCAGGTTCTCCCATCCCACTCAAGTGGTCGGAAATTAGGTGACTCTAGAATCCGGGTCAATCTACTTAAGGTGAGAAGTTCTGCCGAAAATCTTTTTATCCGGGAGCTCGGGGAGGGGTGAAGTGAATTTTTGGTTGGATAACCGGTGTCCCAAGGATTGGTTAGTTGCTAAAGATAATCTTACCGATTCAACTACAAAGGTTTGTGAGTTTTGGGATGGGAGCAATTGGTCTCTTCCACGACTCAAAGCCATTTTACAGGATCATTCAGCAAGGCAGATTTCTACCATCAATTTTGATCAAAATAGTCCAGATAAAGTTTGTTGGAGTAATCACCACAATCAAAATATAACTAAAACTATTTACAGGAGTCTTTTCAATCGGCCTTCGTTCCCCGGGGAAACTCCATTTGGAATAAATTTTTGTCCCCTTCCATGTCCTTTCCGTGCCGGAGAACCTTCCATGGCATCATCCCAACCGATGATATTCTTAAACTCGTAAGGTCTTAGGGGGCCCTCTAAATGTGTTCTCTCGCCATCAACATGATGAATCCATCCCTCATCTATATTTTAACCTGCTCCTTTTCCAGAACCGTATGGCCGCAACTAACCAATGGCCGGAAGAACCAAACTTATTGCTCGGGAAGATCTTCATACACTTTGGATGAATAAGGAAAATCAGAAGGTTAATACTCTACACTCGCATTGTGATGTGGTTTCGTGGATGGCCGAAACGAGTGCCAAATTTGATGGGATAGCCGCTACTCGTGGACAAAGTAGCCAATAACCGTAAAACATATCTACACAAAATCATTAAACACAAGGGTTTCACCAATCTGTTGCACACCGAGCTCCTACCTACCGTTGGTAAAAAAGTTAAGTCTGGTTAGATGGCTTCCCCTTCTAACCCAACCATCAAAATTAATACCGATGGCGCTTTCTCTAAGGATAATGCAGGAGTGGGAGGAATTTTCAGAAACTCTTATGGTAACTGCCTACTTTTCTTTTATGCACCTGTGAAAGCTAGAGATGCACTGGAGACTGAATTTATTGCTGTGGAGTATGCTATGCATATTGCCAAAATTGCTAACTGGTCGAATATTTGGCTAGAAGTGGATTCCACTGTTCTACTTAACATTCTTCGAAGAAACCGGTCTACAACCCGGATGCAAGACTATTGGAGAAAACAAATTAATCGAAGCTAAACCCACCCATTTTACCTCTTCTTCAATTCCTAGGGAGGGTAACAAAGTGGCTCATTGGTTAGCGAGCTAGGGGGCCGCATCCCAGCAGGTTTTAGTTGCCTCAACCCCCCTTTCGATCTCAAAATTTTAATTAATGGAGATAAGCTTCAGCTCCCACATATCGATTGGAGACATCCCCCGTGTTCGATGGAATTTCTTGGGTGCCGTGGGGTTTTTTGCACCAAACCACTTTTTAAACTTACTTTATATTTATACATATTTACATATGTATACATATATATTCACTCACCCAATCTTTTAGTTTTCTTGTTTTGTGGTCTTTAGGGAATGGTCTCCATTAGGTTTTTTGTTAGTTGGGAGCATTTCCATCAATGATTTTGTACTCTCCTTTTATTAGTAACATGTAGGGAGCCCTCTCGTGTTGCTCCTTTTTTTTTAAAAAAAATATATATATATATACATATATATATATATATATATATATATATATATATATATATATATATATATATATATATATATATATATATATATACATATATATATATATTTATAAAATTATTTAATATTATTTTTTTCGTTTTAAAAATTTTATGTATAGTATATTATTTATAAAAACAATTTAATCATAAAGATATTTAATAATTAAATAAATTGTAAATAAAAATATATATTGGTAAATATTATTTTTTTATTTTAAATATTTTAAGTGTAATTTATTATTAATAAATGTAATTTAATTATAAAATTATTTAATATTTAAAGCAATGATAAATAAATAAATAATTATATATATATATCTATAAATATATACATACATACATATATATATATATATATATATATATATATATATATATATATATATATATATATATATATATATATATATATATATATATATATATATATATATATATATATATATTTATATAATATTATTTTTTTATTTTAAATTTTTTAAGTATTGAATATTATTTTTATATATATTATAATTATAAAAATATTTTATAGTTAAAAAATTATAAATAATTTATTAAATTAAATAAAAATGTATATATTATAAATAAATAAATAAATAAAAATAAGCAAATAAATATACAAATATAAATATTTTTTT
>CM040430.1:56368333-56390833 GCA_022702705.1 Papilionanthe hookeriana x Papilionanthe teres | reverse complement strand
AAACTTGATATACCATCGCCTAATGCTACAAGAATTTCAAATGCAAGATTTTTAGTGGAAAGGGATATAACTCAACCATACATTGATGGGGTTTGGCTTGGTACAGCCAACAATGGGTACTCGGCAACCTATTGTAATGGAATACCAACCATTATATTGTAAACACCGTCATCTTTTTGGCCATACAATGGAGCGAGTGCTTCAAACTACATCCCGAACTCGGACCATATAATGTTGAGAAGAAAGGCACAAAAAATATGGAGAATACTTCCACTATTCAAGTAATACACAATCACCACACTACAATTCTTCCTTTTATTCCTGCTCAGGTTGTAACTACAGCTGTATCTGAACATGGGAAGGATGGGACTGCAACTGGTTTTGACCTCTCTGCTTCATTGGGAAATATGCCGATCAAGCTATCGAGATAAGAGACCCCCCGATAAAAGTCCCTTACTCCAGAGTTAATGCCGAAGAACCCACTACTACTTTTGTACAGAACTACTCGACGCTTCGCCGTTGCAGTGGTACCTTTGCTACTCCCATAGAGCCTACGATAAATACAGGTGTTACTTCCCCCTTCTGAACCTATAACAGGTGAGTCAGCCCAAATTATACTTTCTGAATTGAATAATGAAGCAGAAGGAGCATGGTCTATGCAAAAGAGTAGAAGAAGGAGGAAAGATCTTATGGAACTACAAAATTTATCACAAGATAACATCATTGGTATGGGTCAATCTTCGACCACTCCCCTAGGCTTACTAGGGCTGGTAAGGCACTCCATCATGATTAATCTTCTCTGCTGGAATGTTAGGGGTGTTGCAGGTCCTGGCACCCTCAACAGGCTGCTACATTTGAATAGAACTTATAAACTTTGGATTTTTGCTCTCTTAGAACCTTTGGTTCACACTAATATTACTAAAATTACAAAAAAATTCCCGTGTTTTCACTTCCAATCAAACCGTAATAATAAGATTTGGGTTTTTACCGAAAAGAATTACATTGTACTACTCTTATTGATAACTATCAATCGTTACACATTCAATTTGGGTTAGATCAATTCCATGGTCGTGCCACTTTCATATATGCTCGGTTGTTCTTCCATTGACGGATCTAATCTTTGGGCTGAAATTTGCAAGCATCGTTGCTTCTAATCCCTCAAATTGGTTAGTGGGTGGGGACTTTAATTGTATTAGAGACCCTAGTGAAAAAAAGGAGGCGAGAACCCCGATCTCCAAACTATGATGCAATTCTCTCACAATATAACCTCTGCTGGGCTTTTTGATTTGGGATTCATTGGATCCCCCTTCACTTAGCGAGAGGCAAACTAATGGAGAGACTGGATAGAGTGCTAGTAAATGATTCCTGGTTGAACACTTTTCCCATCACCCAAGTACTTCATCCGCATAGAGCTACTTCGATCATTCTCCATTATTGATTCGGATCTCCTTCGAGCACTCATACAGGACACTCTCCCTTCGCATTTCTAAACATCCGGTGTGATCATCCCACCTTTCCGGAAGAGGTCAAGAACTCTTGGAAAGTACCCGATTGTCATAATATCAATCCAATTATCGGACTTTGGAGATCGCATAAGAATCGGCATTTCATTTCGGGTATTGGAATAAGCACACATTTGGCAATGTGTTCCAACAAGTCGGGGATGCTGAAATAAAAGTCCAACTATTGGAGGCTCAACGATTTTGGGAGAGATTCGGGAGCATGAATTGTTGATTGCTCATTCTCAACTTGCACAAGCTTTAGATAGAGAAGAGAGTTTTCTCGCAACAAAAAGCTGCTACCACAAGGTCTCTTTTTGGGGATAGAAACACTAAGTATTTCCATGCTATGATCAAACACAGGAGGAAGATAAATGCTATTCTCGAATAAAGGATTCAACCGGTAATTGGGTTACGGACCCCACTCTCATCTCTAATAGTGCTATTCAGCACTTTCAGCTACTATTTGCTTCACAACCTAACACCTCCCAGTGTCTATATGGAGAAGTTTTCTCTGAAAATTATAACTAAGCCAATCAGCTTAATCTGACTTTCATTCCTGATGCCTTGGAAATTCAGAATGCTTTAAAGAATATTGATGGTAACAGGACAGATGGTCCCGATGGCTTCACTTCCAATTTTTACCTCAAAGCTTGGGATATTGTGGGACAAGACATCATAAAGGTCTGTTCAGTCTTACTTCTTAGGGACCGATTTACCTAAATACTTTGCTGCCACTAGTATTGTGCTGATCCCCAAAGATAATCATAAAACCAAATTGGCCGATTTCGAACCTATCAACCTAACCTCCACTTTCTCTAAACTAATCAAGCAAAATTATTGTTGGAAGATTACAACCACATCTCAATCAATTAATTAGCCCTAACCAATCTGCTTTTGTACATGGTAGATCCATTGTTGACAATTGCTTACTTGCACAAGAGTTATTACTTGATCTTGATAACGAGTGTAGGGGACGAATTTAATCTTAAAAGCTGGACCTTAAAAAAGCTTATGATACTATCACTGGCAGCTTATTGATATGGTACTTAAAGCTCATGGTTTTAATCCTTCCTTCCGTCATTTAATACGAGATGGTTAGCTAATGCTTATTATAGTATTCTTCTAAATGGTAACAATTTGTGGTTTTTTTAAGCGAGAAGGGGATTAAAGCAAGGGGATCCACTTTCCCCTACCATATTCATTTTAGCTTTTGACTATTTCTCTAAAATTCTAAATGCCGCACATCTCCATTACCCTTATCTCAACTTCAAAAATGGAGCCTCTCAATGCATCAGCCATTTGGCCTATGCTCGATGATATTATCATCTTCACCAATGGGTGTAAAACAAGCTTTAAGGAAAACATTGTTATTAACTAATCACTTAGCCATGGTTGCTCGGGTTGGAGCTTAATCACAAGAAATGTCAATTTTTAGCCGGTAAAGGCTTTAAACATCAACAGTGGATGAAGGATGTAACCGGCTTCTTTGCAGTCGATCTCCCTCCGAAGTACCTAGGTATACGGTTAATGAAAGGAAGGAGAAAACAATCACAAGTATGATGGGGTGGTACGTAAAATTACCTCAACTTTAAACTCGTTGGACCAATACTTTCTTGTCTAATGTGGGTAGGCTAACCTTGCTAAAAAGTATCCTTGCAACTTTTCCTCTTTATAATTGCAAATGATAAGGATGAAGAGAAGCACCCGTAAGATGATTGAAACAATTTTCAACAAATTCCTTTGGGAGGGCCAATACAAGCAACCCCATCGGATCGTGTGGAATAAAGTTTGCAAACCTATCAAGGCCGGTGGGTCGGGATTCAAATGCTTTCAACAAATGAGCCAACTGCTTTACTCGCAAACAATGGATTAAGTTCGGACAACAAGACACCATGTGGGCTACTTATTTAAAGAACAAGTACTGCTCGGAAGTCCCATCCCAATGTCTGTCTCGCCCAAAATGGGGGATTCCAAACACCTGGAAACATTTGCTGAAAATAAGAGATACCGCTAATCAGCTTTTTCTGCTGGGAAGTTGGAAAGGGGAAAATTAATTTCCAATATGATAACCGGACTATGGGTAACCCTTTAACCTTCACTCGTCGCTTTTGACACACAACTATCGGTTTCGATTTCGGATCGAAGATCAATGGAATACCAACTTACTTAGAGAGGTGATGGATGAGGAGAGTGTGCAACGAGATACTTCATATACCAATTGATTCAACCAAAGCCGATAGGATTGTTTTGAAACAAACTACCAATCAATCATTAAACAAGATGATTTACAGCTCCTTTAATTATTGGCCAGACACTAGTTGGGGAAAGAAAATCTGGACAGACAGGCTATCTCCATCAATGTCCTATTTTTTCTGGCGACTTTTTCATAAATACCTCCCTTTGGATGACATTCTGAAGCTAAAAGGGTTAAGAACTGCCTCTAGATGCTGGTTATGCAAATCCCATGAAGAATCCGTATCCCACCTTTTCATAAGTCGTGAAGTCTCTAATCGGGTTTGGAAGGCCGTACTAATGCATTTCAATTTATTTCATCTAAAATATAACCGGGTCACTGTGGAGGCTTGTCTGGGAGGATTGGAAAAATGAAAATTGGTTTCGGGTTCCTATGGTTATCTTTTGGTTCATATGGATGGCTAGAAATAGAGTAAAGTTTGATAATAAACTTGCTTTTATCAATCAAATTGTGGCTAGTTGTTGTAGCTTCTTGAGTAAGCACTCATTGTTAGATGTCCCACCTAAATGCAAACCTCGTTTTGCTGAAATGGTTCCCTCCTTCCTTGCCATGGATAAAAATCAATATTGATGGTAGCTATACTCCTTCATCCGCCGGTATTGGAGCCGTGTGTAGGAATTCCTTGGGTCAATTTTTGTGGTGCTTCATGATACCCATTATTTCTCGTTTCAGCTCTGGATTCCGAGATGCAAGTCGCTTATTGGGCTTTGCTAACCGTTAAAGCTCTAAATTACAAGTTTATCCGGATTGAATCTCGATTCCAAGTCATTAGTTAACATTTCACAAGGTCTTTCATCTCCTCCCCGGCGCTTGGTTTACTTGTTCGAAAAATTATCCATATCTCCCGCAACTTAACTTTAAAATGGTCTCATATATATAGAGAAGGTAACTCAACCGGCTAATTGGTTGGCCAAAAAGGCTACATCCAAGAGTAGTACCATTTCTTTTTCGCCACACCTTTTGGGCCTCTTGAGCCTTTACTTTTGGTGATCTCAATGATCTCCCCTACATTAGATGTATGTAACTCTCTTATTTAAATGAAATTTCCTTTTGTGGCAAAAAAAAAAAAAATATACATACATATATATATATATATATATATATATATATATATGAAAAATGGCCGCTGTTGGTGTTTACGGAGCTCGCTAGGGTTTTGAGATGGTCGTGGCGGCGGCGCCGTCCTTGGTGGCTCCGGTGGTCTCTCGGGTAAGTGGTGTCTACAGTGTGCAAGGCTTTGGCAAGGCTGAGAAGGTTTCTGCCTTTTCTCTGAGAGCTGCTACCTTTCCCGGGTGGTGTCCATTCAAATTTTCACTGTTTCATTGCTTGGGATTAGTTGTGTTGCCCGGCTGAAGTGGGTGTTTTTCTGGGACTTGCTGTGTTACAGAAGGGGTTCCAGGCTCTTACAGTACTTGCTGCTCACTCTGATTTTAGTTTTTAGCTCTGCTGACTGGGGGCTGTAGGTGCATTATCTGCATTTATGGCTTGCCCAATTGATCTCCATACCAATTTAGATTGGGCCAAGGCCACCTATGCTGGGGTGGTGGGAAAAGGCCCTACTTTCAAGGATTCATCTGAACTAGTGTTCCCCCAAAAACTGCATGATGCTGCAGCAGGAAAGGGTCATTGCCCTTTCATCAAGCCTATTGAAGAAAAGGAGGGATGCCCAGCTGCATACTTCTTTGATGATGAACTAGAAATGCTAAATGAGGAAGTGAGGCTAACTCTAATTGGGAAATTTACTTTGGGACACCCAAAGATGGAAATGGTAAGAAGCTTTTTTGAATCACTCAATCTAACAGGAGAATGGAGGCTTGGATTAATAGATGGGAGACATCTACTTATTAATCTCACCTCAGATGAAGATTATGCTAAGATATTTGCTAAGCGACAGGTCACCATTGCTTGGTATGGATATGAAAATCTTAAAATGGACCCCTGATTTTGATCCCAACAAAGAACCCCCTATCATCCCCATTTGGTTCAAGCTACCCAATTTGCCATATAGGTATTTTAATCAGACTGCCCTTTTCCATATTGGAAGGGCAATTGGCACCCCACTCAGACTGGATGCAGCTACACTCCACAAGGCAAAACCTGAATTTGCCAGGATTCAAATAGAAGTTGATATATCCCTCCCCGAGGTTAAGAGAATATGGGTGGGATCTAAAGGCCGATGGGCATTGGCGGGAGGTAATCATGCAACAAAAGCCATATTATTGCTCCCACTCGTAAAATGTTTGGCCACACAAGTCGAAAGGTGTTTCGTGCTCCAACCTCCTCCTAGAAAATCCTCCTTTCCGACCAAAAGTAGGCCGAAGTGCCCACCATCCCCCGAGCTCAGCCTTCCGAGGTGAATCATGAACTAGCCCCTTTCCGGCCTTGACCCCCCCCACAAACCAATCCCCCACCCTCCTAAAATCTCCCACCTCCTCCATTCACACCCGAGTCCCCCTCCCTACCCCCACTCGCTGGTGCTGTTGCCGATGCAGATGGATTCCATGGAAGAAGAATGGGTAATTTACTCAAAAAATAAGAAGAAGAAAAATAAGTCCGAACTGGAGAAATTGACTATCCCCTCAGCCCCGTGTGCGGAGAGGACTCCCCTCCACTCGAAGAAGTAGAACAAGGTCAAGATCTCACAAATCCAGCTCCCCCACCTTTAACCCCCAATGATCAACCTACTATGTCGGAACATTAGAGGTGTGGCTAGTCCACACTCTCTTAAAAGACTCACTTACCTCAATAAAAAACACACCCCTTGGTGTATAGCTTTACTAGAACCAATGACTCGGCTTCACTCAAACAAAATCCTCAAAAAACTACCCGGCTTTTCTCTTCACACAAACATCAATAACAAAATTTGGGTTCTCGTGTAGGAGAGAGCTGGGTTGGACCATTCTCATTGATAACCCTCAGTTTGTTCACCTCTCTTTAAATTTTGCTGGTAAAAATGTCCTAGCTACCTTTATCTATGCTGGATGCAGCAAGCATGACAGAATTAGTCTGTGGGATCAGCTGCACCAAATCAATCACTCCATTACCCTCCCCTGGATTGTTGGGGGGGATTTCAATTGTATTATTAGTGCTGCTGAGAAGTTGGGAGGCAGAACTCCAATCCTAAGCAAAATGAACCAATTCAGGGACAATATCCACAATGCCGAGACTTTTGATTTGGGCTTCAAAGGCCCTCCTTACACCCGGAGAAGGAGCCACACTTGGGAGAGACTGGATAGATTCTTATCCAATGAACTTTGGCACTCTCAATTTCTCCACACTGTTGTCACTCACCTTCCCCTTGTCTGTTCTGACCACAGACCTCTCCTTTTAACTATTTCTGCCCCTCCCCTAAATCACTCCAGCTCTCCTTTTAGATTACTAAATTTCTGGTCTTCACACCCCCAGTTCTTACCCCTCATCCAGTCTCTCTGGAATGGTGCTCCCAATAATGATCCACGGCTTAGGCTAGAACACCTCCATCGGAAAATCGAGTAAAGAGCTTAAGAAGTGGAGTTGGAGAGAATTTGGAAATGTTCACACTTGCTCGTTGCTTGAAGCCGAGAAGGAAGTACTCGACTTGGAGCAGAAGGTTCGGATGGGAGTTGTTCCCGACCACCTACCGACTGCGGCCGGGTAAATCTCTCTAACTCCATTGAAATTCGGGAACGGTTCTCGTACGAAGTCTTCTATGCATATATTCACTGAGGGGGACAGAAACACAAAATTCTACCATTCCTTTATCAAATACAGAAGACATTGCAACACCATTCACAGTATCCAGGATGAGAATGGCACTTGGCTCAGGAACAATCAAGCTATTGGCAGAAGTGCTACCAGCTACTTTCAAAAGCTCCTTTCCTTTCCTTCCAGGATTAGAGAACTCCTAAACCCTTTATGTTTCCAGGGAAACTACCATTACACCAACTCTCTTTCACTTACACACCCCCCCAATGAGCATGAGGTTTGGCAGGCTGTTAACTCCATTGATAGCTCTAAATCAGCTGGACCAGATGGGTTCACTGCTGACTTCTACAAGAAAGCCTGGCCTGTCATCAGCCCTGATATTATTGCAGCCATTGCTAGTTTCTTCTTGGGAAGGGACCCCCCACAATTTTTCAGCTCATCCACTATTGTCCTGATCCCTAAGAACACACTGCAGTCCAACTGGGACCACTTCAGACCCATAAGCCTCACATCAGTTATAAACAAGGTCATTAGCAAGATTATAGTGGCAAGGCTCCAACCCCATCTCAGTAAAATCATTTGTATGAACCAATCTGCTTTTGTGAAGGGGAGGACAATTTCAGATAATGTGTTATTGGCCCAAGAGATGCTCTATGATCTCAATAAAAAATGTAGGGGGGGAAATCTAATTTATAAATTGGACATTAGAAAAGCCTATGATTCCATCAGCTGGGAGTTCATCAATGAGGTTCTCTCAGCTAGGGGCTTTTCTGAAGTTTTCTGCTACATGGTTCAAAGATGGCTTAGAAACAATTCCCACTCTATCCTCATAAATGGCACTAGCTGGAACACTTTCACTGCAACCAGGGGGCTTAAACAAGGGGACCCCCTATCCCCAACCCTATTTATTCTAGCTATGGATTACTTTTCCCATATGCTGAATAATCTCCAAACCACTCACAAGCATACCAGATATCACCATAAATCTAACATAATGGTTTCCCACCTCATATATGCTGATGATGTGATAATTTTTTCTAATGCCTCCAAGGGAGCTGTTAAACACACCTTCAAGTGCATCCAACATTTTCAACAGCAATCAAGACTCATTTTCAACCCTTCTAAATGTCAGATTCTTTTTCCCAGAAGATCTCACCTGAAATAAAAAATTGGATTCTCACCTACACTTGCTTTTCTAGCACACGGCTACCTATCAAGCATTTGGGAGTACAACTTAATATAGGAAGAGTCAAACGGACCCACTTTGATGAAATCCGGCATAAGATCAGCACTTACCTTTCTAACTCGGACTCACATCTATCTTTCAAATGGTGGAAGATTGACATTGCTTAAGAGCATCCTAACCACTCTACCCTCCTATGTTATGCGGGTGACCACTATGAAAAAGAGTACTCGAACCGGTTTGAAAGAGCATTTAACCATTTTCTCCGGGCGGGGAACGAAATCAAACTCACCGGGCTTCTTGGCAAAGGATGGCCAAACCCACCGGGCGGTGGTCGGGCTTCAAAGGGATCCGGCAGATTATCACTCTGTTAATCTTTGCGGTATGTGGATCAAATTCAGAACTCAAGACTCTTTGTGGGCACACTACCTTCTTGGAAAGTATTGCAGACACACTCACCCTTCCCAGGTCCCCTCCAAGACTGGTGACTCCAAACTTTGGAGAGCTCTTATAAAGAACAGAACCCTGGCTGAACAGCAGTACCTTTGGAACCTGGGTCAGGGAAATCTCAGTTTTTGGCTTGATCATTGGTGCCCTCCAGATTGGCTACAACCTCTCACTCCACCCACCAACCTTAATCTGAAAGTTGCTGATTGCTGGAATGGGGACAGCTGGTCCTTGCCATTTCTCCACAACATCCTGGAAGCTCCTTCTGCCCAGAAAGTTGCCACTATTCCTTTCAACAGATCCAATCTGGATTCTCCTGTTAGGAAGGCCCTTCACAACCAAAGCTTCTCAAAGGCTATTTACACTCAACTCTATCAGTGGGAAGCTATTCCTTGGAGTGATCTGATCTGGAACAAGTACCTCTCCCCCTCTATGAACCTCTTCAGCTGGAGACTTTTCAAAAATCTTCTCCCCACTGACAACATCCTTAAGTTAAAGGGACTTAGGGGCCCTTCTTGCTGTAGTTTGTGTCATATGGAGGAAGAAACTATCAATCATCTTTTCTTTGAATGCAAGTTTTCTAAGGAGGTCTGGACTCAGCTAATCCCTCAATTTAAATTGAATACCCTCCATTTGCACCGGCATCATCTTCTCACTCGTCGGACTGAATGGCATCGGCGAGGAACCGGAGCTTTACCCCTACTCATTGCATGGTTCATTTGGATGGCAAGAAACAAGGCTATCTTTGAGGGAGCCGCCATCGGTGCTAGTATCGTTGCCGAAACTGCATATCTTATCTCCATAAACTTATTAGCCACAAGAAGTTTCCAAATATTTTTAAAGCTAGCCAACCCTTGAACAACCAGCTCCCTAAAATTCTCAGCGTCACACTGGTCTCCTCCACCCAAGCAACTTTGTTAAAGCAAACACCGATCGCTGCTACACCACCGATGCTTTGCGAGTGTGGGTGGTCTCTTCGGGAACCACAAGGGGGCACGCTCGCTGATCTTCCATGCCCCCATTACTCGCTGCTGATGCTCTTGAAACCAAACTTATAGCCGCTCTTCGGGCTCGAAATTAGCTTTGATCTTCAATTGGAGGAATCTAATCATTGAGTGGGATTCTCGGGAGATGATTAATTTGATTGATACTTGGAACTTTAACCACTTGGACTCACTCACTTTGGATCCAAAAATTCTTTCCCTCACTAGTCAACTAAAGGCCACCTTCACTTTTATTTTCGAGAGAGGAAATAAGCCGGCTGGCGGCTTGCAAGAAGCTGGATCCCTTTTCACTAGAGTGACCCTCTCAACTATTCCCCACTGCTCATCTCGAATCGTTGGAGAGCTGGTGATCTCTTATCCGTTCCCCACTTAAGGATTGACAATGGCCACTCTTTGTTATAACGACATTGACTGTGATGGTTTTGGTTGTTGGGGTTGTTGCTCATTGGGTTCTTTTTTTGTTGGCTATATTTGCTCCATGAGGTCTCATGTTTCTTTGCTATCCCACTGGGCACACTATCTGTGGCTGAAGGTTCTCATGATCTCCTTACTGTGAGGGTTAGTTTCAGTAATTTATAGATTTCCTTGTATCTAATAGAGTTGTTTTTATTTTAAGCCGATCTTGTTTTGTGATTGGGGATCCCATGGGGCTTCAAAATGTATTTTGTTATTGTTTGGTGGGGACCCCCTCTACTTCAACTTTTGTAACCCCCTTTTTATTTACTAATCAACATGCGGGGAGCCTATGTTGGCTCCTTTTCTCTAATATATATATATATATATATATATATATATATATATATATATATATATATATATGTATGTATATATATATATATAAATATAAATTTATTTAATATTCTTTTTTATTTTAAATAATTTAAGTATAGTATATTATTTATAAATTTAACTTAATTATAAAAATATTTAATAGTTAAATAATTATAAATAAATAATAATATATGTGTATATATAAATATATATAGATTTATATATATATAAATTTTTATAATATTATTTTTTTTATTTTAATTATTTAAAGTATAATATATTATTTCTAAATATAATTTATTTATAAAAATATTTAATAGTTAAAAAAAGTATATATATATATATATATATATATATTTATTTATTTATTTATTTATATAATATTATTTATTTATTTTTAATATTTTAAGTATAGTATATTATTTATAAATATAATTTCAATATTAAAATGTCTAATATTTAAATAAATTATTAATAAAAATATTGGGTCAAATGGTTTATCATTGGGTCAAGAATTGTCCATTTTGACCAAAGTTCACTTTTTGGTCAAAGATTAACTTTTTAGGTCAATAAATGGTCATTAATTTAAAAATTGACTATTTTGACCAAAATTGGCTTTTTGGTCAAAAGTTGACCTATTGAGTCAATGGGTTTGTCATTGGATCAAGGATTGACCATTTTGACCAAAGTTAACTTTTTGTCAGAGATTGACTTATTGGGTCATTAATTCAAAAATTGTTTATTTTGACAAAAATTGTCTTTTTGGTCAAATGTTGACCTATTAGGCCCATGAGTTGGTCATTAGGTCAAGGATTGACCATTTTGACCAAAGTTGACTTTTTGGTCAAAAGATGACCTATTGGATCAATGGGTTGGGCATTAGGTCAAAGATTAACCATCTTGACCAAAGTTGACAAAATTATGAATAAATAAATATATATATAATTTTTAAATAAATAAATATATATATATATATATTTCCTCTAAAAGAGCCCTAAGCTCCTTGCATGTTAAGAGTGAAGGTAATTACAAAAGTTTTAGAGGGGGTGAGGCCCAACGAGCACCCAAAGGAAAAGAAAGGAAAATGGGAAATAAAGTTAAGCTCTTCTAACAAAAGGAAGAGCCAAAATGTCCCCTCTCAACAAAGTAGATAAATGGGCCTCGGGGGAAGCACTAAACTTAACTGCGTGGTTGAATGATGCGGTTCGGCAAGCCGATTAGCGAGGTTGGTTTCCTTCTCTATAAATGTGTTGCCACTTGGATCCGGATATTATGAGTAAGCCGAGTAATTTTCCTCTTCCAATACACAAGGTGGTGGGGTGTGGTGGCGGAACCCCTCGGCATTTGTATGTTGTGTGCGGCATCGGATTCAATAACCGGTGAGTGTACATAAGCACCTTTGCCATCTTGATTGCCCGAGTAGAACGAGCAATTTCTGCTTCCTGAGCAGAAGAAGCACAAATGGGGGACTGGAACCACCAAAGGCATTTACCTTGATGGTTCCTGCATACCCCACCAATGCCAGCATTATACATAGAGTAACTACCATCAGTGTTGATCTTG
Source organism: Papilionanthe hookeriana x Papilionanthe teres (assembly GCA_022702705.1). Classification (NCBI taxonomy): domain Eukaryota; kingdom Viridiplantae; phylum Streptophyta; class Magnoliopsida; order Asparagales; family Orchidaceae; genus Papilionanthe; species Papilionanthe hookeriana x Papilionanthe teres. The sequence goes on along the minus strand of CM040430.1, from coordinate 56,378,425 downwards.
ACCCGAGGAGAAGGGCCGGAGTCCATTGAAATAATTTCACCACAGGTTTTTGCTTAATTGAGGAGAAAGGATTAGAAATGTGATTACGTATAAAGTCTGCGACGAATGAGTGGAGATTTGCTCTGCTATCAAACCTTTCACCATGATGTTTGATTTTGTTCCTAGCCATCCGGGTGAACCAAAAAATGATAAGAGGGATATAGGAGAGTTGGAGGTCCATCCGGTCAAGCCGGCGGGATCGAATGGAAAACCAGTGACCACGATGCCTTCTAAGATTTACTCTAGTGAGAGTATAGTCCCGGACCTCCTTCACCACGGGGCATTCCATAAAAGGTGCTTGAATGGTTTCTTCGCGAATTGCACGACCTAACATCTAGAGGCACTTTTGAGTCCCTTCATTTTCAATATATCATCCGGTGGTAGAAATCCATGAAATAGCCTCCAAGAGAAAAAGGACATGGAAGGGGTGAGTTCCTTGCACCATATCCTTTTCCCCAGAGCAAACCTTAGACCAAGTATGAGTATGCTTATAGATAAAATGGCTTAGAGACCTGTGTGGTGGGTTCTTAGTAACAAGTTTATCAGGAGCAGAAGAATCCACTGGAATGTCCACTGGAATGGTATCTTCTGGAACAATCTTCCTCAAAGCTGCAATGTTCCAATGGTCACCTTGCCATAGGTCAGACACAATCAAGGATGAGTCATAATCAGCAGGGAAGAGAGGGGTAGGGGCAGACCCATGAAGCCAGGTTATCTAGCCAAAGCCGATCTTACCGGATCCCGGCTCCCAACAAAAGAAATCATTAGCTTTATTTCGACTTTAAGCAACTCCTTCCGGTGGATAGAATCAACCGGCTTAGGATGAGCCGGGTTAGGATGGATTCTTTTGCAATACTTGTGTCTAATAAATGAGGCCCATAAAGAATTACTTTGTCTAAACTCGATCCACTTGCTTGATATAGAATAACTCACCCAATCGTTTGAAGCTCTTGAATCCTAAACCCCCGACATTAAGCTGGTTTGCATAGCCTATTCCAAATAGCCCAATGCTTTTGAGGATGTTTACCCTCCCAAAGAAATTTGTTAAAAGTAGTGGCTAGCGATTCTTTGGGTGCTTTTTTTCATTTTAATCATTTGCATAGTGTATAGGGGGAAAGAGGTTAAGATACTTTAAAGCAAGGTGATTCGACCCCCATTGGAGAGGAAGGTATTGGCCCAGCAGTTAATTTGAGAAATAATCTTGTTAGTCACCTCATCATATTGAGTTTGCTTTTTTTTTCCTTTTAATAATTGTATCCCTAGATACTTGATTGGGACAGAAGGGTGAGAGAAACTAGTGAAATCCTTGATCCAAGAGAGGATATCAGTCTTGCAGTTCTTACCTGTTAGGAACTAACATTTATTTTTGTTTAAATCTAAACCAGCCACCTCCTTAAGATGCTCCAATATCTGCATTGTTTTCTTCACTGCCATTGGAAAATATAATAACATCATCTGCATAGGCTAGATGACTCACAATAGGGGTGGAGCAATGCTTGTAGCAGAGATAGGGGTAGGATTTATGAGCCTGATTGAGAACTCTGGAGAAGTAGTCAAATGCCAGAATGAAAATGGTAGGGGACAGGGGGTCCCCTTGCTTTATTCCTCTCCCAGCAGGGAAATATCCATGGCAAGTCCCATTAATCAGGATGCTGTAATTGGTATTGGAGATCCATCTATGGATCGAGTGCGAAGCGTGAATTGAAGCCTCTTCCCTTCAAAATAAGATCAATGAATTGCCGAGTGATAGTGTCATATGCTTTCTTCAAATCAAGCTTGAGCGACGGAGTTCGACCTCCGATTGGCTTGTCATGTCCAATGAATAACTCTTGAGCTAGGAGAATGTTATCGATGATGTTTCGCCCTTGACAAAAGCCGATCGATTAGGAGAAATGAGAGTTGGAAGGTGAGATTGAAGTCTATTAACCAAGATCTTGCTAATAATCTTAGAGAGTGTGTTAGTTAGACTTATAGGCCTAAAATCATTCCAACGAGTTTTCGCTTGTCTTTGGGGATCGAACTATGATAGTAGAGGAGAAATAAGGGGGAGATTGGTACCAGAGAAGAAAGCCTGAATAGCTGCAATTACATCCTTCTTAATAAGCTCCCAAGCCTTCTTATAAAAAGTGGAGGTATACCCATCAGGTCCAGCTGCCTTATTTCCATTAATTGAATTGAGGGTAGCCACAATTTCTTGTTCCTCAGGCAAACTGGTAAGCTGCAAATGTTGGGTATATAGTCTGTCTTCATCAAAAAGCTCAGTTTGGATAGGGGGAGGGGAGAACATGTTTGCAGCAAAAAGATTCTGGAAGTGCCTGACAGCACTCTCAGCAATGAGAGAAGGTTGGGTGATCCATTGATCCTGTTGGTCCTTGATAGAGACAATAGCATTCAGTTGTCTTCTATATTTGATCATAGCATGGAAGTACTTAGAGTTTCTGTCACCATAAACAAATCTATTTAGAGCAGCTTTTTGTTGCGAGATAGTTCTCTTCCACCTTAATGGCTTGGATTAATTTAACTTGTGCATCAATAATGTCATCCTCATTCTCCGCACCATTAGCATTCGGTTGTTCCAATGCCTTCGAATTGAGTTCAGCTTGTGTAACTCGGTGGAAAACATTACCAAAGCTGTTTATGTTCCATTTCTTCAAGTGGAAGCTAAGATTTTTTTGTAACTTCCAAAGCCTGATAAGGGGGTTATCACCAGGGAGATAAGGGATGGTCCATCCAGCTTTCACCACAGACAGAAATTCATGATGATCAGCCTAACTATTCGGAAATCTAAAGCAATGCTGCCTACCCATACTCCCAAAAGAAACTTTAATAAGCAGTGGGGAGTGATCAGAAGTAATTCTAGGTAGGTGATGAACTTGGGTGATGGGAAGTGACTCCATCCACTGGCAGTTCACCAAAACTCTATCTAATCTTTCCAGCAGCTTACCTCTTTTCCAGGTGAATGGGGATCCACTAAAACCCAGGTCAAAAAGTCCTGCAGATTGGATGTTATTGGAGAACTGCATCATAGCATTGATGCTTGGGGTTTTGCCACCCAATTTTTCACTAGGTTCCCTTATGCTGTTGAAATCTCCACCCACAATCCAGTTCCTAATAAGCAGATTCAGCAATATTATGTAAATCAGTCCACAGCATGTTCTTGGCCTCTAAGGAGCTCCCAGCATAGATGAAAGTAGCCAAGCAGTTAAAATGATCTAGAGAAATGTCCATATGTAGAAATTGAGGGTTATCAATAAAGATAATGCAATGTAGTTCTTTTCTACTGAAAATCCAGATTTTATTGTTGCTATTGCTGAAACAATTGTAACCAGGGAATTCTTTTGAGAAGGCAGTGATGTTTTTTCTCACCAATGGCTCAAGGAGAGCAATGATCCAAAATTTGTGAGTCCTGTTCAGTTGATGGATTCTGTTAAGGGAACCAGGATTAGAAATCCCCCTAACATTCCAGCATAAAATGTTAATCATGGTATAAAGCTTTCCCGTACTAGTCGGCCTAGGGAGGGAAGACTTTGGAGATGTTGAGGGGGTGTCAAGAATGTTATCTTGAGATAAATTTTTGAGTTACGTTAATTCCTTTTTCCTTCTCCTTTGTTTCGAATTTTCCAATCTTCTTCGACTTTGTGAGACATCTTCCGCAAATTCTCCCGTAGATCTCCATTTATATATATATATATATATATATATATATATATATATATATATATATATATATATATATAGGTATATATAAATAAATAAATAAATAAATATATATATATATATATATATATAAATTTATATAATATTATTTTTTATTTTAAAGATTTTAAATATAGTATATTATTTTTAAATATAATTTAATTATAAAAATATTTAATAGTCAAAAAATTATATATAAATAAATATAAATATGTATATTTTTAAATATATATATATATATATATATATATATATATATGTATATATATATATATGTATATATATAAATTTATATATATATTATTTTTTTTATTTTAAATATTTTAAGTATAGTATATTATTTATAAATATAATTTAATTATTAAAATATTTAATAGTTAAATAAATTATAAATAAAAATATTTATATAGGTATATATAAAGATATATATATTTGTAATTTTATTTAATATCATCTTTTTATTTTAAATATTTTAAGTATAGTATATTATCTATAAATATAATTTAATTATTAAAATACTTAATAATTAAATAAATTATAATTAAAAATATATGAATCGGTATATATAAATATTTATATATATATATAGATTTATATAATATATTTTTTTATTTTAAATATTTTAAGTATAATATATTACTTATAAATATAATTTAATTATAAAAATATTTAATAATTAAATAAATTATAAATAAAAATATATAAATAAGTATTTTTAAATATTTACTGGGAGTTAGGCAAGGGTGACATCCTGTTTTAGCAAGATAATTGGTGTCAAAAGGAACTTCTGGTTCCCCTACCTAATATTAACAAAGACCAATTCCCTATTTCCTGCTGTTGGGACAACATGAATTGGTCCATTCCTAAGCGAAACAATTACTCGGCCGATTCTCGTTGTTAATCGGAAGCTCTTATCCCTTTGATAGGTATCAACCCGATAAACTCGGATGGATAAATGGCAAGAATAGCGAGCATTACCAAGCACATTTATTCCACTATCAACTCTTGGAATCGAGTCACGTAGGGCAATAGCATATGGAACAAATATCTTACCCCCACTATGTCCTTCCTCATTTGGAGAATTTTCCATGGGCTCCTCCCTACTGATGATATTCTAAAACTCAAAGGTTTGAGAGGCCCTTCTAAATGCCTTCTCTGTGCTGTTAATTCAGAAACTCTGAACCATCTTTTCTTTAAATGCCCCTTCTCCCAAGAGGTTTGGTCAGGTCTGATCAGCAAGTTGAAAATTAACCTGCTGTTGTTAGATTGGCATGATTTTAATGATTCCTGGCATTCCTGGCAGAAAGTTAAAGTTGGGGAGATCCCTTGTATTGTGGCTTGGTTCATTTGGATGCATAGAAATGGGGTTAAATATGATGGGGTGCTTCATAAAGCTAACAGGGTAGTTACCCACTGCCTTACTTTTATCTCTAAATTGATCTCCGTTAAAAATTTTCCAAACATTCTTCGAGCTTCTTTGTCCGCAAATAGACCTATGCTTCACAAAGTTACTAAGATCTTTTGGAAAGCCCCTAGCCCTCCTTTTATTAAAGTCAATACTGATGGTGCTTTCAAGGATCAATTAGCCGGCATTGGAGGCATCTTCGGAGACCATACTCGGGAAAGGTTTGCTTTTCTTCCGGGCTCCCACTACTCGCCGATGATCCATTGGAAGTCTGAATTGGCTGCTTGTTTTTGGGCTCTTCACATTGCTACACTCTTTCAATGGTCTTCCATCATTGTGGAGGGAGACTCTTCTACTCTAGTTCGAGTACTTTCGGAATGACCTTCTTCCTCCTTGGCACCATTCCACTTGGGTTTACCAAATCGGATCTTTGCTTGCCTCGGCTCATCGTTCAATTTAACTTTATTTTCGAGAGAAGGTAACGGACCTGCTAATTGGATTGCTAAAAGCTTTATCTTCACAAGAGATTATGGTCTCCTCTACTCTACCTCCCCGGCTTCTTTATCTCATCCAGGTCGACTCATTCCAAGCCCCTCACTTCAGAATTTTGGAGTGATGTCCCTGCAATTGTTACTCTCCCTACACCTGCTTAAAGCTGTTTATAATTACTGTAGGAGCATTTTGGTGTCTTTTTGGTTTTTACTTGGTTTTTACTTGGTTTTTTGCTCCTTTTGGGTTTTCTCTTCAGGGCTGTTCTCTTCTTTTACTGGGAATGGCCACTACTCTCTAGTTTATTTCATTTACTTAGTCTCTTTTCCTTTTGGTGTGGAGTTGTCTTGGGATCTTCTTCCCTAGGGGATCTCCCTTTTGTAACTGCATACTTTTTTATTAACATGTAGGGGGCCAGTGTAGCCTCTTCCCAAAATATATATATATATATATATATATATATATATATATATATATATATATATATATATATATATGTTTATATAAAAATTTATTTTATATTATTTTTTTATTTTAAAGTGTAATGTATTATTTATAAATATTATTTAATTATAAAAATATTTTATAGCTAAAAAATTATATATATATATATATATATATATATATATATATAATATTATTTTTTTTTAAAGTATTTTAAGTAAATTATATTATTTATAAATATAATTTAATTATAAAAATATTTAATTGTTAAATAAATTATATATATATATATATATATATATATATATAAAATTATATAATATTACTTTTTCTTTTAAATATTTTATGTATAGTATATTATTTTTAAATATAATTTAAATATAAAAAAATTTGAATAGTTAAACAAATTATAAATATATATATATATATATATATATATATTCATATATATATATATATATGTATAAATTTATATATTATTATTATTTTATTTTAAATATTTTAAGGAATAGTAAGTTATTTATAAATATAGTTTAATTATAAAAATATTTAATAGTTAGAAAAATTATAAATAAATATGTATGTATATATATATATATATATATATATATATATATATATAAATATATATATATTTATGTAATCGAGCGACAAAGACCTTATTATTGCAGTCACTGTAGGATGTTTGAGCATAGTACAGACAGGTGCTTCAAACTTCATCCACCCCCCAGGAGAGCTCCAGCCCATGTCAGGATTGATTCTACTCAGGAAAAAGCTTTTGAGGTGGGAACTACTCAATTAAATCCTCATCCCCCCACAGACATGCCCTCTCCACCTGAAGTGGGACCTCCTCCGACTCAAGTGTATATTCCTACTTATCTTAATCCCAATCCCCCACAACAATCCAATTTAATTTTACCTATCCAAAACCTCACCCCACATGTCATTTTGTCTACCTCTCTCCCTCTAACCTTTCTTCCCCCTTCCCCCTCCAAACTGAGAGCTGTTTCTGATTCTATTGAGGAGGAATGAAAATTTACTCCTCTATGAAGAAGAAGAAAAATAGATCCGAACTCGAGAAACTTACTTAAACTTCCAATTTCAAGCCTAGAGTGTTTTCACCACCACCCCCTCCCCTCACTAGAGGGAGAACTAGATCCAGCTCCCATAAATCACTTTCCCCTCCCCCTCCTCCAATCTCAAATGATAAACCTCCTTTGCTGGAACATTAGAGGGGTGGCTTGTCCACACTCTCTAAGAAGACTCAAAAATCTTAATAAGAAACACACCCCTTGGTGTATTGTGCTTTTGGAACCTATGGTTCATATAAACTCTACTAAAATCCTCAAAAATTTCTCTGTTTTCACTTTCTTTGCTAACATCAGTAATGAAATCTGGATCCTATGCAGAGCTGAGGTCAATTGGACTATTCTCATTGATCACCACCAATTTACTCACCTCTCATTACACTTTGTTGGACACAAAATCTGTGATACTTTTATTTATGCAGGATGTAGAAAACAAGATAGAATCAGTCTCTGGGATCACTTACACGTTATCAGCAGTTCTGTTGATCTCCCTTGGCTAGTGGGGGGAGATTTCAATTGCATTGCCACTTCTGCTGAGAAATTGGAAGGTAGGACCTCCACCCTTAGCACTATGAACTTTTTCAGTGACAATTTTCAGACTGTAGGTTTGTTTGATCTTGGTTTTAAGGGCCCACCTTCCACCTAGAGGAGAAGCAAGATTTGGGAAAGGTTAAACAGATTCTTGGTAAATGAAGCTTGGCACTCCCAGTTTCTACATTCCTCTATCACCCATCTCCCCCTCCTTTGTTCTGACCACTGACCCCTCATCCTTTCTATTTCTGCTCCCCACAAACTTTATCTTGTCCCCCCTTCAGATAACAAAATTTCTGGTCGACCCATCCAAACTTTGTTACTCTCATCCAATCACTGTGTCAAGGGGAGACTCACTCTGACCCTTCGATTAAGTTAGGGCTACTTCATCTTAAAACCTGTAAAGCTCTCAATAAATGGGGGTGGAGACAGTTTGGAAATGTTTTTTCTGCAGTAAATGAAGCTGAAGAGGAGGTGAATAGATTGGAGCAATTTGGACTTGAGGGGGAGGCCATCGACCTTCTTTTAGCTGCTCAAACTAAACTTTCCAATTCTATTGACATTAAAGACATGTTCCTAAAACAGAAAGCTTCTATCAAAATTTTTGCAGAGGGGGACAAAAATACAAAATTTTTTCATACCTACATCAGATATAGAAGAAGCTGCAACATCATTCACAGCATAAAGGATGAGGATGGGGTTTGGCTGAAGAACAATTTAGAGATTGGAAGGAGTGTTATCAGGTATTTTCATAACCTTATATCCCAACCCTCATTTGGTAGGGTTTAAATCACCCCCACCAGCTTACAGGACCATTTCCATTAATCAATTCATTATCCCTCACCGAACCTCCCACTGAAGCTAAAATCTGGCAAGCCCTCTGCAACATTGACAGCTCTAAATCGGCTGGACCTAATGGTTTCACTGCTGATTTCTACAAAAAAAGCCTGGACTGTTATTAAAGCTGAGGTTATTACTGCAATTATCAGTTTTGTCCATGGGAAGGATATGTCTTATTTCTTTCTCTCTTCCAATATTGTCCTTATTCCAAAGAACAGTGAACTGAGCAGTTGGCATCAATTCAGACCCATCAGTCTTACCTCCGTTATAAGCAAGATAATTGGCAAAATCCTTGTCATAAGGACTCAGCCTCATTTAAATAAAATTATCAATCTGAATCAATCAGCATTCATTAAAGGCAGGTCCATTTCTGATAATGTGCTGTTAGCCCAAGAATTGCTCCTGGACCTAAACAAGCAGTGTAGAGCGAGTAATCTAATCAACAAATTGGACATCAGGAAGGCTTATGATACTATCAGCTGGGATTTCATTTTAGAGGTGTTGTCAGCTAGGGGTTTCAATGAAAGTTTTTGTAATTTGATTCAAAGATGGCTCAACAATAATTTCCACTCCCTTCTGATAAATGGTTCCAGCCGGGGGCCTTTTTCTGCTACCAGGGGCCTTAAGCAGGGGGACCCCCTTTCCCCCACTCTCTTTATTCTTTCCATGGACCACTTCTCCTCGATGCTTAATAATTTGCAAAATAATCATCAGAAGGTTAGATATCATCACAGATCCAACATTCCTCTTTCTCATCTAATGTATGCAGATGATGTCATGATTTTCTCCAATGCTTCTAAAAGGACTGTGACCTACATTTATAAGTGCATCCAGATTTTTCAGGAACAGTCTGCCCCTAGTTTTAATAAAGCTAAGTGTCAAATATTATTCTCTAAGAAGGTATCTCAGGACACTAAACAGTGGGCTATCAATCACACTGGCTTTTCCAGCACAACCTTGCCTATCAAATATTTTGGGGTTCAGCTCAATATTGGCAGAACAAAGCAGACCCATTTTGATGATACACATAAGAAGATCTGCACTTATCTCTCTAACTGGACCCACATTTATTTATCATCTGGGGGAAGACTTAACTTACTTAGAAGCATCCTTACTACCCTCCCTAACTATCTTATGTAGATGACCACCTTGAAAAAGAGCACCCAAGTGCAATTAGAAAGGGCTTTTAACCACTTTCTCTGGGCTGGTAAAAGGAAGCAGATACATTGGGCATCCTGGCAGAAAATGGCTAGGCCTGAATGGGCTGGTAGTCTGGGTTTTAAAGGCTTAAACCAAATGATTAAAGTGAACCATTGCAAGCTATGGATCAATTTTAGAGCCCAGGATTCCCTCTGTGCTAATTTCTTGATGGGAAAATACTGTAAGCATACCCACCGTTCCTTGGTTACCCTTAAATTAGGGGACTCCAAAATTTGGAAATCTATGGTAAAAACAGACAGGTGGCTGAACAGCTCTATATCTAGAATTTGGCTAAAGGCATCATTAATTTCTGGTTGGATCAATGGTGCCACCAAGACTGGTTACAACCAAGCACCCCTA
>CM040430.1:55930833-56363333 GCA_022702705.1 Papilionanthe hookeriana x Papilionanthe teres | reverse complement strand
ATATTATTTTTTATTTTTAATTTTTTATGTATAGTATATCATTTATAAATATAATTTAGTTATAAAAATATTTACTAGTTAAATAAATTATAAATAATTATATAAATATATAAATATATATATATACATATATATGTGCATATATATGTATATATAAATTTATATAGAATTATTTTTTTATTTTAAATATTTAAAGTATTGTATATTATTTATTAATATAAACTATTTATAAAAATATTTAATAATTAAATAAATTATAAATAAATATATATGTATATAGGTATATATATATATATATATATATATATATATATATATATATATATATATATATATAAGAAAGATATATATATATATATATATATATATATATATATATATATATATCAACAACTCACATGGCTTGCATGTGGCTCAAAAATGGGTTCATGGCACACCTTTGGCTTGGGAAAAAGTTTGGTCAATTTCATGAAAAAGGGTTTTAGAAATTTTGGTAATTTAGGGGTGATTTGATGGGATTTGGCATATGGCTTGATTTGGAATTATTTCACTAGTGGAACTCCTTCATTTGAAACAAAATCAAAACTTTTTACAACCTAAAAGATCTCCTCCATTTCGTGCTATACATTTAGTGTTTAAGAGATTAGCACGAAAAGAAAAATGTTCATTATCTAAGTTATTAGATAAAATGGGTTGTGCAGTCTCCAACATCATGAAAAGGAGAATTTTAGCAATGGAAAATTCTGATTATCAAGAAACTGATTATCAATTCCCAACTGATAAACATTGTGTTCGAGTGCCAGTAAAATTTCGGTTGGGCCCTAGAATAAAAAATGTAGTGGTTACCAATGACAAAACTCGATATGATAAATTAATGTCAGAAGCAGAAGATACAACTGCTAAAATGACGGACTTGGTCCAGATGCTACAAAAAGCTAATTGTCCTTATACTGGATATGATACACCACCTGAGAGTTCCCGCCCTCTACTTAAAAATAATGTATGGAGGCGAAAATCATCTGAAAGGAATTCTAATACCACCAACACTCCTGCAAATGGTTCACAAGAAGAGATTTGCAGAAAACATTCTACAAAATCATTTCAGGAAAGATTAAAGAAACTAAAAGAAGATATTAAACAACTTTCAGGACAAGAAAGAAAAAATACTTCTGACAGTTCCAATGAGAATGTTGTCAGAGTTAACATGGTAGAAACCCGATCTACTTCCTTAGCACGAGAATCAAATGAAGAGGAATTGTGAGAAGTGATACGACAACGAGATGAACAAATAAGTCGTCTTGAACAAAGAATGGAAGAACTGGTAGCGACTTTACAAAAACCACCACAGAGACCCTTCTCCAGCTATTGAAATCATTAGATCGGAGGCTATTCACATCCTTGAAAGCAGAGAAGAACTGATGGATGTCGAGGAAAGCACTCGAAAGAGAAAGAATTCTCCTCATAACGAAACTCCAGAAAAGGACATTACAAAAATAGTCGAGCAGAAAATTAAAGAAACGATGGCTCAGGCAAAAGCTGGAGCATTAACTCCAAAGGGTTGACCGTACCCAGAGAAATTTGATTCTGTTCAATATCCTAAAGGTTTTGTTCCTCCCGTCTTTAAAATGTTTGATGGAACGGGTAATCCCCGACAACATCTAGCACATTTTAGAGCAAGCTGTTGTAATGCTGGAGGAAATGATGCTCTCCTATTTCGACAATTTATTAACAGTCTCACGGGAGTTGCCTTCGACTGGTATGCAGAACTTTCCAACGGATCTGTCAAAACCTTTGTAGAGCTTGAAAGCCTTTTTATTCAATGCTTTGCAGGAGCACAACATCATACCACTGTTGGTGATTTGGTGGTAGAGAAACAAAAACCAGGAGAAACCTTGGTAGATTATATTTTACGCTGGAGAAATCTCAGCATGAAATGTGAGCCACAATTACAAGAACAACATGCTGTTGGAATATTGCTTAAAAATATCCATGGTCCTATAGCTTTTATGCTTAAAGGATTTACGATAAAAACTTTTGAAAAATTACTCAGTAAAGCTTCTAATCTTCAAGAAGAGGTTAAGCAGATGAGTGTAATGGAGAAAACTGAAAAGACAAAAACTATCAAAACTTTTGAAAAGAAACCTGGGAATATTACAGAAAAAGGCAAACAGGTGATGCAAATCCAACCGGAGCAAAAGAAGCAACGACAAAATCCTTCGACATCACAAACATCACCTCAATTACAACTTCAACAACCAATCCCAGTATCAACTGAAAAGAAAATAATGGCTCAAAGAATGAATAAAGTATATTCATTTAAAACAGAAGCCGTCAGCAAAATATTTCGTAGCTTGCTTAAAATATCTGAATTTAAGCTACCAGAAGCTAAGAGGCCAGCAGAAATTGACATGAAGGACAGTCCTAATTATTGCCCTTATCACATGATGCTCGGACATAAAATTGAAGAATGTTTTGTCTTCAAAGACTGGTTAGAGCGTAATTTTAAAGATGGAAATATAGTCATCCAAGAATACTTGAAAGAACCTGAAAAGGGATCAGTCAATATGATTTCGATGGAGGAACTTAATCCTAAAGACAAGGATAGCATTTATGAAGAGATCTTCGCTAAATACCAAGTTACAAAATCTCCCAAGAATGAAAAGAAAAAGAAAATCAAGAAAATGGAAAAGATTAGAGGCCTTCCAGACATAGGGGCTTCAACTCCTTTTGTACCTTCTAGTTCATTTCACTCTTGTACTAGGATAGTTATGTCGGCCGAAGGATGAAAAATCCTCAAGCCGATAACTTTGTATGACTTTCTTTTTACCATGAATAATAACAATCCTAGTTTTGCGTACATTTTGTCTATTCTGAATGATGCTTCTGAAAATGACCATTTGAATTCTAACCCTATAGACAATACTCAAATCGTATATGATCAATCTAAAGACAACCAAAATAATGAAAATGAAAATGAAATATCTGACAACGACAGAAATGAAGATGATATTGCTACACTTCAATTACAAGGAATTCCAATTTCTATAAAATTGGAATCTTTAGATTCAGAAACAAATGAATCGGATAATCTACCTGAAGAGATAGTTGAAATTAACTTGAGAAGTGGAAAAATCTTACCTTCTAGGATAATTCCACAAGAAAAAAAAAACAAATAATTACACCAGATAAGATCATCCCTCCAATATATCCCCAAACTTCTGAAGGAAATAAAAATGATCTTCACAACAAGGTGGATTATAATGTACTGGCCCATTTGAGAAAATTACCTGCAAAATTAAGCATCTATGACGCTCTCATACTTTCCAAAGAAATGAGAGAATCATTAATTAAGGCCCTTTCGGACCCTGACATTTTCTTAACTCAACTTGCTAGTACTACCCAAAACGAAGCTTACTCGTTAGAGGAATCAACAAAGATTACCTTCTCTGACAATGACTTGTTGCTCGAAACAACTGAACACAAACGTCCACTATATATTACAGTAAACATCAATGACACAATACTTTCGAGAGTTCTTATTGACCCAGGTGCTTCAATCAACATTATGAATCTGAGAACTCTTGCATACTTAGACATTGATGCCTCTCAACTATCAAGGATACAATGATGTTAAGAGGGTTCAATCAACAAGGAGAACGGGCCCTTGGATCAATAACATTGTTCTTAAAAATAGCCGACTTGGCAACGACAGCAAAATTTCATATTATTGATTCAGACACTTCTTTTAATGTCTTACTTGGCAGACCATGGCTCCATGAATATAAAATGGTACCCTCTTCATTACATCAATGTATCAAATATTTAAGAAAAGGACAAGAATTTAGTATTATAGGAGATCTGCAACCGTTTTCAATTCATGAAATAGGTATACATGAAGATGCAACATATTATGCTCCTATAAATAAAACAATATCTTCTAAAGAGACAACGGTAAATATGGAAGAAAAGAACAAAGAAAAAAAAATAAATGAAAAGGATTTTTCTTCAATAAAGACAAAAGAGACTAATTTCCGTCAGACTCGCACTCGAGGTCGAGGCCAAGAACGAGGACGAGGGAGAGAAGATCCAATTGTCACAATGAAGAAACCACTGAAGTTCGAAATCCACCTAGATTCTGAAGAAGAAACGACATCTGTGGTTGCAAAGGAACCCCAATTCAAAATATCTCTAGAAGAAGAAGATAAAGAGAAACAATTTGAATCTATGTATGACAAAATCAATCATTATATGCATTATATGACTCTAACTCCGATCTTCACTGCTAAGATTGAGAATTTAATAGTCAAAGAAGTATATAATGATGACAAAAAGCCAATTAAATTTAGACTTGGCTCTACTTCTTCTTGTACTAAAAATGATGTAAAAATAGAAGATGAAAATTTTCCACAATCAATGAAAATTCATTTTGAGTTGTATTCTCTTTGGGCACGAAAATTCATTCAAAATAGTTTAATGCTCAAACAATGGTCTTTAAAACAACCGCATTTCATTGAACAAATGTGGAATGATAATAAACGAAATTCTAACTCTAAAAAAGCTGTTGGATTTGGAATTTTAGGACCATTAGATGATACAGAATTTTGTTTGATCGTCACGGAAGAATGTGATTCCGAAACATTGCACGATCTTCCAATTGAAAATGCTCCCCGGAGTTGGAAGAAGAAATTAAATCGACAATTGATGAACTAAAAGAAATTAATTTAGGAACTAATGAAAATCCAAAATTGACTTTTATTAGTTCATTCCTTAATGATGGGGAAATAAAAGACATAACTCAATTGTTGATCGAATATAGAGACTGCTTTGCTTGGACTTACGACGAGATGCCAGGTTTATCTTCAGAAGTCGCAGTCCATAAACTCGGGATAGACCAAATCATAAACCTAGTTAAACAAGCTCCAAGAAAGATGGGTGTCGAAATAGAGCAACAAGTCATTACGGAAGTCAAAAAATTAATAGAGGCTGACTTCATTCTAGATGAAAATTATCCAACATGGCTAGCCAATGTGGTGCGAGTTAAAAAGAAAAATGGACAAATAAGAGTCTGCATAGACTATAGGGACTTGAACAAAGCATGTCCAAAAGATGAATTTCCTTTGCCAATTCCTGAATTAATTGTTGATATTGCATCAAAATATGCAATATTTTCTTTCATGGATGGATCATCAGGATATAACCAAATAAAAATGGTTTTGGAAGACGAAGTAAATACAGCTTTCCGAACACCCATGGGCATATATTGTTATAAGGTTATGCCATTTGGACTAAAAAATGCCGGTGCAACCTATCAAAGAGCCATGACACAAATTTTTGATGAACTAATACATAATCAAGTTAAATGTTATGTTGAAGATCTGGTTGTCAATAGTAAACAAAATGACGATCATATATATGATTTAAGGCTCCCATGGGGCTCATGCATGGCTTCATGGCTCACCTTTGGCTTGGGGAAAAGTTTGGTCAATTTCATGAAAAAGGTTTTAAAAATTTTGGTAATTTAGGGGTGATTTGATGGGATTTGGCATATGGCTTGATTTGGAATTATTTCATCATAGATTTAGAACTTAGGAGATGGTTTAATCAAATGGATGATAATAGAGGATTGTCATGTGGGCTTTGTCATGGACTTTGGGCTTTTAGGAAGGCTTAAGGGAATGAGCCTTTAGGTTTAAGAATGAATTCATGGATGGGAATTTTGTAGAGGTTTGGGCCAAATAATTGTTGTGTTTGGTTTAAGGATGTGTCATGAGTGATTTGAAATGAGTTTGGAGTGATTTGGGTTTGAATGGGGTTGGATTTGGGCCTCTTTGGTAAATGGGCCAATGTAGGTCAAATTGGGATAACTTGAGCCAATGTTGGGCTAGGGTTGAAATTGATGTAAAATTAATGTTGGGAAATGTTTATGGGAGTGTTTCAAAGAGGTTTTGACTTTGGTTGGGTTTTGATTTTGGGGTTTGGGCTTATTTGGGTTAGGTTTGGGTTTAGGTCAAAATTGGGCCTTATAGCTTTGGGTTGAATTTGAGTGGGGTTTGGGTCCAAATTTTGGGCAAATCATGTTAGTGTTTTGTTTGTGGGGATTTTAAGGAAGGTTTAGAAAAGGTTTTGAGTTAACTGGAGTTGAATTGGGTTAGTTTGGGCTAAGTTTGGGTCATGGGTCCAAATTGGGTTTTAAGGTCAAAAGTGAAATTGGATTCAAATTCCAATCAAATTGAACTTGGATTTGGTCTAGATTGGTGTTGGGGATGTTGAATTGAAGTTTAGAATTGAATTGGACCAGAATTTGGGTCAATTGGGTAGGTTTGGTTTGACATTGGGTTCATTTTGGGTTAAAATGGGTCAAATTGGGGATTTTGGTAAAAGTGGGGTAAATTGACAAAATTGGCCCATGGTATAGTTGGACAAAATGAAATTGGGAATATTTGGGATTGTTTGGAATTTTCTGGGAATTTTCTGAATTTTTGGATTTTTTGGATAAGAAGGGCATTTTGGGTATTTAGAGAGTATTGGGGGGTGTTTTTGGAATTTTTTGGTATTTTTGGTTATGGATGATCAATTTGAGTGGAGGGAAATGTTTAGGAATGATTTTGGGAATTTTGGGTAATTTAGGTGATTTTGCAAATTTTGGGTAGTTTCAAGGGCATTTGGTAGGTTTGGTGGGTCTGGGGTCCCGGGGGTCAAAAATTGAAAATTTAGAAAATTGAAGATTGGGTAAATGTAAGTGGAATGAAATCATTTTGGTTGAGCCATGAAGCCATATCTAGCCTAGATGAGCCATGAAGCCATATCTAGCCTAGATGAGCCATGAAGGGACTCATTTGAGGCATTCACTGTGTTGTTCCTAACCCTCTTAGCCAAGGGCTTAGGGGTTAAGGACCATCCATGTGAATCACCTGCATGAGTCAGGAGGTCAACTTGGGTATGGGTGTGGTTTTAGGAGGTGTTGTGAAAGTGTAGTGTATAGGTGTAGTGTGTGTAAGTCAGCCCTTCACTGAGCCAGGGCCCCAGGGGCGATCTAAGGCCAAAGAGTCCTATAGGAACTCATCCTTTAAACTTCCACATTTGATTTCAACCCTCTAGGTGATTAGGGGTCTACAATCAAGTTTGTGGAGTTTGTAGGGAGTTAAGAAGTGGATTGAATTTCTAGGTGGTGGGTCCCAATTCTAATCCTCTATGATAGTCAAAGGAAAAGCCTAAGGCTAGATCCTAAGTACTAAAGAGAGAAGAGAAGACCTCATCAAAAATGAGGTCAACAAATGGACCCCCAATAGGTGTGGTGTGCTAACCAAGCACACCACGTGTATTGGCGTTGACCGAAAAGATCAACAAAACCAACACAGATATCCAAGTGACAAACTTAGGACGAAATTAAAGAATTTCCGCTGGGGAGTGTCAAGTATATCTCTGAGACTGGAGATTCCTGAACTCTTGCTAGGGAAAGGGGAAGGAGGTGAATCCAAAATCACATGATCTTGGGGAATTTCGATTTAGATTTCATTTTGTTTCAGTTTAAGTCTTGATGTGTGAGCTCAGATTTTAGTTTGATTTTCAATTTAGATTGAAGTTTTGTTAAGATTAATTTGAAGTGATTCGAACTTGAAATGAAAATTGGAATTTTGTGGTTTTAGATGTAACATCTTCAACCTCAAAAGAAAATTGAATTGATTGGATTGAACAATTACAATAAGGAGAGATCTCAGAGCAATGCGGTATTGGATGTAAAATCCTTAACCTCAAGAGTTTGATTTTGATGTATTTCATTACGGTAGGGAAAGAACCTAAAGCAATGCGAGTATCGGATGTAAAATCCTCAACCCCAAGAATTTGATTTTGATGTATTTCATTGCAATAGGGAAAGAACCTAAAGCAATGCGAGTATCGGATGTAAAATCCTCGACCCCAAAAGTTTGATTTTGATGCATTTCATTCCGATAGGGAAGAACCTAAAGCAATGCAGTATCGGATGTAAAATCCTCAACCCCAAAAGTTTGATTTTGATGTATTTCATTACGATAGGGAAAGAACCTAAAGCAATGCAGTCTCAGATGTAAAATCCTCAACCCCAAGAATTTGAATTTGGTGTATTTCATTGCGATAGGGAAAGAACCTAAAGCAATGCAGTCGCGGATGCAAAATCCTCAACCCCAGGAATTTGATTTTGATGTATTTCATTGCGATAGGGAAAGAACCTAAAGAAATGCGGTCTAGGATGCAAAATCCTCAACCCCAGGAATTTGATTTTGATGTATTTCATTGCGATAGGGAAAGAACCTAAAGCAATGCAGTCTCGGATGTAAAATCCTCAACCCCAAAAGTTTGAATTTGGTGTATTTCTTTGCGATAGGGAAAGAACCTAAAGCAATGCAGTCTCGGATGCAAAATCCTCAACCCCAGGAATTTGATTTTGATGTATTTCATTGCGATAGGGAAAGAACCTAAAGCAATGCAATCTCGGATGTAAAATCCTCAACCCCAAAAGTTTGATTTTGATGTATTTCATTGCAATAGGGAAAGAACCTAAAGCAATGCAGTATCGGATGTAAAATCCTCAACCCCAAAAGTTTGATTTTGATGGTAATTGATTTTGCAAAGATTTGTAATGTTGATTTGAAAAGTGTGGAATTTTGGTGTTTCGAGAATTTCATGAAAGTTGTAAAAGATTTTTGTGGAAAGAAACAGATTATGAGGGAATATGTAGATGTTACATATCCAATTCAAAAGAGTTGATCGAAAGTTGCTGTTTTGGATTGGATACAATTCCTCGCCATCAGATTTGAATCGAAAACCTCATGGCTCCTTGTCAATGGAATCAACTGCTTCCATCCCAGACAAGGGAGAGAGTAGAACGGATTGGATTTCAGATTTGGAAGGTTGAGTTTGAATCTGATTGAGATTTGATTTGAGATCTGGAAGGTTGAATTTGAATTTGATTGAGATTTGATTTAAGATCTGGAAGGTTGAATTTGAATTTGATTGAGATTTGATTTGAGATCTGGAAGGTTGAATTTGAATTTGATTGAGATTTGATTTGAGATCTGGAAGATTGAATTTAAAATTTGATTTAAAATTTGTGCTCGTTTTGTTTGTCCTTTAACAATTCAAATTTGCCTTATCGTTCATTTAATGTTCATGTGAATTTGGCGTTCATCATTTTTTTGGATTTTTTTTAAGGAAAGTTTTCTTTTATTCTTTTTGTTTCTTTTATGTTCTTTGTTAAAAGTTCATTTAACTTTAATGGTGTTTCCCAATCAACTTGCACAGAAGAGGTGAAGGCCAAAAATGTGACATGGTCACTTTCATTCCAATCATGTTGAAGATACATCATACAACTCAATCTGGAATACACCTCATACAATCCATGTAGACTCAAAATGGACTATGTATGATCTTTGTCGATCCATCCAAAAAGGCATTTGTCAAAAATCCATGTCTGAATAGTGAGCTACATGGTTAATAACATCACCTTCCAAGCCATCCTTGGCAAGGATGCGTATGGATGTACGTTGGAGGTGTGATATTTTTCATGTAACTCACAGCTCGTAAGGCCGGAGGCTCTCTAGCTACGGGTCACTGTTGGAAGTGGTAAGGTGCTTTCACGTCATCCATCCTTCGAAAGTAACGGAGATCCGCTTCATTGGTACTCCTGGTATGCAATGTTTAGCGACATACGCTCCGTTGCCCTTTAGTATCATGACGGAACCTACCGGTAATGGTATCTTTCTTGGCCCTCGGAACTCACCGGGCCTGCTATCCGGAGGTCGGATCCGAACATGATATTACATTCGTTCGAGAAAGAAAGCTGTGCGAAAGGGTCGACAAAGTCGTGGTGATCTATGTGTGGGGGTATGCAGTCACCCTTCTTGTAAATGTTAATGATGCAACTGTTGGGTATGTAATCTGCTGGCAGTACCCTCCATGTTATCATTCTCTTTACCATCCTTTTAATGACCAATGGCATTGGATCTACCTTGCCATGGCGGAGTATTCCCGGTGGGTTTCCCTTCCTATCTTCTGCGAAGTTGTAGCAGCATCCACATTGTATTGTAATTCTCCCTTTCCCTGGCATCCATCTCCGGGGTTCCGAGTAAGTGTTTTCTCTTAGGCGTCCTGCTCGACCCATTCTTTTCAAATCCGGATGCGATCCATGATTTGTTGTTGTTCGTATTCGAGAATATGTTTGTATGTAGCTCGAGGCCTTCAGTATATTGATCCTCCTGCCTCTAATTCTCTCGAAGTATTCAAAAGTTTGCTTCTTGACATTATGCATTCTTTCTAGCTCGTATTCTGGAATAATCTGCAAATGGCGAGGCCTGGTGATGTACTGTGGGATATATGGCTCAATCCCTTCGCGTTCTCCTACATACCTCGGCTCCTCGGGGATGGTCTCCGTCAGGACATCCTCCGGGGTTGCTTCTGCAACCAGGTCATGCATTACTGGTGGTTTTATCTGGTGGCGTGGTAGCCTTCCTTCTTCCGATCTCCATGAGATTTCCCTGGTCCCTTCTATTATCCTTGGAGCTGGCCTCCTTTCTTTAGGTTCCTGGTGAACCGGTATCCTTGAAGTATATGCACTGGTAGTAGCGACTGCCTCGTCGCGCTGGTCCGCTGCTAGTTTAGTTAACATCTTGCGGATACGGTGATTTTTATTTCTTCGGCTGAGTTCTTTGTGAGAGTAGCTCTTCGTTCTTCTCAAATTTCTGTGGGCGCTGCGCAGACAAGCCTGCCCTCTGCTATAGCGACTACGGACTTGATTCTCTTGTCCTCCTCAGTGTTTGTTTTCCTTTTCTTGCTGCTGGAGTGGTGGCTTGGCCCACCCACTTTCATTCTTGTCGGCTGGGCGGTTCCTCTCGATCAGCGGGACCCGATCACCTTCCTCGTATTGCGGGTCCGCGGTGCGAAGTCCGAGTCAATCTCTATTATCGCTCCATCTTTCACCCTCTTTTCATCGAGTGCGAGGCTTACGCCATTTCCAAAGTTCGGGACCGACCGCCGGTTCGACATTTCCCTGCGAAAAGACAAGGAAAAGGATCAGTGGCTGTACTAAGAACAAGAACATTAAGAAAATGTTTATTGGAGACAGAGTTTTCTTTTTTCTCCTTTTTTTTAATTATTCCTTTTGTATTTTTAAATTCAATAGGAATGAAGTGGGAAAAGATCGGGAAAAAGATTTTGATTTGGAAGAGAGAACAAGGAAAACTTTATTATCATGATTTTATTTATTTTAACACATTTTTTAATATTTTTGGGTTCGGACCCAGTCATAAGTAATTACTTCACCCGTGCTTCTAGGGATGAAGAATTCATTCCTTCGAAACATCAGGTAGCGTAATACTTCTTCAAGTATCGTCCGTTGATCGAAAGCATATGTCGTTCTCCTTGGCAATTCACTAGCTGGTAGGAGCCTCCTGAGTAGATCGCCTCGACCACAAACGGTCCTTCCCAGTGGGTTCAAATTTTCCTCCTATCTTGCGGTGTACGAGGATAGGTCTCTTGAGAACGAGAACTAAGTCACCAACTTTGAAAGTTCTTGGGCGGACCGTTCCGTCATGGGCTTGAACCATCTTAGCTTGGTATAGTTCTAAATTCTGTCTGCGTCTGCAAGTCTTTTCCCTTCCGGGCTTTCCAATTCCTCTAGTCGTAATTTGGCATTCTCTTCTGTAGTGATTTTGTTTGCAACTGCAATTCTGAGTGAACGAAGTTGGACCTCTAAGGGTAACACTGCCTCGGACCCATACACCAGAGCGAAAGGTGTAGCTTGAGTAGGAGTTCTGAAGGTTGTCTGGAAGGCCCATAGGGCTTCTAACAACTTCTCGTGCCAATTTCTCTTATTATCGTCCAAAGTTTTCTTTAAAATTTGAACGAGAGTTTTATTAAAAGCCTCGGCCAAGCCGTTTGCTCTTGGATAGTAAATCGTTGAATACCGCCAGTCGATTCCGTGTCTCCTGACAAAATTGTTAATTTACATGCTTCTGAATGCTGACCCATTATCTGAGATGATCCTGCGCGGCACTCTGAAACGATAGACAACTTGGTTCTTGAAAAACTGTAGCACGTGGTGTGCTTTCACTTCTCTGAGTAGAGCTGCCTCGCGCCATTGGAAAAGTAATCGTAGCCGCAAGAATGAAGCGATGTCCTTTTGAAGATGGTGGTTCTATTGGACCCACTATATATGTGCCCCAACATTCAAATGGCCACAACGCAATTGTCGGATGTAGTACATTTGGAGGTTGGTGTAGAACCACTCCGTGCACTTGGCATTGGTGACAGCTCTTGGCGATTTTCATGCAGTCGGTCATCATCGAGGGCCAGTAGTACCCTAGTCTTTTAATTTTCATTTTCATCTTCGGACCGTCGGTGAGCACCACGGAGTCCTAAATGCACCTCTTTAACAATTTCACGGGCCTCGGACCCGCTTAGGCACCTTAGCCGCATTTGATCGAAAGACCTTACGTATAACGTGTTGTTTATAATGCGTAGGACAAAGTTCTTTTCTTGATACGATGGGCTAACGACATATCGTCCGGTAGTTTTCCTATTTGCGGGTAGTACTATTAATGGCTGTCACCAATCTTCCGTGTTTTATGTCACTGCTTGCTAGTCGATTCTTTTTCTTTTTCGATTTGTGTACGTATGCATGTCGAGTTGTGATAGGACCGACTTCCGTGAGTCGACACTTCCACGATTCATCTTGCAAGCGAGCAAATTCTTTTGCGAGGCGGGCTAACGCATTTGCTAAAGCGTTTTCTTTTCGGGAATTTTGTAGATCATCACATTCGGAATGCGTTCCAACAACTCTATGGCATCTTTGGAAGTATTGCTCGAGTCTTGGCTTTA
This sequence comes from Papilionanthe hookeriana x Papilionanthe teres, assembly GCA_022702705.1. Taxonomy (NCBI): domain Eukaryota; kingdom Viridiplantae; phylum Streptophyta; class Magnoliopsida; order Asparagales; family Orchidaceae; genus Papilionanthe; species Papilionanthe hookeriana x Papilionanthe teres. The sequence continues at coordinate 56,350,481 of CM040430.1, read as the reverse complement.
AAATTCTGTCCTGTCCGGCGATCTGTTGAATCATTAACTGCGAATCCCTGTAGATGTTGATGTTTGTTATCCCCATTTGAATAATTAATTCCAGTCCTGTTACGAGAGCTTTGTATTCTGCTTCGTTGTTTGTACACGGCTCTGTCAAGTGGTAGGAGTATCTTAACATCCCCGCTCCGGTGTTATAAAGATTAGTCGATTCTACCTTACAGGACACTATCACTTGCGATTCTTCGTCTTTGTGTGCTTGAAGATGCTCCGTCGAAATATAATTCCCAACGTCGATCATCGGGGTCTTCTAAGCTCATTATTTGTTCATCCGGCAAGTCGTCATTGAGAGGAGATTCTGCCGACAAAGGGTGTGCTGCGAGGAAGTCTGCTAGGACTTGTCCCTTTATGGCACGAAGAGGCACAAAAGTTATATCAAATTGCAATAATATCATTGACCACCTGGCAAGTCTACCAGAAAGCGTTGGACAGGTCATTAAGTATTGCAACGGATTAAATTTCGAGATCAGGTTGACCTTATGAGAAAGCATGTAGTGCCTGAGTACTTTTCAAAGAGTACTTTTCAATTGTGGGATACTTTATTTCTATTGGGAGTAAACGACGGCTTAGGTAGTAAATAGCATTTTCTTTACCCTCATCATTGACCTGGGCTAACAGGGCTCCGAGTGAGTCGTCTAAAGCCGCGGTATAAAGTATCAACGGTTACACTGAGGCTCAGAGCATGCTAAGACGGGAGGTGTCATTAAATATTGTTTAATGTCCTCGAAGGCCCTACGGGATTTCTCTTCCCAAATAAATTTGGCGTCCTTTTTAACTATTGTCGAGAAAGGCTGACACCTACCTGACAAGTTTGAGATAAAGCGTCGAAGATATGCCGACTTCCCTTGAAAAGATCGTAGTTGTTTTAAGGTTTTGGGAGGTGGCATTTCTAAGATAGCTTTAATATTTTCCGGGTCGATTTCAATTCCATGATGTCGGACAACGAATCCTAAGAATTTCCCGGAGGTGACGCCGAAGGCGCATTTTATGGGATTCATCTTAAGGTTAAAGTGTCTTAATCGTTCGAAAACAATCCTCAAATCATACAGGTGGTTTTCCTTTACTTTTCTTTTGATGACCACTTCGTCCACGTAACATTCAACTTGATTGTGGATGAGATTATCAAAAATTCTTGTCATCGCTCTCTGGTAGGTTGCTCCTGCGTTCTTCAGTCCGAATGGCATCACTGTGTAACAATATAGTCCGATTGGCGTTCTGAATGCTGTAAGTTTTCATTTTCTGGAGCCATTTTTATCTGGTTGTATCCTGAAGATCCATCCATGAATGAGAATAATTCATGTGTTGAAGCAATGTCGATCATTAATTCTGGGATCGGTAGAGGGAATTCATCTTTTGGACATGCCTTGTTTAAATCTACGAAATCCACACAAATTCGATCCGACCATTCTTCTTCACGGTCGGCACCACATTGGCTAACCAAGTCGGGTATTGTTCTTCACGGACAAATTTGGCGTCTATTAGCTTTTTAACTTCAGCTATGACTTGTTGTTCGATTTCTAGACGCATTCTTACGGGACCTTGTCTGACTGGAATAGAAGTAGGATCCACTCCTAGCTTATGGATTGCGACCTGCTGGAGCTAATCCCGGCATCTCATCGTAGCTCCGAGCAAAACGAGTCTTTAAATTCCATTAATAACTTGATTATTTCTTCGAGTCTTCTTTATTGAGTAAGGAGCTAACAAAGGTAGGTACTAGGCTCTTCGCTAGTACCTAACTTAACTTCCGTTAATTCATCTATTATAGATTTGATCTCTTCTTCGAACTACGGGTGGAGTGTTTCCAATTTGTAAATCTTGAGTTCTTCTCGTAGTTTCCATGCAGTTTTCATTAGACTCGCAAGTGACAACCAAGCAAAATTCAGTATCGTCAACTGATCCTACTGTGCCGAATTCGAGACCATGCTTTGAATTGGGTGGACGACCGGAGTTATTCCATAATTTTTCAAAACGTCGTGATTGACCTTTTGTCCATTGTCGAGGTAAGAAACCACGCTGAATTAAATTTTGAACACGGGGAGAGTACCACTCGAAAGGTAATTCCATTAATTCGATGAAGTAGCATCTTCAAATTGTACATTATTTTCAGTTTTGGAGGAAGGAGCACCACGGTAGAATTTGATGGGATTTGCACCGCCGCTACGTACCTCTTTGACCACCATACCCTCGATCTTGTTAGACTGGATCGGGGTCAGGTTCATAGTGTGTACATAGTAGTTAACCTTCTCGTACATCGATTTGTATTCCTCGTTCTTTTCATCTTTGAGAGAAATCCTGAATTGCGGCTTCTTCTGACTTATTATCGCTACTTCTTGCTTGATTTCTTTATCTTCTTCAGAACTATCTTCCCAATCAACATTGATGGCTGGTTTCCTCTGTCCAACTATCTTAATGTCTCTGCCACGACCTCGTCCCCGGCCTCGACCTCGGATGTGAGTTGTGGAGAAACCTTCACCATCTCGCCGTAAGGGAGTGGTGAGTGACTGTTGGACTAGAACTTCAGGTTCTTCGTTGTCCCGAACTTCCTTTGCTTCATTCGTTATAGTATCTCTGGAAAAGATTGTTTTCTTCAGAGGTGCATAATAAGCTGCATCTTCATGGATTCCAATCTCATGTACGGAGAATGATTGTAAGTCACCTTTGATGCACTATTCCCCTCCATTGTAGTATTTGATGCACTGATGTAGGGATGATGGTACCATCTGGTTCTCATGTATCCATGGTCGGCCCAGTAGAGCGTTGAATGACGTTTCTGAATCAATTATGTGAAATTTCGCGGTTGTCTTTGCTAAGTCACCGGTCTTCATTAGCGGTGTTATTGATCCGAGGGCTCTTTCTCCTTTACGGTTGAATCCACTTAATAACATTTTGTCGCTTCGAGCTCGCGAGCATCAATTTCCAAGTATGCTAGCGTTCGAAGATTCATTATATTGATTGATGCTCCTGGATCCACCAATACTGCGGAGAGTGTAAACTTCCCGATTGTAGCTCGAAATGTACAACGGTCGGTTGTGGTCTGTCATCCCAAGTAGTAGGTCATTGTCCAGTGAAGGTAACACCTCGTTGTTCCTTTAACGAGCAAACCCCATCTAAGGAATCTCCGGTCATTTGAGCTAAGCAAATTTCCGGATCGAGCAAGGCCTTGATCGAGCTTCTCTCATCTCCTTTGATAAGATGAGAGCGTCATAGATGCTTAGTTTGGCTGGTAGTTTCCTAAGATGGGCTAGCACGTTGTAGTCCACTTTATTTTCATGTGTCTCGGTTTCTTCCCAATTGGGTATTTCTTCTGTCGGGGCTGGTTCTTCCTGAACAACCACCTGCTTTTCTTTGTCCTTTGGACCCATTCTCGGAGGTAGAACTCTTCCACTTCTTAAGTTGACTTCTGTAATTTCTCCTGAATCTAGTATTGAGTTTGCTGATGTCTCCTTCTGAATTGGAATGACAGGTTCTTCCGGATTAGCTTCGAGTGCGAAGGCTCCAACTCTATTGTAGTTGGAGCTCCTCGAAACTCGCAAATAGATTCATTGCTTGTTGAACTCTCGTAGCCTCCTTGGTGGATGTCTTCTTTGTCATTGTGATCGTCGAGGTTGTGTATGATTTAAGAATTGTTATTTGTATCGGAATCGATGTCTGGATTAGGTTGGTTGTCGTTAGTTACGTAATCGTTAGAAACAGTCAAAACGTAGCCAACGCTATAACCTTTATCATTATAAGATCCCATCGGAGTGAGTAAATAATCATACGAGTCGGAGGTTCGAGAGGTTTCTCCCCGAATCGGAAACAACCATCCTAGGATAAGCGGCCTCTAGTCTAACCTTAAGAGCCTCAGTCTTTTCTTCTTCATCAATTTTCTTCTTTTCTTCAATCGTCTCTTATTGAGGTGGTTCTTCTATCGCAAGTGATAATTCCGACTTGACAGGTTTCGAACTCTGAATTGAGGCTCGCACCGAAGTGGTTTGGATGCTATCCAAAATCTTCTTCGAAGACTTTGTCCAGGCGGTAGTCCATCCATCATCAGCCGCATAGGGATCTATCAGAACAATGAGATCCGTCGAGATAACATTGATGGAACCTCCTTTCAGGGGTTCCTTCATGTATTCCTTCGGGATCGTTATGTTCCCTTTTCGAAGATTGTCGTTGAGCCAACTTTTGAAGGTAATACAATCTTCTATCTTATGTCCAAGCATCCGATGGTAAGGGCAAAAGTTGGGATCACCTTTCTTGTCGACTTCTTCTGGTTTCTTAGGCTCTGGTAGTTGGAAATCCGGAGTCTTCATCGAGGCTGCGGAACATTTTCGGCACTTGCCTCATTCTTGAACGGATACTCCTGCTCGAAGCTCCCTTAAAGTACGTTGTGGACGAGGCGGTTGTTCATACTGTTGAGATGACTGATAGCTGGGTCGGTGTTGCTGGTAATCCTGTTGAATTCTTGCGGCCGTTCTAGCGGTATTTGTATTGGCTGCTTGCCTTTATCGACTGCTGCAACGATCTCGGACTTCTTTTCAAAATTTTTCACGGGCTTCTGTTTGTTTGTTTTGTCGGTGAAGCTTAATTGCTTCGCCTCCTCTTGCAAGCTTCCGGCCTTGCTTAACAACTTCTCGAAAGTCTTAATAGTAAATCCCTTGAGGAGAAGTGCTATCGGGCCATGAATGCTCTTAAGTAAAATGCCGACTGCATGTTGTTCTTGTAGTTGTGGTTCACACTTCATACTTAGATTCCTCCATCGAAGTATGTAGTCCACCAAAGTTTCATTCGGCTTCTGCTTCTCTACCACTAAATCACCTATAGTGATGTGGTGCTGAACTCCGGCAAATCGCTTGATGAAGAGGTTCTCTAATTCTAAAAATGTCTTCACCGAACCGTTCGGTAATTCTGCATACTAATCAAAGGCGATCCCTGACAGGCTGCTGACAAATTGTCGGAAGAGTAAAGCATCACTTCCACCGGCATTGCAACAACTGGCATGAAAATGTGCAACATGCTGCCAAGGGTTTCCGGTTCCATCAAAGGTCTTGAACAGAGGTGGTACGAAGCCTTTTGGATATTGGACAGCGTCGAATTCTTCGGGTTAAGGTCTACCCGTCCGAATGGATGTCCCGCTCTTTGATTGTGCCAAGGCTTCTCGCACTTGTTGTTCCACCATGCTCTTGATATCCTTTTCCAAAATCATGCTTTGTGTTGCATCCTTTTTTAACTGATCATCCCAGTTGACGGATGTAATCTCTTTTCCTCCGTCTACAATGTGAATAACTTACGGGGTGTTTCTCTTTGGGGTTGAACCGACTCTGGAGAGTGTCTAGAGGCTGCGGCCATCTCTTCCATCCTTTTTGCCATTTGGCCGATCGTATCATCTTTCTCTTGAAGCCGCATCCTCATTACTTCCGGCTCCTCTCTTTCGCGGCTGCCGAGAGCACCTTGTGAAGTCGACGAAGCTCGTGTTTCAACCATGTTAATTTACGCATATTCATCATCCATGAACTCTGACGAGTCGACTTCATCTCCGAATTTTTCTTCTCTTTCTCTTGCTAATCGCTGAATATCAGTTCTTAGCTTTTCCATAGCATCTTCTAATGGTCTTTTTCGTACATCCTTGCAGTTGTCATGCGATACCTATCGGGTTTCCTTCTCATGAGTCCCCTTCATTGTGGTAGCGCTTTCTTCGGACTCAAGTCTCCTGACGAGACTTTCCTTCTCAGGTTGTTATTTTAATCTCAATTGTCCGGTAGTGGGATGCCATACCATCCTTCTAGCGACGAAGGTCTGGGACCGGATGGTACGTCGACCAAATGCTTGGAAGGTGGTATCCTCCCTAATTTGTAGTCCTGAAACAACGACGGAGTGGACTAGCTTTCATTCTCTTATTTAGCTTTTCGCGGCGATAGCGAGGTTACTACTCGCGGCCCAAGATGGGACTTGGTTGGCACCCGCCCTATCCAAGTTAAATAGATTCAATCAACATTAAATCTAACTTAGGTTCAACTAGACATGAACCCAAGTTAATTCAATCAATATTAAATCTAATTTCAAAACTTTTAACTTAAGTCTGTATCGTACATGAACTTAAGTTAACAGATTCAATCAACATTGAATCTAACCTAGGTTCAACTAGACATGAACCCAAGTTAGTTCAATCAATATTGAATCTAATTTAAAACCTTTTAACTTAATTTCAAACGTACATGAACTTAAGTTAAATAGATTCAATCAACATCAATCTAATCTCAGTTCAACCGTACATGAATCCAAGTCAATTCAATCAATCTAATTTCAATCTTTTAACTTAAGTTCACAAGACATGAACTCAAGTTAAATAGATTCAATCAACATCAATCTAACATAGGTTCAACTAGACATGAACCCAAGTTAATTCAATCAATATCAATCTAATTTCAAACCTTAACTTAAGTTCAAAATACATGAACCAGCAATAGATTCAATCGACATCGAATCTAACTTAGGTTCAATTAGACATGAACCTAAGTTAATTAAATCTATCTAATTTCAAATCTTTAACTTAAGTTCAGACACACATAAACTCGAAAGTTAAATGTATTCAATCAACATCGAATCTAATTTAGGTTTAACTGTGACATGAACCCAAATTAATTCAATCAATATTGAATCTAATTTCAAACCTTTTAATTTAAGAACTCAAGTTAATTCGAATTTAAGTTTAAAATCAAAATATAAATTCAACATTTCCAAAACCGACATAATCAACCAAAAATTGACATTTCAAAATACCGACATAAATTGACATCCAAGACATATCCAAATATTCTCAGGATGTTATTTCGACAATTCTTCTTCATATGGTGAAAACAAGAAATTTTGCTTAGATTTTCTTTACATGTTATAAAGGTGCACTAACTCTATTTTGCAAGACGACATTTTAGGTGAACAAAAATAAAACCAAAACTCTTTTAGGTTAGACACATAACTCGAAATTTTTCAACAAATCAATAACATCAAAAACAAAAAAAAAAACTAAACTTTAGGTTAGACACATAACCAGAAACTTTTCAACGAAACAACGACTTCGATAATAAAAACAAAACCAAAACTTTTAAAGGAGCATATAACTCGAAAATTTTCAACAAATCAACAACAACATCGATAATAAAAACAACAAAACAAAAACTTTGAAGACATGTAACCTAAATTTTTCAACAAATCAACAAATATCGACAACAAAAACAAAACCAAAAACTTTTTCAGTTACATATAACCCGAAATTTTTCAATAAATCTACAACATCGACAACAAAAACCGAACCTTTAGGTTAGACATAATACCTAAATTTCAATAACACGATATAACGACATTCGGGAGTGATAAGTGGGTACATCTCTCCTTAAAATAAATTTTTAGAAAACAAATGAGTAACATTAATCGGAAGTTTTCTTAAACAATCGAAAATCAGATAAGATATAATTAACTATAGAGGCTTACCTTATGAGATCTAAAAGAACCTAAAATAGAAATATCCTGGTTTAATATGATTTTCTTATTACAGAAATTCTAGAATATGTTATTTCTAGAATATCCTCATATGAGAATTATCTTAAACACCCTTTTCTACTATTAGTCCTAAAAATTCTCTAAACTCTTCTATCGCATTTTATTCGATAAAACGACTAATATTAGATGGCGACTCCTTGAGATTGACATGGATACGAAAACTGACGGCGATGACATGACCCCATCCTACACATTATTTTCACCGCCATCACGCCGTCGGCGCCCTATGTCGGTTCACAGAATTCAAAAGTTTTGGCGGATTTTTGAAGAGGTGCTTGAAGAAACTCTAGGGGAATTCATTCCTAACATTAAATTAAGTGTCCGTGACGGAAAATAGAGAGGAGGAGGAGAAGAGAATTGTTGTAGAGAGGTGAGGAAAGTGTGAGAGAGAGTTACGGCTTGTGATTTTAGGAGAAATTCTTCGCTAACGAGGGGAGAAGAGGGAGTAAAAGAGAGATCGTTTCTTCATCTTTTGTATCCAAGTGAAACTATAAAGTAAAGAGATGACTTAAGTTTGAACTTTATAAAGAGGAGAGTGAAGTTCAAAATCATTAAAGGCTATCCAGATATAGTAATCCTCAGAAAAAGAAAAGAAAAGAAAAAGAAAAAGAAAATAAAAAGAAAAAGAAAAAGAAAAGAAAAGAAAAATGTTATGAGGAGAAGCTTGAGGAGATGTCTAATCAAAAATTGGCTTCACTTGAATCACCTTAAAGGGAGAGCTTGATTTCATTTCTGGATTTATGTTTAAGGTACTAGCCTACATTCTAATAAAGTTTGCATGAACTCCTTTTTCACATAGTTCTTTAAAGCACTCTTAATATAACAAATTATGGTTCATCTTGAAATAAATAGAAGACTAGAACTCTTAAACTTAAGTACTGAATATTCTTATACCTGTAATGTTAACCTGAGTTGCTAAACTTTTTCTGAAAATCTAAACACTATAATCTTTTGAATGAAAAATTTTGGTCTCTTACAATTGAAAAGTACATTTCCTAGAGTTATATTTTTATGTAGTAAAAGGATTACTTGAGGACAAGTAATAGTTTAAGTTTGGGAGATTTTGATGCACCAAAAATATATACTCTTTTAGCTATATATTTTTACCTATTTTTGGTGATATTGCACTTTAAAGAAAGGTATTTTTCATGATTTATTGTAGGTATGATGATTATAGGTGATTGGAGCGAAATGATGTAAAAAAGGAACGAATTTGGAGCAAAATGGAGCAATTTGGAGGAAAACAGCCTTGGCGCCGCCGGCGCCCTATTCCAGAGACTCCAGAATTAATTGGCACGATAGGGCGCTGCCAGCACCCTATGTCGGTTCACTTTGAATTCAAAAGGTGCTTTAAGAAACTCTTGGGGAATTCGTTCCTAACATTAAATTAAGTGTCCAAGACAAAAATAGAGAGGAGGAAGAGAAGAGAATTGCTGTTGAGAGTGTGAGGAAAGTGTGAGAGAGAGTTAAGGTTTGTGATTTTAAGAGAGATTCTTCTCTAAGGAGTGGAGAAGAGGGAGTAAAGTGAGAGATTGCTTCTTCATCTTTGTTCCAAGGAGAGAATTAAGTGTTGCAAGGAAGAGAAAAGGAATCAAGGGGACTTTAAAGGAATTTGCTTGGGGAAGAGAAAGAGATAAGTTGTATTTACTATTGTAGTTTTTATGACTCGTCTTCTATATATAAAATCCATTTGTTTTTATATCTTCTCCATGGTTAGTAAGTAGTCTCCCTTGCCTTTCTTCTTGCATGAAGTAATTATGATGTGGTGATGTGAAAATGATGTGCCCTTTAAGTGTTATAAAAGTTGTGATGTTTCTTTAATTTGGAACTTAATTTACCTTTCAATCCGGCTAATTGAATTGTTAAAACATGTTAAGGAACATTAATTCCAAAAGAATTGAATGTTCTACAACAAGAATGAAGAAACCATTTAATGTCCGTGAATGAATTTCGTAGTTCATGGGGATTAAGTGCAAATAAATAGGGAAATGAGTTTTGATGGACTTCAAATTGGAGGTTTCATGGTGACTAAATAGGATCCCCAAATTGGTTTTAAGATTGGTAACTAGAGCCTATGGTTAGCCTTCGGGCAAAGGGTGAGTGGGAGCTCCGAAGTGAGAGCCGGTATCCTCCCAGCCTAGCCTTAGATTTAGTAACTAAACTTAAGATATGACAATGTTCTTTACCTGCTTGGAAGAGGGGGTACTCTTTTAAAGGTAAAGAAGCAAATATGCTCCTATTTGGCACAACACAAATAATTACCATTCTTCATCATCCACACATATTAATCTTTATGCAGGAATAAAGACACTTTTCATATAGAGGTATCTTATAAATCACATAAGTTAGTGTGTTTGTTAGTTAATATATTTCAGTCATTAGAAGTAATTGTAGTAGCTTTACTACACTTTGCATTAACTAGTGGTAGTACGCTTAAGTAATTGTTACATTGGGTATTGGATTTTAGTGTTATATTATCTGATTTAAAGAACGTTCACCTCCCAATGGGATAGTTAACCAGGACTCTATTAGAGCCCTGTATTACTTGATACGATACGTATACTTGCGTTGAATTTGTGACTTTACTAAATCATTCTAAATATATAAATTCGACTTCATAAATTCTTGCTTAATATATAAAGTTGCGGTCACTAATCCATTATAAAATGTTTGAATTATTAACCAATCTGGTAAAGCATGATGTGGGCTCTTCCTAAGAAGATCTTTAAATCTCTCCCAAGCTTCTTATATTGTCTCTCCTTCAAACTGACAAAAGGATGTAAAATCATTTCTTAGTTTAGCAATCTTTGATGGAGGGAAATATTTTGATAGAAACACTTGATATAATTCTCCCCAAGTTCTAATAGATCCAAGTGCTAACGAGTTTAACCACGCCTTAGCTTTATCCCTTAATGAAAAAGGAAAAAGTCTAAGTCTCACAGCATCACTAGACACTCCATCATATTTAAAAGTAGCACACAGTTCTAAAAACTAGCGAGATGTAAATTTGGATCCTCATTAGATGTTCCTCCGAATTGATTATTTTGTAACATTTGGATAATAACAAGTTTAAGTTCGAATGAATTAGCAGTAACATTAGGATTTTGTATAGTTATGTGAATTTCATCTGCTGTTGGGTTAGCATAATCTCTTAAAGGTCTTGGCAAATTTCCAATATCATTTCTCTGATTATCTTGATTATTCACCATTTTGCAAGGATTTTCAATTTGTTTATGTTGTTTTCTAATTTTTCAGACAGTACGCTCTAACTTCGAATCGTAAGGCACTAAACCTATAGATCCACTATTACGTATATACAATAACACAAATTCTTTTATAAAGGTAAACAAACACACAATTACACACTACAAAATAAAGGTTTTCTGTTACTATATTATTAATAAATACTGTTTATACTTTCTTACTTACTACTTCGTTACTTTCCCCGACAGCGGCGCCAAAAACTTGATACACGGGACTTATACTTTGTAAGAATTTATGAACTCAAATTTATATATTTATAATGATTTTATTAAGTCAAAACATTCAACGCAAGTATATGTATCGTATCAAGTAATACATGGCTCTAATGGAGTCCTGGTTATCGATCCCACAAGGAAGTTCGAAGTATACGAAAGCGTTCAAAATATGTAATATAGCGCTAAAATCCTATATTTAAATTGCACTTAAAGTTTAACACTTACTCCTTCTAACACTATGCAGAAAACAGTAACAATTAACTAAACTACAATTACTTCTAACAACTTTAAAAACAGAATTAACTAACAGACACACTAAACTGAGTATTTGAAAGGTTTTCGATATATGAGAAAAGTATCTTTCCTCTTGCAATGAGAATATGATGTGTGGATTGATATGGAACAATTATTTATATTATAGTGCCGAATAGGAGCATAGATGATACTTTACCCTTAAAAGAGTACCCCCTCTTCTAAGCAAGAAAAGAACATTGACATATCTTAAGTTTAGTCACTAAATCTAAGGCTAGGCTGGGAGGATATCGGCTCTCACTTCGGTGCTCCCACTCACCCTTCACTCGAAGGCTAACCCTTGATATTAGTTACTAATCTTAGAACAAATTTGGAGATTTCAGCCTGTCACCCTGAAATCTCTACATTAAAGTCCATCAAAACATATTTCCCTATTTATTTGCACTCAATTCCCATGAACTACGCAATTCATCCATAGAGATAGAATGGATCTTTCGTTATTTTTGTATGACATTAAATCCTTTCAAACTTAATGTTCAACAACATATTTTAACATTTCAATTGGCCAAATCAAAAAGTAAATTAAGTTCGAAATGAAAAACCATCACAATTTCTTCATTACATTAAAAGCACATCAAATCGACATCAATCCATCATGACATCTCTATGCAAGAAGAAAGACAAGGGAGACTACTCAGAATTCATGGAGAAGATACAATAAAATATGGATTTTATATATAAAAGAAAAGTCATACAAACCACAAAAGAAAATACAACTTATCTCTTCCTCTTCCCCAATGCAATTCCCTTGAAGTTCCTTTGAATTCTCTCTTTAGAATGGAAAGGAAGAAGCAATCTCTCACTTTACCTCTTCTCCTTCACTCCTTAGAGAAGAATTTCTCTCAAATCCTCACTCTAAACACTCTTCTCCTAAACCCTAACACTTAACACGCTAAGATAAATAAAAAGAAAGCAAGAGACACCACCAAAACTCTCTTCTTTTCGTCCAAAAATAGTTACTTACAAGATACGGACGAAATACCAAGAGTTTCCATAGGCATCCTTTCAAAAAGTGGCCAAAACTCTTCAGATTTGAACTCCACAGACTTCGGGTGACGGCGGCGCTCTATCGTGTCGTTATTTCTGAAGTCTCTGGATTTGGTCGCCGGCGGCGCCAGATCACCTTTTCCACCATTTAGTCCTTTTTGCTCCTTTTTGCTCTGAATTCGATCATTTTTGCTTCTTTTCACTTCAATCACCTAAAATCATCATACCTGAAAAAATCATGAAAAATACATTTTTTTAAAGTGCAATATCACCAAAAATGAGTAAAATTATATAGCAAAAACTGTATACATTTTTTGTGCATCAGTCTCTTAGATAAGGGAAGTGCTTGGATTTTTTTTTAAAAAGGGGGGGGTGGGGGTGGGTTGGCGTCACTCATAATGAAGTGTTTTAAGAGGAGTTTTAGAAGGATTTTAGAATGATTTTGGTGTGAGTTTATGGAGATGTAAATTTCTCCATTTTTTTGGAGTGATTGGTGAGGGATATTGAGAGATGAGTAAGGAAGTATGAGCGGCACAAGAATTAGCAGGAGACTTTGTTGAAGAAATATTTCATCTTTCTTTCAGAGAGAAAAAGTTAAGTATTATGTACTTCATTATCTTGTAACTGTTCTAAACACTTTCTAGTGGATTTTCTTTGAGTTTTAAAAAAAAAATTTCTGTTGTGTTTTATCCATGCTTCGTAAGTAGTTTTCTTTAATATTTTCTTTTAATATGAAGTAATGGCATATGTAGAAAAATTTATTTTATGATAGAATAATTTTTATTTCCATGTGATGAATAATATCCCCTTTGCTTTATGACATAACTTAAGTGACAATAAGTTATGTTCGAATTTGTTTTAAGTGAAACTAAGACTCGGAGAGCAGTGATCTTGCAAATTAAATGCACTCACATTGACCAGTTGGATAGTAAAATAGTTTACGTTGCAATGCAACTTTTAAGGAATTATAATTTAATGACCTGCTTCTATTAGATGCTTCTAAGTGACAAATAGTTGCATAAAACTAATAGAAGACTGAGTGTACCTATACAATTGGAAGAGGGTAGGTAGACATATGTTCCTTGTTGGCATATAATTCTTTCATAATTCTATCACCAAACGAAATCCAATTTTGGTACAGAGAAGCTCATTTGAAGGGTTTCAACAATCTTGACACATTTGTGAAGTTCATTTGACAAAACAATGATCTATTGAAGAAATTTTATATGGGACCAATTTTTATGTATTTTCGTGCATGAAAACACGTCAAGCAAAATTGAACATATAATGTTGTCTGATAACCATCAAAACTTATTGTTTGCTATTCAAACATTAATAATGAACCAAATTTAGTTCATAGAATGAAATTTTAAGCACTACAGTGATTTGTGCAAAAGATAAAATTTCGCTGCAATAAAATTAAATAATAATTTCAAAATATTCCCACATTAAGCTGCATTTCAGTCCAAGTTTGTAATTTCTTTAACGTAATTTTATTCGAATTCTATTTTTATGAGAGCTATTTAAATTTTTCTTAGGTATTTGAGGTGATTTAGGAGTTCACCAAAACTAAGGTCAACATTAACTTCACTATACCTTCAATTCATAAAGGAAGATGAAACTATCGACACTTAAAAGAAAGTGCACTCATTTGATTATGGAAGTCATTCGAGCAAAAAAATTTTGACAGATTGTAACCAAAGGCAATGCTATATTTTTCTAACTCTTAAAAAAAGATTTAAAGAGTTTATCACGATACTTGAGTAATGTCAGAAAGGTCAAGCTTCATCTATTGAGAATGTTGGATGATGTGACAGGGTGAATTATCAAATTCCCTAGCTCAGTTGCCTTGCCGAGTACAATCCATTGAATATAAGGAACATAATACAAAAAGTAAAGTACGAGTAGCTAAGTATGACTCATTAGTCCACCTTCAATGATTAGCTAACCAATTTGCCATAGGTATTAGATACAATGTATAAAGAATTTAGTCAAGGGGGATAACTCTCCCCAAAGCTAAGTTTCTTAGTGTTGAGTTATCAAGAAGGCAGAGTAGACAAGAATATGACCCAATAAGTAGACGAGGAACATATATAGAGCTACAATGTTCTTAAGGATATATTAATTATAGTGTTATATCCTAAAAAGATTAAGCAATAAATAAAATATTCTTCAAGATTGGATACATACAAATCAGAATATGTTCTGATAATTAAGCTATATTTATATAAAAAAATATATTTTTTTTACATAACAACAATGCAAACTTTATTATTTGTCTTACAAAAATAGTATAACTATCATATATTTTTTACTAAATTCCATTATTATTTTTGAGTAAATGACTGGCTATTTCATGGTTTTTACATAGCAACCACCCAAAATTAAATATCGTTTTGGGCCCCTAAAGATAAAACATATATCTCAACCAACAAAATGTTTATTCTCTTTTGAAATAGCAGTCAATGTATTATATTTAAAATTTTGGGTTACAATTTGGGTAATTAATCTGTTATATTTAGAATTTTGAATTTTTAGGTAGTTGAAATTATATCTACATGACAGAAGTCCCAAAATACAAAAAACTTACCTAGTGAACACAAAGTAATGCTTTCCACAAACAGGATATCCAATAAGAAGCACAATATTTGAAATGAGTCATGGAACATGGCGACGCAAAACTATCAGCCACAAAGTGGATTCTCGTGTCCACGTGTCAAACCATGAGCAAGCCACAAGCCTCTCCTCCTATCTTCCTTAGATAAGCCTCCTCCCATGTCTTATACTCAACGCCATCCCCAATTAGTTTCAAAGCTCAATCGGATATGGCTTGTGTGTGCGCTCCTTCCGCCGTCGCCGCTGTTGCCATCGTTTCATCCATGTAAGATTACCAAACTTAACCTTTTCAATCAACCAAATAAGAGCTTAAATAGGATCGCACTGATTTTTAAGTTGGTGATTTGCTTTGATTTGTTCGGGTTTTAGCGTTCAGAAGAATGGGAATGGGCTCAGTGCAACCAAAGCATCTTTCCTGGTTGGAAAGAGTGTGAGGCAAAGTACGGCAGTGGCCGCCGCCAAGCGGCGATCTTTCTCAGTGTCAGCGGCGGCAATTGAGAGACCACTTTGGTTCCCTGGAAGCACTCCACCTCCTTGGCTTGATGGCAGGTAAACTAGTCTTTTACTTTGCAATTTGTCCTCCTTATTAGGAAACGAAGAAAGAACTTATAAAATTAATATCAGGAGAATTTTATTTAATTAATTCTTTTTGAATAAGTAAATATAACTGCCTGTGATGCATTTAAATTTTTCTCTGATAAGATTTCGTCGGTGGCTCTAGATTTAATTTTTTAAAAAATTAAGGAAAAAAATTCTAATCCTATTCATTTGCAAAACAAAATGTTCCTTATCTACTTATTACGTTTTATGAATGTATTTATGCATCCACCAAACGCAGAATCTGAAACTCCACCCTGAAATTAGCTCCTGTAACATTCGACTTTCACAATTATTTATAAGATTTAAAACGTAAAAGTGTACTACATACTACTGTACATTAAAAAAAAAAATGTGGAGATGAATCTTAAAGATGATTTGCAGATAACCGACGGGTGATACTGCTCACAACTAGGATGACCCCAAATCACACAACAGGTCGATAGCATAGACCATGCCCGGATGGGCAATATATTTTCGAGAGAGTCAAAAGAGGTATCCCCAAATAAATTCACCAAGTTCATGGTCACTAATCCGACTTGATTGTCACTTAGCTTATACTCCACATAATCCAACATTTGTTCAGTCTCGCAGCCATCCCACCATACCGTAATTCTATTGCTTTTGATCATACCGGGTATTGCCACCCGGCTTGGAGCCGAGCATTCATGGTAGTAGATCCCACATACTTTATAGAGGAGGTGACTAAAAAGCCCTCAACTTATCCTAGAGCTTTAAGGGCATATAGCGTAATTGTTCAACAGTCCTTTCCTATAAATAAGAGGTGTTTTATAAGTAAAGGGGATATTGAAGTTGTTCAGAAAAGACATATGTGGGGTTTTCTATTCTCTTTTCTCGTCTAATGCTATATTCCTTAGGCATGTGATGAGCTCGGATTCATGCCAACAATAAGAAGAAGAGTATAACAATCACTGAGAGAGGTAAGCCTCCAAGGGAAGGTGACCAACAAGGAAACGGTACAAGACAACACTTGTCGCCTTGCCGACATTATCTCAGCCATCCCTGGAAGAAAGGACGCCTCTGGAAGGATTTTTCAAAGAGAACTAGGGCGGGGAAATTGTACAACCTAGTAACCACGCGAAGGAGCAGAAGTGCCCCGCCAATCATATTTACCAACGACGACCTCCCGCTAGGAGGAAACCTCTACGACAAAGATATTGTCGTTACGGGAATAACCAGTAACTTTGTAGTTGGGAGTATCCTCATTGACATTGAAAGCTTCGTGAACGTCTTATTCAAGTCTGTATTTGATAAAATCAATCTTCGGACCGACAGGTTGATGACACTGGCTAGTCAACTTTTTAGTTTCTCAGGTGAACGAAAGGAAGCACTTTGCATAATGCCGTTGACGGTTACTTGGGGCGAAGGAGAGAAATTATTTATAGAAACAGAGTATTTTCTGATAATCGATTTACCACCAACATACAATGTCATCTTCGACCGACCACACTTAAACTGTTTTAAGGCCATTGGGTCCACTTATCACGTGGCAGTCAAATTCTGAGGAAATGGTGAAGTAATCACAATCAAGTGGGATATGGATCAATTGTGAGCATGCTACCTCCAAGCAACTGCTCGACCTACAGACTTGGAGAGAAACTGGTCTCGAGACTAGTGAAACCACCCACTAAATCCTCATCATTGAGGTTGAACCCGGTAAATCTTATCTATTAAGTGAAAACTTTGATGCAGGATCTCAGGGATTACTAATCCAAATGCTCAAAACCATCATGATGTCTCTTAGTTTGTTGCAGAGATGCCTGGGATACCAACCGATGTAGCTTGCCAAAGGGCAAGCTTTAACCCTACAACCCGACCAGTCTAGCCAAAAGCTAGAAATTCGGTAACTTCACTGGCGACACTCATCAAGGAAGAGGTCTTAAAGCATCAAGAAGCAGGATGCATGCGAGAAATATTGTATTCCACTTGGCTCTCATATATCATCATTGTCTAGAAGGCTAATGAAAAATGATGGATGTGCGTCGACTTTACCAAATTGAATAGCGTTTACACTAATTATTGTTATCTACTGCCCAGAATTGACACCCTAGTTGATGCTGTCGTATGATAATCATTCATGAGTTTTCTGGATGCCTTCTTGGGCTACCATCAGATCAAGATGCACCTACCAGACGTCGAGAAAATCGGGTTCATCACAGATGAAGACATATTTTGTTGCAATATAATGCCACTCAGGCATAAAAATATCGGGGCAACGTACCAGCATCTGATGGATGTAATTTTTAAAATCAAAAAGAAAAAAAATTTAAGGTCTACATCGATCACATACTTGTAAAAAACAAACGAAAAGATCTAAAAGAGACCTTTAAAAGCTTAAGAAAATACAATATGAGGTTGAACCCCCTGAAGTGCACATTCAGAGCCTCCGCCGGCAAGTTCTTAGGTTACCTCCTCACTCCGGAAGGCATAAAAGCAAACCTCGATAAGATCTAGGAACTCATTGACATGCCGCCCCCACGGATAACATGAGAATTACAAAAACTAACCAGTCGGATTGTGGCTCTTAGCCGGTTCATCTCAAGATCGAGCAACAAGTTTGTCATGTTCTTAAAGACTTTATGAAAGGCCAAAAAATTTCCAGTGGATAGAAGACTACCAAATGGCCTTCCAAAACCAAAAAGATTATGTCTTCATCACCGATCCTCTAAAACCAGAGGCCAAACAAGGAACTCTCTCTATACCTGGGAGTATGCACCGAAGCGATTAGTTACATGTTAGTTCAGGAGCAATTATAAAGCAATTATCGGTTTAATAGTAGAGTTTGGTATTCGATTATAGAAAAAACAAACCTTTAAACTAATATTGTTGGCTCCTGAGTTAAAACTTTATTTCCAAATACACCCCATCTGGATAATCATGGACCATTCATTAAAATCAGTACTGATTCGACCCAAACACACTGGTCGATTGCTCAAATGGGGAGTGGATATGAGTGAATTGGACATAACTTACATTCTTTGAATGATAATAAAAGCCAAAGTAGTCACAATTTTCCTATCTAATTTCTTGGAGCAAGGGAACCCGATCAGAGGGAGGCTGAACAAAAGCAAGGAGTGGATCCTGTACATATTGGTGCCTCGAACAAGACCACACCGGAGTTAGGACTCCCTCAGCAGCCCAACGGGAGAACACATAACTACTCCATTTCCATCGAATTTGAGGTAATAAACAACCAGGAAGAACATGGAGCCCTGATCGCCCGTCTGTGACTGACCCATGAATTGGGCACCTGAATCCTCGTAGTAAAATCACTCATAACTCGTAGTAAATCAAGTAAAAGGAGAGTTTGAGATCAAACACAAGATAATGTTGAAGTGCCTAAACAAAGCTAAGGCGGAGCTCTGGAATTTAGCATGACGTCGAATTGAACACATCAATAGAGAAGAAATCAAGTACCTGACATAATGTCCAGGTGTATCCATTCGGGAAGCAAAGAACAACAAGTACATAGCTGGCCAGTCATTGAAGAACCCGAGGCTATGGAGATAGAAAGGGACCAAACCACGAGTTGGGTTGACTCATACATCAAATTTTTAGAAACAGGAGAAATCCTAGAGGGTATCTCGAACCACAAAAGGTTTTGACGCATCACTGCCCAATATTTATTGATAGACACAACACTTTTTCGGAAGTCCACCACACTATACCTGAGGTTCATTAGTGAAACTAAAATGGAGGATATTCTATTGAGGTTTACTCCATATAATACAGAGTCTCTTCGGTGGAAGAACACTAACACATCAAATCCAACGATAATGGTACTTCTGGTCGACACTATTGAAAGATACAGACATTCTCAAAGCGATGTGAACAATTCATGAAATATGGATTGTTGCAACCCACAAATTACAACCAAGCACTAGTTCATGGCCTTTCGCCATATGGGGAGTAGAGATCTTGGGGACATTACCACCATCCAATGGCCAAAATCGATTCATCATGGTGGCCGTAGGTAACTTCTCAAAGTAGATTATGGCTAATGCCTTGCTCGAATCACTGTGGAGATAGCCTGGAACTTCATCTAGATCGAACTAATTTATTTATATGGCCTACCCCTGACAATCATAACTGACAATGACACTCAGTTTGCCGACAAACAAATTTGGAACTTTTGTCAAAGTCAAGGCATTAGCCCTCAGTGCATCACATGCGAATATATGGATAAGCTGAGGCAGCCAACAAGTTCATCCTCAATTTGTTAAGACAGAGGTTAATGACACAAAGGGCAATTGGGAAGAAATCTTTCCATCTGTATTATGGGCCTTCGGGCAACCCGTTCGACTGCAACTGGCTAAAAACCTTTCATGCTCTAACACATAATGGAGGCCATGCTATCAGCAGAGTATGTCTTCCACAACCAAAGGGTTCACAC
Organism: Papilionanthe hookeriana x Papilionanthe teres; assembly: GCA_022702705.1. Taxonomy (NCBI): domain Eukaryota; kingdom Viridiplantae; phylum Streptophyta; class Magnoliopsida; order Asparagales; family Orchidaceae; genus Papilionanthe; species Papilionanthe hookeriana x Papilionanthe teres. The sequence continues at coordinate 56,330,489 of CM040430.1, read as the reverse complement.
AGCAACGACATCCGAGGAAGGGTACCTTGAAGATTTGTAGAAGGCAAATGGTGAAGGAGTGTCACTCATGCTTGACCTTGTGGAAGAAATCCAAGCACAATTAACTTTGCGATCGGAGGAAACTAAAAGGAGAACAACACAATACTACAACTAACACATCTAAGCAAAAACCGTTTTCCTAAGAGATATGGAACTATAGAATTTCGACCCAGCTGCGCTGGAACAAGCCATAGGAAAACTAGATCAAACATGGAGTGACCTTACATCATTGATCACCAAGCTGGACACAGAGCCTACAAACTGAAAATGCACACAGGAAACGAAATCTTAAGGACATGGAATGGAGAAGATCTTAAAAAAAATTTTCCATAAAAAATATATTGTGAAAGTAATAAAAAATGAATATTATTTTGCCAAACTTTATAACTTAGAATCCTTCTTTCATTTCACCGAATAAGGTATACAAGTTCAAAGTTCTAACTAGGAAAAAAAGGAATAAATCCAGGTGAAAACAAACGCCTAAGGAACTAAAAACCAATGAATTAAAGGGCTACAAGCCAAGGAGCCAAAATTAACTAGTTTTGCACTAAACAAAGATTACTAGCCAGAGCGTCGAGTTCTCCTGGCTACGTACCAATTGAATATTACCAATCGGGGAGCCAAATCACCCAGCTATGCACTAAACAAAGATTACCAGCAGGGTGCCAACATTGCTTGACTGCATATAAATCTAAGATCACCGACCCTGGTGCCAAGATTGCCCGGTCGCATACTTATCAAAGTCAGCCCTGGCGCCACGACGGCCCGCGTACTAATCAAAGATTAATAGTAGGGGCGTCAAGGTCGTCCGACTGCACATTATTCAAGGATTACCATTTGAGGTGTCGAGATCACCCGACTACGTACTAATTGGAGATTACCAGCCAAGGCGCCAAGATCGCTCCACCATGTATAAATCTAAGATCATCTGTTCTGACACCAAGATTGTCTAGTCGCATACTATTAAAGCCAGTCATGGCACCAAGATTGCCAAGTTGTGTACTGATTGATGACTAGGGCGCCAAGATTGTACGATTGCACACTAATAAAGGATTACCACCCGGGTTGACAAGATCATCCAGCTGTGTATTAATCGAAGAATACCAGCTGAGGCGCCAAGATTGTCTGGCCACCTATAAATCTAAGATCACCAATTGTGGAGCCAAGATTATCTGACCACATGCTCATCAAAGCAATTGATGGTGCCAAAATTGTCTAGCTAGATACTAATCAAAGATTACCACCTGGGGTGCCAAGATCACCCGACTGCGTATAAATATAAGACCACTAGTCATGGCAGCAAGATTGGGCGGTAGCGTACTTGCTAAAGCTAGCTGTGGCCCCAAGATCATCCTGCTTGCACTAATCAAGGATTACCAACTGAGGCCCCAAGAACGCCTGATGACATACATGTATTCAAAAGAAGTAAGGAGAATGATTCAAAATGTAAAGAAAGACCCAATTTCCATTAAAAGAAACAAACAAAAGTGGTGGGTGCACATTAATACATCTTGGCCAAAAAATAGGAGGATTAAAAGGAAAAACGATTAACAAATAGAAGATATATGTCGGGTCACTTAGTAGTCGTAGGCCCACTACCAGAATCAGCTCCATCTCCATCAGGCCTACCTGCCTCATCGTCATAGTCAACAAAAAGGGAGGTGACGTTCTACATATTATGATACTTTGGATCCACCAGACCATCTTTCACAAAACAATCACAGTAATACGTTGACCCACCAAGATCTGATCTGAGCCATCCACCACATGGTCACTTCAGGAAACCATCCCCGACATTCTCTTCTAATTCTTTAACTATGGTAGAGAGAGAAATGATAGTTCACTGGTACTCCAGAATCGCCACCATTGGGTCCACTAACGGGGGTATCCCTGATATCCGCTTTTCTAACTCATTATTTCTAGTAGTCGAGATATCAATGGTTTGCTCATACTCCTTGACCTGAATCTCCCACTCCTAGTTTGAAGTCTCTAGCCTTTTCTCCAAACTCTGAATTTCTATTTCCCTACACCTTTCTGCCCAAGATATCACGGGCACCATCTGACCGACACTTTCTTTTTTCATTCTTCATGTGTTAAAGCTTCGGCCAGAAAATGTGAAATGACAAAACCCAAGGCGCTGAAACTATTTGAAACCTCGCATAAGTCCCTGTAGCTCAAATCAGATAGGAAGGCATTCAAACCCACAGATTAGGACACCTCTAATAAATAACTCGAAAGGTCGACCTCCTCCCAAGTGGGGAAACCGGTGATCCATTCTCTCTCAGTATCTACCATCAGATTCCTCCCACCTGAAATCCTGAACACATTGCTCAAACCGTCCATCCATGCTGCCCAGTCCGGGCGAGGGGGGGGGGGGTGGGGGGTCGAGGTTGGCCTTGGCTACACCAACAAAAATATATAAATCATTTAGTAAAAGGAAACACATATGAGCTTACTGACTACGTACAACTATTTATTCAGTAAGAAAAAAATTTCGCAATACTATACGTCTTGGCTTCAGCCGAAGCATTCCCCAACTAAGCCAACTCCTTAAACATTAGCTCACCACCTATTCTAAGAAAAACTATCTTACTCATCTCAAGTAACGAAATATCTTTACGGATGGCTGCAAATTCGACTCTCTCTGAATTTAGCTCACCTTGAAGGGTAGCCTCACGAGCCCGAGAAAAATTAATTCTTCTCCCCATCGCTCAGAGCACAGGTCGCGAACACGATCATACACACCAGCCAACATATCCTCAAGACTATAAGGACATGGTTTAATCAAGTAGGATGGCGCGGGGACTTCTAACTCCTAAAATAATTTAGTTGCCTAACTCTTCGAGCCAATCCCAACAACCTCCTCAGAATGATGCAAACCCTCGGCAGGATCACGACCATCTACTACACCAGACAACAACACATTGTGATCAAGAGAGAGTATAATTTTCTACCTTTCACTGGGAGGAAGTTTCATCACTGGATCCCAGTCTGAGACAGCAAGAGAACAAATCTTACTCTCCACCTCTTACGTTGACTGCATGGGACGGGAAAGCGATAAAGAAACATCTGCTCTATTGAACTTCAGAGCTCCACCATGAATGGCAACCATCCATTCCCCTAGAGGCAGCAGTCCAAAAGCCGACTCACTCTCTCATCCTTCCAACAACTTCGGAAGAGCATATAAATGACCTCACGATGGTCATCTTCAGCCATTCGATCCTTCTTCACGTGATAACCACCCTCAATCCTCACGGTCCACCCACAAATTGACTGTCGTTCAAATCGGAAGGGCCCACTCTAACCACGAGGTCCAGAGACTTCATTCCAATCCAAGTGCACCCATTCAAATGACCCATCTTGAGAGTAGATCTTGCTTTGTCTTTCATTGATTGGATTAACAAAAATCGGCCTCCCTCATCAATAGATGCAGTTGATCTCTCGCTCTCCATCTTGAACGTCGCTGGTAAAAATACAAGGCTAGTCTCAAAGAAAATCTAAAAAGGATAAGTACCCAGGCTCTTATAATAAACTAATGGTGGAAAAAGCGAAGAGTGATTAATTACTATGCAGTAACAGTAATAATCATGAATGTAAGAAAGTTGTTTTAAAAGATCGTCTTGTTCTTATTGCAGTTGTCACCATTAAGCAGCAAGAGAATCAGGGAGCTTCAATATATACATCAAAAAGAATCTCGACATGAATCTTAAAGATGATCTGGGGATAGCCGAGAGGTGATGTACCTAACAGGTACCTTTCAAGGACAACTCTAGATCACACAACCGGCCGACAAAATGAACCCCACTTGGATGGGCGATATATTTCAGGGAGGGTTGGGAGGGGTATCCCTCGAATAAATTCAGAAAGATCATGATCACTAATCTGACACGACAGATCCCCGGCCTATACTCTGCATAGTCCCACATCCGCTCTCTCGTCAGACAGTAACCCTTCTGCATAACTTCCTTGTCACAACAGTTATTGCCACCAGACCTGGAGCCTGGTATATATGGCAGTGGATCCAACATATTGTATACATGAGGTGACTAAATGGCCCCCAACTTGTCCTACAGCCTTAGGGGCACATGATGTAATTATATAGGAGGTTTTTAATAAGTAAAAGGGACATTAGCACAGTTCATAAAGAAATGGATGTGAGTATTTTGTATTCTCTTTTCTCTAATAAGTTCTATTCTTTAGGCATGTCTTCAAGATAGATATGGATCCATCGACTAGAGACATTTGTATGTTAATTGAAGGCAAATATGATTGCAACGAACATTATTGCAGAAGATTTCCTTGATATTGGAAAATAGTTAGAAAGGCAACTCAAATATCAAGAGGAAAAAAATAATATTATAAAAGTAGTAATGAAACTTAACGAATTCAAACGCAAAAATTTTATATAGGTTCATCAAATTAAATTTATTCACTTATTGCTAGGTATAATAGATTTTATCATAATTTCATTGTGGAGAATTATATTTCTCAGTAAAAAAAATAACGCTGCTTAAAATATAAAAAATTATATTTTAAATGCGTTGAATATATTAATTTGTAAATGTTAGTTTTCTTTATCAAAGGCAGACCCACGTAAATCCCAGGGGGCAATTGGCCTCCCTCAAATTTAGATTTTTACTTTCATAGGTGAGCAATTTGATATTTTGCTTCTCCTAAAATTTCATTTTTGCCCCTCCTGAATTATCAGTTTGTCATTCATTGCCTTAACCTCTCTTATGCTCGGTTCTTGGGGCAGTTTGCTCCCCCTGAAAAAAAAGGTCGGTTCCACCCATTATTTTTTTGGCCTTTCTCCTTCGACCTCCACAAAAAAAATATCTGCATAGTGATTTTTTATTTTTTCACACGGAAAGAAAATTTTGCTCCAAAAAATTACACTACAATGTTCTAATTCTATTTAATAAATTTATAAAATATCCTTACCAAATTTATATTTCAGTTTGGGATATCATTTTGAAGATTAACTTAAGTGGACAAACAGGACAATCCAAATCAATTCAAGAATGTTAAATGTTCGTGTTGCTTCGTAGGGTGAACATAAATTTTGCACAGCTATATACCCGTTAAATGATACAATCATTTTATTCTTTATTTTTATTTTTATTTTGTGCTAAAAATAGGTATGAATCATGGAAAACCAAATAATTTCTAGCTCTTTTTCTATACTGAGTTAATGTTTTTTTTTTTACTCTGACTAATGACTGACTCAAATATTTCTTGAGAAAACTCGTTGTAATCATCAAATTGCTTGTTTGCAGCCTTCCTGGTGACTTTGGTTTCGATCCACTTGGCCTTGGTATGTTTCTTAATCCATGTTTATTTTTATACAGCAGTAAATATTATAATTAGAATTTGAAATTGGTTCATCTTAGAACCCATGGCTTATATCAAATAATTAAAAATATATTCATCTACAAATACTAAGGGGCCATTTGAGATCCCTTCATATTTTCAATTTAGGGCATTTACAAACATATAGATCACAATGCTTATCTTTTTATATATCTTACACTTTAACTTTTTATTACACACATAACACTCAAATCTTTAATATTACATTAAAAATAGCAATATCATCATTTCTTTAAAGTGCAATACACTATTTCATGCATATATTTAAAGCATCAAAATGTTATCTATGTATGTATGAAAATTTGGCATTGACACGGAAATATATTAGAATTTTGTGCTAAGTATCAGAATTTCCCTTTTATGCATAAAAAATATGATCACATGATTCTCGAGAAAATCCAAGAGTTCTTGCGTATAAATACTAAAGACAGTGTATCGAGATAGTCAAAAGAAGAAAATGCCTAGTGTCGCTTCCTTTAGTCAGAACGCTAAGCCGGCTGAATACAAGGAAATTAATCCAAGGAATTGCCAATCATGACCACCTCCCTCAGTCAATTATGGAATTCTTCACAAAGATGGCCAAAGGGCATAACACAGAGCACCTTCTTGATTCTTTGAGAAGGGCCCTTGTCCAAGGAGAGTTGCTCATCGTATTAATAGTAGAACCTCTACTCTGGATTTCATTAAGATGGGATCGACCGATGACCTCTCAGACCACTGAAGGTATCCCATTGGACGAAAGGTTTTCAATAGAATGCCAAGATTAATGGGTTATTAATGTCCCTCTTCAAGCAGTTATAAATACAAAACAATGCCAATGTTGGCTACGAATATGAAAGGGTCTCAGAGTCCGTTACAAATATAAAAAACTGTAATAAAGACTTATAACATCTCTATAAAATATAGATATATTTGTAATTTTACTATATACCCCTAGAATCTATATTAGGTTTCATTTCTCCAATAAAGGACTACTTAATTTACTCTCTCAAAACTTACATTACGATGCTCCTCTCTCTCTCTCTCTCTCTCTCTCTCTCTCTCTCTCTCTCTCTCTCTCTCTCTCTCTCTCTCACACATTAGTCCAATGCTCTATACCTAAGGTGAGATCCATAAAACATATTTGGATTCAATATTCTAAAAGGTGCGGTGAGCATGAAATTATGTCATCAAAAAAAAAGTGGAACACGCAGTAGAGAAAGAACTCATTTGAGAGACATCTAAAACATAGACGATGTATGGTAATTTTTGCAATAAAAAATTCAAGGACTCTGAGATCAAATGACAGGTCAGATGGTGAAATTAACTTGCATGTTTCTCGAGGGAAGAACACAAACTCCCCTATAATAGAACCTTTGAGAAGATCCCAAACTCCAAGGCTACCAAATGGCACATGGGGCAGAAAGAACCGAAGATTCCCATTGCTGGGATTGTGATTGGTGTACACCGAGGATCAAACCATGATTTTGGGAAATGGAGGTCTATTGTCAACTGAAGAATGCATTCTCCCAGTAGATAACAGATGTTGAGCCACCGAAGAAGTTCAAAGTTTCGTCTTTGGAATCCTACAAGGATCAATGTGATTTGACCGACCACATTGCTTCCTATGAGTCAGTCGTCTATGTTCTCAAATTATTCGAAGCACTAAGGTTTCGGGTATTCCACAACACTCTGAGGGATTCTTCCCTCAGATAATTTATTGGAGTCCTGACACGAGTTATCACCTATTTCAATAATTTTAAGAATTTGTTCACGACACAGTTTGCTAGCTCCTGTAAGCCCCGTAAAAACTCACACCCATTGTGGCGCGTCAGGAAAGGGTCAAATGAAAATCTTTCTTTTTATGTCTCTTGGTTCCAGAAAGAAATACTAGAACAAAGGGAGTTGGAGCCTGCGATAACACATTTTGCCCAAGCCAAGGCGTGAGAAGCGAATGATTCAAATATTTTCTTGGTTTACGACGACCAAACGACCAAGCAGAAATCTTGGAGTTCGCCAATCACCACATTAATGCTCAGGAGTATGTTCACCCGCCCTACTAGAAAGGTGAACAATCTGACCGCTCCTTCTAGAAGAGGGCCTCTCGAAATGATGGTTGGAGGCTGAAGGACGATCCACGACCTAGAAGTGAAGACAGTTAGTCGCCTCGTGACATTAGAGAGGTCGACAAAAAGTACTAAAGGGGACAAAGCTAGTCGAACGACTGATCATCGTGCAATCAAGAAACACCAAATCCCACTTAATTGAGGATTCAACGGTGGAGTTAGTGGAGGCCATACGAGATAATGAGTACTTCAAAAATGCTCCATCGATGAGCTGGAGCAAGTTCTATAAATTCCACAAGGACCACAGTCACGACAAAGAGAAGTGTAGAAACCTCTGAAACATGGTTGAGGAGTTAATCTGAGTTGGAAATCTCAAGGAGTCTTCAGTCCCAGGGGCGTAGACTCAATGCAGAGGAATTCTCCTATAGAAGTTGACTTTGAGGAATCGTCTGAGACAATTATATCCACATTGTGAGGATTGTGTTATCCATCTTGGGAGGAGACTCAGTCAGACGGGTTGATCATAGGAGGCTCCGAACGTGGGAACTTTGTGATGTATCTTTTGCTCTAAAGCTGGAGCCTCATCCCTCGATTGTTTTTTACTAATGCAGAGTTGAGTGATAAGAGGTCTCTGTACCTTGACATCATTGTAGTCACGATAATGATTAAAAAATACTAGGTGGGTAGTTTTTTGGTTAACACTGACAATTTATGGAATAAGATGTTCAAGGCAATCTTTGATAAGATTCATCTATCAGTCAACCGATTGGCTGCACCGACCGACCCACTTTATGATTTTCTTGGTGAATTAAAAGAAGCCCTGAGAATAATCAAGCTATTTGCCTCCTGGGGGAAGGAGGAAATGACATCCAATCCACAAACATGAAGGGCTTCCTGGTTGTTTACGCACCACCGACTTATAATGTTATCTTCAGTCACCCTGTACTCAATAATTTTCGAGATGTGGTCTCCACTTTGTGATAAATTATCCATATGAGTTGAGATAGTTACCATTAAGGGCAACTTGGAGTAGTCTTAACATGCTACCTCCGAGCAGTTAATATTGTGGAAGAAGAATCATTTGACATTCAAAAGCAGCGAGAGGGGGGGTCTCAAAACTGACAAAAAAATTGTAGAGATTTCTGCCACTGACGGAGAGCCAGGTACATTTTTCCCAAGAAGTGAAATTTGTGATGCATGGCATAGAAATTTGTTGATTCAAGCTCTTTGGGAGCTTCGAGATGTCTTTTTTGGTCGGCTTCTAAAATGTCAAGCATCTTGATTGATGTAGTGTGCCACCGTCCGAACATTAATACAATCACCTGGCCGGTAAAGTAAAAGATGAGAACATCGGTCATGATTTTATTCATATCGATCCACGAAGTGGTGTAAAACTCAAGAAGGTGGGCTACATTCGAGAAGTAGAATATCTGTCATGGGTCTCCAATGTAGTCATGATTTAGAAGTCGATTGGAAAATAGAGAATGTATGTGTACTTCATGAACCTAAACAATACTTGCTCAAAGGACAGCTACCCTCTACCGATGATCGTTTCGCTCGTAGATTTAGCAGTCAACAATTCCTTGATGAGCATCCTGGGCACTTTCACCAGCAATCATCTAATTAAGATGCATCTAACCAATGCAAAGAAGATGATATTCACTATGAACAAATGAATGTACTGTTATGATGTAATGTCCTTTGGGCTAAAGAACGTCAGGGCTACATACCAGCGCCTATTCGATGTAATATTTTTAAATCAAAAAGGAAAAAAAATATTGAAGTCTTAGCAGATGATGTTTTAGTCAAAATTCTGTCAGTCGAACAACATATAAATGATCTGAAAGAGATATTATGAGCACTCAGAAAATATTACATGACATTAAATCCACTAAAATGTATGTTTGGAGCTTCGACCAAAAAATTTCTCAGATACCTCTTGACACCTGAAAGAATAAATGCCAACCCGGAAATTACAAGCACTGTTGAATATGCCCTCTCCCTGGAACACTATTGAGGTGCAAAAGCTAATCAGTTGGATAACACTGCTCAATCGATTTATTTTGAAGTCGAGTGACAAAGGTAATATTCTTAAAACTAAGGAAAGCCAAAAACTCTGATTGGTCTATCAAATGTGACCAAGGGTTCTAAAGTCTAAAATAATCACTAGCCTCACCACTATTACTACAAAGACCAAAATCAAAGGAAGTACTCTCTATATTTGGGAGATAGGCCCAAATCCATCACTTCAGTCTTGCTTTGGAAGGACTCAAGTTGCAATTCCCAATCTTCTAAACTAGTGGGGTTCTCAAGAGCATTGAGGTTAGATATCCTATCATGAAAAAGCTATGATTTGCTCTCATTGTCTATCCTAGGTTCAAACCATATTTCTAGATGCATCCAATCAAGGACACTATTGATCACCATTTCAAATCTATGCTCACTAGGTCAGAACATTCCAGTCAACTCTTGACTTATTTTGTAGAGCTCAGTGAATCAACAACACCTACATTCCATGAATTGTGATTAAGCTCAAGCTGTAGCAGACTTTCTGATAGTTTTCTCCTAGAAGGGTGAACCAAGCGAAGAATCAACAACAAACAAACGAACATAGAATTATACATCAATGAAGCCTCAAGTTAGGTGAAAGCAATAATCAGATTAGCATTAAGTAGTCTAAAAAGAGAGCAAATCTACCATCGATCGTTTTTTGAGTTCTAAGTCACCAACAATTAGGCGGAGTATTAATCAGTAATAGCCAACCTACGCCTTGCTTATGAAATGGGCGTTATACATCTCCAATTGAAATTAGATTCATAACTAGTAGTAAATCAAGTTAATGGAGGATTCGCGTTCAAAGACAAAAAGTTTACAAAATACTAAATAAGGCTAGGGTGGAATATGAAAGTTTGAAAACTTTAGGATCAAGCATATCAGTCTGGAAGAAAATCAAGTGGCAAACCTTCTATTGAAGAGCATTTTCTTTAAACAGGGGATGCCCAAGAGGCTTCTCTAGCTGACCATAGAAGAGCCGAAGGCCATGGAGGTAGAAGCTGAGAAAATAAAGAGTAAGAAGGATCCCTAAACCCAATATCTATAAAATGGGAAAATCCTTGAAGAAATAACCGATTCTAATTTAATTTTGCACAGTACCTCATAATTGAAGGTAAACTTTTCCAAAAAACAACCGTGCGTCAGGGAAAAAGAGGCGGAAGAAATTCCTTCGGGTACAATCTAGCAAATGTGAGAGTTATTTCTGAGGAAAAGTTTTGGCACATCAGGTTCAGCGTTAAGGCTATTTCTAGCTGACCTTGATGAAAGATGTAGAGAAGTTTTTCAGTAGATGTGAGCAGTGTCACAAAACTTGCCCCACAACAGCGACTAACTCATAGAATACAACCAATTATTAGTAACTAGGTTTTCTTCATCTAGAGGATTGATATCCTAGGGTCATTTCCTTCTTCAAAAGGCCAACACAAATTCTATCTAGTGAATGTCGAATGCTTTTTAAAGTGGATTGTAGTAATGACCCTCGCTCGGATTACCACGGACATTGTCTGAACTTTATCTGGACAATCATTATCTATCGGTATTGCTTACCATTGGCACATATTATCGATAATAAAACACAATTTGTTGATTAAGGGGTAAAATATTTTTTTCAAATTTAGGGAGTTAACCTTAAATTCATATCTGCACATTTTCTCCAAATGAGAAAAATAGATGCTATCATCAAAATAATTTTAAATCTATTGAGGAAAAAAGTGAAAGGAGTAAAGGCAATTGGGTGAACTTACTTTCTTCTATCTTGTGTCAATTGAACGATGTCATGAGCAGCAACCATACAAACTCTTTACATACTTCCTATGGAATGGAAGCAATATTGCTAGTGGACTAAAGTTACTATAGTTAGAGGGTTGACACAGCCATCACCTTTGATGAGGAGAATCTCACCGTCTGGTAGGAGGTGAATGATGAAGGATGATGCTCGTACTCAACCTACTAAAAGAAAATTGAACCAAAATTGTTCTTCAGCAGGAAGAAGTTAAAAGGAGGACTGCTCGATACTAAAACAAGAATGTCTAAAAGAAAACATTTGCACATGGCTAACTGGTCCTAAAGAATGCTGACCTAGCAGCATATGGGCAAGTGGTGATAAAATTTAGTCAAACTTAGACTAGTCCATCAAAAAGTCACCTTAGAAGCTTATAAGTTAAAAACATATACTAGGAAAGAGATTCTCAGGATATTGAGCGAGGATGATCTCAAGAAATTTTTTCCTTATACCAAATTCTTTGTACCAACACAAGAAAAATATTAAAAGAGTTTTGCATTTCCAACACTTAATTATTTTTAAGTTTTATCAATAGAAACATTAGCTAACCTAGCACTTACGAGCCCGGGATACAACAACACTTAAGGAACTTGAGGGGTTGATGCACTTTAGTATCAAGACAACACTCGGGGAATTGAGCATCCTAACAAAGCCAGTTACTGTCAGTTAGCTATTCTTCAAGCCCGTCTTGCCGAACTCTGAATTGAACATGATATTCGTAGAACTATTAGTGTTGATGAGGATACTGTGGATCTAGTAGTTGCCTATCAAGGTTGTAACGACTATGACATCATTATAGGGTTTTCCCTTGGGGCCAAATCCATGTCGATAAAGGAAATAAGGAGATGTAAGGTTTATTTTTGGGCAAAAGCAATTGTGAATATCTCTCTTAATCAAATCCTCTTGAGACTGGCTCGACGAGAGGAATCTCCACCTTCTTCGATGATGGCTTGGACTATCATTAATTTGAATGGCATGCACTCAAACCGGCTCATGAAAAATTTCCTCCACTGAAGCTCTCTCCTTCCACTGGGTTTCACATCTCGTGACGTAAATGCTTTTATTTATCGGCTCTGATAAGCTCCTCAATCAAACTTTGAAGGTGAAGACAATTCTCCATGTTGTGGCTGTAGTTCGAATGGTAAGTATAATACTTCTTTGAGTCCCTGTGATGGGTCAAAAATCTTGGCCATTAAAACCCTCAAAAGGGTTGTCTTTAACATTTCATGATGGGTCAAAAATTGCTCATTCTACCAAGCCGACCACTAGTCAGGATTCCAGTTTTGAATACAATGATTTTTATGTCCCTTAGCTCATCTATAGTCTCCGGCCAACCAATTGTTTTCATAGTGTGGCCGTGTAGAAAGATGTGAATCGTCCCTTGCTCTCCTCCACCCATCATTTTTTGGGGGTCTATACTGCAGATGATGGGTGGAAGACTCTATGCTGACTGAAGCATGGTAGAATTATACTCTTCACCCGATATGAAGCTGTTGGCCAGTCCCATTAAGTAAGCTAGGGTCTTTGGTCATTACAGACTTGAAGTGTACTGAAACGGACCCTCCTTCAGCCCTTGGGCAAGGGTAGCATGTGCTATTGTATTATCAAGTTTCAACACGCTCAACATTTCCTTTTATAATCAAGTGATGAACGAGCAGAGGCTCTCATTCTTCTCCTGTGTTATCTGCAAAAGGGTTTATGAACTCTTCTAGGGCTTCTGTGTTTTGGCGACTGTGCAACAAACATCCACATAAAATTAATGAAAGAGGTATTTATCCCTAATGAAAATCCACTGAACAACCAAAAGGCTGACTCCCACATCATTAAAAGGAAAAGGTGACACTTTAGCACGTCTGTGATATTCAATAAATAAACGGCCTACTCCTAAGAGATATAATGTCGGTTGGATTAGTCTTAAGCAAGAATTTTCAATCCTTCCAGGGGCTCATCTTCAGAAATCTGCTGAGAGATTACATTCTCTTGTTGGTGAGGCACCACAAGGTGCTCGAATCGTTGTTAATCTATTGGTGCCGACCTAGTGCCTCAAGATATTAGGAATCTCCTTCTATTTCTGCAAGTAGAGGTGCCCTTTGATTGTTATGTTCTGACCCTTCCTCCTAGTGATTCTACTCCCTTCCTCGAGCTAATGACCCTTTAAGGGTCGATCATCTGGTCCTTCAACTCATGGATCTATTAATGCAAAAACTCTCCCGTGCAATCTACTTTATTGGCAACTTTGCTGGGGTTTTCTTCTCTGTGTGCTACTCATCTTCTTATCATTAGCATGATCCACACTCATTTCACAATTTATGATATTGAACTTATTTATTAATCACACCCAAGGAATAATGAGTAAGACATGTGAGAGAGAGAGAGAGAGAGAGAGAGAGAGAAATTCATAGCAATGAACAGTTATTTATATTTTTTATTAGCACATTCTATTGAAATAATCCCCTAATTATAGAGAAGAGGGTATAATATAGGAAATTACATCTTTTCTCCATCTTTAATGGATTGTTACTGGATATTTTAAGTATTTTATATGTAGCGGCCTTCGGCTCAGGTATCCTATGAAACAGTTCAATAAGGTGTGTTTATCCAACCAGCTGATCGGGGTTGTCGGTCAGTTTTTGATAGCTTTCGAGTCTGTAAAACCTGACTCAATTAGTTTGATTTTGTCAACAGATTATTCTAGCATGGTTGCCGACTATTGATCCCTAGAGAAGGAACTTTCCATCGACTGAGCATGGGTATGCTATCAAGTAAATGGTGAATCATTGCAATCCATTAGTTTGATGACTCCTTAATGAACGGGGTCCTTTGGGATGCTCTGTACAAATGTGATATGAACAGTTTTCAATCTCATATAATGATTTTAAAGAGCATCCATGAGATGGTTGGCTTGTTGAGTTCTTTTATTGAGTTGGGTTGTGGTGAGAGATAGGTTGATGCCTCTGCTCGATTCAATTGGCCATGGTTATTGGTTCAGATTGCCTGCATGCGGTTGGTCTCTTGCCCCACTTCATGGGAGTTGTATCTAGTCTAAGTAGGTTATTTCGTATTCCGCTAGTGTTCTACTGGTCCTCAGCTCTTTGACCCTTGGTCTTCGCCTGTGGACACTTTGATCTTTCGCTTGTGGACTTCGGTCTTTCGCTTATCTGCCCTCATTAGTCCACACTCTTATCCTTTTATTCGTTGGATCTCCTCAAGATTAGTGCATACGCATTTGTGATGTACGCTTGCCAAAAACAAAAAATAAGAAAAAATGTTGCTTGTAGGGAAGAAAATATAATGCGAGAGAGAATTTATGAATAGAAGAATGTTAATAAGCTGTCTTGTTCACTAAATTTTTTTAGGCGCCACTCTTTAATCACAAAATTTTGACTCTTGTATGCTCTAAAATTTTATCTTGATTTATGTACTAATGAACCAAAACTATATTTTTTTTTTTGGGAGATTTACGTACATACCACTTAATTCCTATTTTTCTACATATGTAATGGTTATTTAGTTTTTTGATATTGTGAATTTCATTTTTTTTAGTTAAAATGGTGAACTTTGTTTATGTAAAAAAATATTATTTAAGTATTATAAATATAATAAGAAAAGTGTAAAGGTTAGGTATGTATGTTTATAGAAAATGGATGGTCTGTATGCAACGCCGCCTCCTTTTATTTCACTCTCTTTGACAAGGAAAAATTTGCGTACGTTAATCGTATGCAGAGCTGCACACGTAAAAAGATACACGACGTTTACACGGGTTACACGGGAGTTACAAGCGGGTTATAACCCCCTTATATCTCCCGTGTAACTCTCGCGTACAAATGAATGAAATAGAAATGTGGGTTACAAATGAGTTACACGGGAGGTACAAAGAGGTTATAACACGCTTGTGACTTTCTTGTAACCCCGTGTAACTCCTGTGTACTTTTTTACGTACACATCTGTGCGGACGCAAATTATTTCTCTCCGACAACATGAGTTGTTTAAACATTCCACAAGCTGACACGCAGGATCGGACCCAGAGAGCTTGAGATGGAACGTGCAATCCGAACTAGTGCACTGTCGATGGGCAATGCTTGGTGCTGCAGGCATCTTCATCCCCGAATTTCTCACCAAAATAGGCATTCTCAATACACCTTCATGGTACACCGCTGGCGAGCTCCAATACTTCACCGACACCACCACGCTCTTCATCATCGAGCTTATTCTTATCGGCTGGGCCGAGGGTCGTCGTTGGGCTGATATTATCAAGCCCGGCTGCGTCAACACCGACCCCATATTCCCCAATAACAAACTCACCGGCACTGATGTGGGCTACCCGGGCGGTCTCTGGTTTGACCCGCTGGGCTGGGGCAGCGGTTCGCCGGAGAAAGTTAAGGAGCTGAGGACCAAAGAGATCAAGAACGGGCGCCTCGCCATGCTTGCCGTCGTTGGTGCGTGGTTCCAGCATATCTATACCGGCACCGGTCCCATCGACAATCTCTTCGCCCACCTTGCCGACCCCGGCCATGCCACCATCTTCGCCGTAAGTGCTGGCATTTATAAATTTTAAGAAGATTTATGATTTTTTTTTCTGTCTTTTTTTTCATGTTAATTAATTAATTAATTAATTTTCCTGGATCACGTTTAGGCTTTCACGCCGAAGTGAGGATCTAGAAGGGATGGTTCGTGCTTGGAAGATGGTTTGTTGCTGGGATTAGATTTAGTATGTTTAACGCTGTGGAAGCTGTTTGTAATTCGTTATAAATAGTGTTACGGAAACTTTAGGGAGAAATGGCATCAGTACAAATTATTTCTCTGTGGTGCTATCATTAGCTTTTACTCTGTATGCTACAATGTTGAAGCTGTGGGTTTAACCATTAAGAAACGGAGACTCGTTCTTTCGCCGACGGTTAGTATTAATCGAATGTCACATCAATAATCCTATCGAATATAGATGTGAATAAAGATGTGAATATAGATGTTTGCTTCAAAACATACTTAACTTCGGGGCTGGTTACATATTCTTTAAAAAATTTGAACGGCATTTTTTCAGGCTATTCACATAAAATTCTGTTCAAATCATGTTTTTCTGCATAAACATCAATTTAAAGAATGTAAGAATTGTTTTTAATTTGTTTAAAATGTTTAGTTCGTCTTGGTGTTAGGCCCCGGCCAAAATAGAAGGTCCCATTAAATGTTCTCAATGAAAGGACAATTACCATTTAATAAAAATTATCATGCAATACTTTCAATGTTATGGTAACATGTTTACAAAAAAAAATTGAGTCATGTTACGTCCGTGTAAATTGAAGGCAGTAGAATGATAATTTAATATCTTAGCGTTATATGAATATCCAACACAAACATAGGTAAAGTAAAAATAGCAGGAGGAGACAACAAAATTTTTACATAGATAAACCCTTTACGAGAAAAAGACCGGAGGCCTAGCGTAGTCTAAGTAATCCACTATATATATGTAAGTTTAGATGTGCACTCTTTTTTGTCGACCCTGAAAAAAGGGATTATAATATTGCACAAAAAATTATACTGGGCTTTATGAATTATAAAGAAAATTGAAGTGCTAAGACACACCAACCACATTTTTCCTACAACATTTGCAAGTAAAGGTCGGCAGTTGTCGATGATCAACGAGAGCTGGTGGTGATGGAGTGGTGGTGGTCGACGTGGTCGACGTGGTCGAAGGGCAGTGGTCGAGAGTAGTTGGAAGCTAGGCTTTTCTCTAGGAGAACTTTTTTAATTCCACTTTTTGTTTACTTCTATGCTCTTCAAGTGAAGAGTGGTGACCTAATTATAGATTTTTGTGGAGGGGCATTTTGGTCTTTTGGTGCGTAGCTTGCCTAACAACCTAATCGAAAAGTCCTTGTTGACCACCTTGATCATACATGGTTTTTAATGATTTTGGTACCATTATGATTATGAAAATATGTCAAACTTTTAAAATAAATTCCCAGTTTATAAACAAGTCAACAACATTCGTTTTCTTAAAATTTCAGAAAAGTTGCAATATATTCTCTGAATTCAACATTTTCTTATTATCAAGACTTCAATACACCAGTGGAATAAGCTGTTTCCCTTTATCAGAATGATTTTGGATTATTTGGTGAAACTGAATTTGCATTAGATAATCCATACCAAACTGATATACACTCTTTTGAAGAATTTGATCTGTAACCTTATGAAGACTTTCTAAATTTTACAGAAGGCCTACCTGAATATACACCTAAAGAACCTTATACTCTTGACAGGAAAGGAAAGCAAATCTATGAAGAAGATGATATTCCACCACCATCCATATATGAAGTTGGGTCTTGTTCTAAAAAAATTCATTAAAATGGAGCTCGTTCACTTAAAAGAAAGAAAAAGTGGAACAAAAATGATAATTTTAAAACACGTGAATTTAAATTCTCAAAAGAAAATCGGTATATTCTGATCCCTGTTGAATATACTGATAATTTCTTTCAAACTAAAAGTTCTCCATCAATGCACGTATATATTCAATGTTTAAAAGACTAGCATAAAAAGATAAATGTTCAATTTCCCGACTATTGGACAAAATGGGATTTGCAGTCTCTAAAACAATGAAAAGGAGAATTCTCGCAATAGAAAACTCTATTTATCAAGAAACAGGCTATCAAACCCCAACAGATGATCAATGTACTCGAGTGCCAGTAAAGTTCCGACTAGGGCCAAGAGTAAAAGATGTGACAGTTACAAAAGACAAGGCCAAATATGACAAACTGATGTTGGAAGCGGAAGATATACCAAAATGACAAATTTTGTCCATATGTTACAAAATGCAGATTGTTCATATTCACAATATGAAGATACACCAGAGGGTCTCGTCCCATACTAAGAAATAATGTATGGAAACGAAGATTGTCTGAAGGAAACTCAGATATTATAAGCACTCCTGCAAATAGTTCACAAGAAGGAACTTGTAAAGAACATCCTGCAAAATCATTTGAAGAAAGACTAAAAAAATTAAAGAATAACATCAAACAATTCTTGATGCGAGAAAAGAAAGACTCTTCTGACAGTTCAAATGAAAATGTTGCCAACATTAATATGATAGAAACACGGTCAACTTCTTTAGCATGAGAATTAAATGAAGAAGATACAACAAACAAATTACGAGTAATTATACGACAACGAGACAAACAAATCAGTCGTCTTGAGCAAAAAATGGAAGAGTTGGTAGCAGCTTTACAAAATCCACCAACAAATTCATCACCGGCCATTGAAATCGTTAGGCCAATGGCTATCCACATTTTAGAAGACAGAGGAGAGCCAATAGATGTTGAAGAAAGCATTCAAAAGAAAAAGGATTCCCCTCACAGTGGAATTCCAGAAAAAGATATCACACAACTTGTAGAACAAAAGATAAAAGAGACAATGGCTCAGGTAAAGGCTAGATCATTAATTCCAAAGGGTAGACCATATCTAGAGGAATTTGACTCTGTCCAATACCCTAAAGGTTTTGTTCCTCCTGTCTTTAAAATGTTTAATGGAACTGGTAATCCCCGACAATATTTAGCACACTTCAGAGCAAGCTGTTGTAATGCGGGAGGAAGTGACGCTCTTTTTTTTGTCAATTTGTTAACAGTCTCACGGGAGTTGCCTTTGACTGGTATGCGAAACTTCCTAATGGGTCTGTTAAAACTTTTGTAGAGCTAGAAAGTCACTTCATTCAACGATTAGCTGGAGCACAACATCATGCTACAGTTGGTGACTTAGTAGTAGAAAAACAAAAACTAGGAGAAAGTTTAGTGGATTACATTTTGCGCTGAAGAAACCTCATCATGAAATGTGAACCACAACTTCAAGAAAAACACTGTTGAAATCCTGCTTAAAAATATTCATGGTCCTATAGCATTTATGCTTATAAAGGATTTACAATAAAAAATTTTGAAAAATTGCTCAGTAAAGCTGTCAATCTTCAAGAAGAGGCTAAGCAGATGAGTGTAACGGAGAAGACTGATAAGACAAAGATCGTCAAGACATTTAAAAGAAATTGGGAAATGTTATAGAAAAAGGTAAACAAGTGATGCAGGTTCAACCTGAACAAAAGAAAAAACGACAGAATCCGTCAGCATCAAAAACATCTCCTCAATTACAACATCAATAACCAATCCCAGTACCGACAGATAAAAGAATAATGATCGAAAGAATGAACAAAGAATAGCCATTTAAAATAGAGGCCGTCAACAAAATATTCCGTAGCTTGCTTAAAATACCAGAATTTAAGCTACCAGAAGCTAAATGTTCAGCAAAAGTTGACATGAAGGACAATCCTAATTATTGTCCTTATCATAGAATGCTTGGACACAAGATTGAAGAATGTTTTGTCTTCAAAGACTCATTAGAGCGTAACTTTAAAGAAGGAAATATAGTAATCCCGAAAGAGTATTTGAAAGAACTAGACAGAGGATCAGTCAATATGATTTCGGTAGATAAACTTAATTCCAACATTAAAAACAAAGACAACACTGTTCGAGGTAAATCTTCTGAGGAGATCCTTACTGGATATCTAGATACAAAACCTTCCAAGAAAGAAAAGAAAAAGAAAAAGAATGAAGCAAAAAAGAATAAAGGTCTTCCAGATATAGGGACTGCACTTCCATTTGTATCTCCTAGTTCTTATGTATCTCCATCTCCTACTAGGATAATTGTCTTGAATGAAGGGAGAATATCCCTTAAGCCGTTGACTTTATATGACTTTTTGTTTATCACCACTATGAATAATAACGCTTCAAATTCTGCTTACATTTTTTCTATTTTGAGTGATGCTCCTGAAAATGATCATTCAAATTCTAATCCTGTAAACAATACTCAAATCACACATTATCAATTTAAAGACAACCAAAATGACAATAACATTGATAATGATTATGACAATGACAAAGAAGAAAGCGATACTACCACACTTCAATTACAAGGAACCCTAATTTCCATATAATTGGAATCTTCAGACTCAGAAACAGAAGGTTCAGATAGTAAACTTGAAGAAATAGTTGAAATCAATTTCAGAAGTGGAAAGGTTCTACCTATTAGAATGGCTCCACAAGAAAAGGAAAAACAAATAGTCACATCGGAAAAGATCATTCTTCCAATATGTCCTCAACTCCTTGAAAGAAATGACAATGATCTTCATAGCAAAGTGAACTATAATGTATTAGCTCATTTGAGAAAGTTACCAGCAAAATTGAGCATCTATGACACTCTTATGCTTTCCAAGAAAATGAGAGAGTCATTGATAAAAGCCCTTTTAGATTCAGACATTTCCTTAGCTCAACTTGCTAGTATTACTCAGAATGAAGTCTGTTCATTAGAAGAATCAATAAAGATTACCTTCTCTGATAATGACTTGTTCCTCGGAACAACTGAGCATAATCGTCCACTGTATATCACAGTAAACATAAATGATACAACACTTTCAAAGGTTCTTATCGACCCAGGTGCCTCGATTAACATTATGAATTTGAGAACTCTTGAATATCTGGATATTGACGCATCCCAACTATCAAGAGATATAATGATGTTACGTGGATTCAATCAACAAGGAGAATGAGATCTTGGATCAATAACATTGCTCCTAAAGATAGATGATTTGACGACAACAACGAAATCCATATCATTGACTCTGATACTTCTTTCAATGCTTCACTTGGCATACCATGGCTTCATGAGCCCAAAATGGTTCCTTCTTCACTACATCAGTGCATAAAATATTTGCAAAAGCGACATGAATGTTGTATTGTAGGAGATTTGCAACTATTTTCGATCCATGAAACTGGTATACATGAAGATGCAACATATTATGCTCCTATAAAGAAAACAATATTCTCTAGAGAGACAACGGTGGATAAAAAATAAAAAGACAAAGAGAAGAAAATAAATGAAAAAGATCATCCTTCTTCAACAAAGATAAAAGATGTTGATTAGACTCATGCTCGAGGCCGAGGCCAGAGAAAAGGACGAGGAAAAGAAAACTTAATTGTCACAATGAAGAAAAAATTGAAGTTCAAAATTCACCTGGACTCTAAGGAAGATACAAAAGAAGAAACAACATTGGTAGTTCTAAAGGAGCCTCAATTGAAAATATATCTAGAAGAAGGAGACAAAGAGAAACAATTTGAATCTATGTATTATAAAATTAATCATTATATACACTCTATCATTATATACACTCTATGGCTCTAACTCCAATCTCTAATGCTAAGGTTGAAAATTTAGCAGTCAAAGAAGTATGTAGTGATGACAAAAATCCAATTAAGCTTAGACTTGGCTTTACTTCTTCTAGTAGTGAAACTGATGTAAAACTAGAAGATGAAAAGCTTCCAAAATCAATGAAAATTCCTTTTGAGCTGTACTACCCTTGGGCACAAAAATTTATTCAAAATAGTTTAATGTTCAAACAATGGTGTTTAAAACAACCACATTATATTGAACAAATGTGGAATAATAATAAATGAAAGCTTAACTTTAAAGAAGATATTGGATTCCGTACTCTAGAACCCCTAGATGATACAAAATTTTGCCTAGTTGTCACTGAAGAACATAATTCTAAACTGACATCTAATCTTCCAATCGAAGATGCTCCTCTAGAATTGGAAGAAGAAATTAAATCAACAGTTGATGAATTAAAAGAAATAAATTTATAAACTGATGAAAATCTGAAACCAACTTTCAATAGTTCATTCCTTAATGATACAGAAGTAAAAGACATAATTCGAGTACATTGACATAATACAAAGACTGCTTTGCTTAAACTTATGACAAAATGCCTAGTTTATCTCCAGAAGTCGCAGTCCATAAACTTGAGATAAATCAAATTGCAATCCCAGTTAAAAAAGCTCCAAAAAGAATGTGTGTTGAAATAGAACAACTAGTCATTGCAGAAGTTAAAAAAAATGATAGAAGTTGATTTTATACAAGAAAATTACCCGACAAGGTTAGCCAATGTGGTACCAGTTAAAAAGAAAAATGGTCAAATAAGGGGCTGTATAGACTTTAGAGATTTGAATAAAGCATGTCCAAAAGACGAATTTCCTTTGCTAATCCCAAAATTAATGGTTGACATAGCATCAACACATGCAATATTTTCCTGTATGGATGGGTCGTCAGGATATAATCGAATAAAAATGTTTTCATAATATGAAGCAAACACAACTTTCAAGACACCCATAGGAATATATTGTTACAAGGTTATGCCATTTGGATTGAAGAATTCTAGTGCAACCTTTCAAAGAGCCATGACATGGATTTTTAACGAATTAATACATAATCAAGTTGAATGTTATATGGATGATTTAGTTGTCAATAGTAAACAAAAAGATGATCAAGTATACAATTTAAGAATTGTATTTGAATGATTATGGCAATATAATCTTAAAATGAATCCCTTAAAGTGCGCTTTTGGTGTTACTTCAGAGAACTTTTTAGGATTTATAGTTTGAAATCGTGGGATAGAAATTGATCACCTCAAAACTGAAGCTATCCTAAATATGCCTCCTCTTAACAATCTAACCCAATTGAGATCATTTCAAGGAAAATTAGTAAATATACGACGTTTCATTTCTAATATATCAGGTAGGTTTCAGCCTCTTATTGCCCTAACCAGAAAAGATACCAAATTTGTATGGGATGAAAAATGTCAACACGCCTTTGAAAATATTAAGCAATACCTGATAACACCCTTTGTCCTAGCAGCCCCTGTGTGAGAAAGACCTTTAATCCTTTACACAACAGCATTAGATAATTCCCTTGGAGCATTACTAGCACAAGTAAATGATGAACAAAAAGAAAATGTATTATATTATTTAAGCCGCTGTCTGATTCCAACAAAAATAAAATACATGGCAATTGAGAAACATTGCTTAGCCTTGATTTTTGTAGTTCAAAAACTTAGGCATTATATGCTTTCTCATAAAGTGACTCTTATTTCAAAAGTCAACCCATTACAATAATTAATTATACGAACGACACTTTTTGGAAGATTAGCGAGATGAGCAATGATATTACTCCAGTTCGACATAACATTTGTACCATTGCGTACTATCAAAGAACAAATCTTGGCAGATTTCTTAGCAACACATCCAATTCCAACTGGATCACCTCTCAATGATAATTTACCTGATGAACAAATATCATAAATAAAAATTTCAAATATTCAACGATGGGAACTGTACTTTGATGGAGCATCATTTACACGGAAAGATAAAGACAAACAGATAAATATACCAGGCAAAGCTGGAGTAAGATTAATTTTCATCGCTCTACATAAAGCAATGATGCCTTTTTCCTATCATTTGACTGAACCATGCACAAATAATGAAGCCGAGTATGAAGCGCTCATAACCGGTCTAGAATTGACAATACTAATGGAAATTAAAAATATTGACATACATAGAGACTCTCAGTTGATTATCAATCAAATTGCTGACAAATATAAGACTCTGAAACCTCGAGTTGAATAATATTCATGTTACACTCTAAAACTGCTTCAGCAAATTCCTGATATGACATTCTTCTTAATCCTAAGACGAGATAATTCTTTAGCAGATGCTTTGGCAAAACTTGCAAAAGAATTTGCTTGTCTAGAAGAAGACGACATACCAATTTCTATAAAAGGACGATAAGTTCTTTCTCAAATTTACATAGACAATTTGTACAAAATTGATGAAAACATGATAGTGACAATAATTAACGAAGAATAAGATGATTGGCGAAAACCAATTATTCAATATCTATAAACCGGAAGGTTACCTGAAAACACATATATTTCCACTCAAATTAAACAGAGAGCATTGTCATATGCTTTAATAAATGATGTCCTTTATAAACGATCTTTTGACCAAATGTGGTTAAGGTGCTTAAACCAAGTTGAAGCTGAAGAGATTGTTAAAGAGGTCCATTCAAGTCTATGTGGTGCACACCATTCTGGACCTAAAACGAAAATGAAAATAAAAAGGATGGGATATTATTGGCCGACAATGATGACTGATTGTCTTGAGGTCACAAAGAAATGTCATCAATGTCAAGTACATGGAGTGGTCCTACACCAACCGCCAAATGTATTACACCCAACCATAGCATCATGGCCATTTGAATGTTGGGGTACTAACATAGTGGTCCCTATAGACCCTCCATCATCTAAAGGTCATAAATTTATTTTAGCAGCCACTGATTACTTCTCAAAATGAGCAGAAGCAATACCACTTAGAGAATTTAAAGCATAACAACTTCTTTATTTCTTCAAAACACACATTATTTATAAATTTGGAATTCATCGAAGGGTTATATCAGACAACGGATTAGCATTTAAAAATACAAAAATGAATAATTTGATTCAAAGGCATGGCATAGACTTGAGGTATTCCACAATCTATTATCCAATAGCCAATGGTTTAGCTAAAGCCTTTAATAAAACATTAGTTCAAATTTTGAAAAAGACATTAATCAACAGTCCAACACAATGGCATGAACGATTAATAGAAGCTTTATGGGCCTATAGAACTACATACCGAACACTAACACGGTCAACACCGTTTGCTCTGGTATACGGTTCTGAGGCTATTTTTTTGCTCGAACTGCAAATCCCTTCTCTTAGAGTTGCGATAGCAAAAAAATTAATTGAAGAAGAAAATGCCAAATTATGACTTGACGAACTTGAGAGTTTAGAAGACAGACGTCTACAAGCTCAGCAAAATCTTAAATTGTATCAAGCAGAAATGATACGGGCCCATGAAAAATTGGTTTGACCTAGAACCTTTCGAATCGGTGAATTAGTTTTAGTTCTCTGAAGACCTATACTAGCTCACCAAAAATAGGTGGAAAGTTTGAACCAATATGGGAGGGCTCATATGTAATCGAAAATACATATTCCGGAGGATCTTACCAACTCGTAGATTGTCAAGGAGAAAGAATTTTGCCTCTGATCAATGGGCGTTTCTTAAAAAAATATTATGCAACATGAAAAATGATGACTTGTTTATAAACTGGGATAATAATAAATCTCTTCAAATCATCTTTGTGATACAAATTTTGACTTTTGTGTTTTGTGATATCCTTTCTGCTCGTTAAGCAAATGCTTATAAGAATGGTTTCTTAACATAATAAAAGGAATCTAATATGTTATATTATCCTGTTGTTTTCAGGGAAAATGTCTCACAACAGACTTCATTTTACATTCCAAAGTGATGTTTGTACGCTTTGGACCGACGAAGTATTGACAGAGGATTTAAAATCCATTTTGACTTCGATCTTTCTCAAGTCAAATTACTCTATGATGGACCTTTGTTATCCATTGCCAATAAATAAGAAGCAAAAAGAAAGCCCTCTATATTAAAGTTCAAACTTCTTCAACAAACTGTTGAGATAGAAAAAGTTGATGAAAAATTAAAGTCAGTAATAGTAGCTCCATCCCATGAAAATGGAACGGCATCTGCTAGCAGAGTGAAGAAATTAGTCTCCAGAATGACTAGTGCCTAGAAAAGAAATCTCATTAAACGACTCAAGAAATGTAAGGAGAACGAATAACAAAATATAAAACTGATGGATGAAGACAATGAGTTCGAGTTTCCAGTACTTGAAAACATTCCTAAAGAGACATATTATGTCTTAGGAGAAGAAATGATTGAAGAAGAGGAGAGAATTGAGAGAACAACATTCACTCCCACTCCTTATGAACCAGCATTAGATCTTACAACAGCAGAGACATTAACAGACAGATGGATTGCTTCTCGAGAAGAAGTGAGATGTATTTGAGCCATTAAACGAAAATCATTTGAACAATTAAAATATATAATGGTCAAACTATTAACATATTTGAAGGCATTCAGTTATTTACTGGCGTTTTTTATGAAGCTGAACAAGGTGCCATTATTGAACATGTAATGGAAGCACGTGATCGCGAACGAGCTGGACACTTAAAAAGAAGAATATACTCCAAACCTAATAGATGGATACGTGGCAAAGGCCAGATGACGATCCAATATAGGTGTTGTTATAACTATGTTGTAGACAAAGATGGCAATCCTTAGGGAATTTTACGACATGAACAAGTAGATTCGCTATCGACAGTGATTATCCAGATTATCAGACGACTAATAACATGGAACATAATGCCCCCTGATTGTGTTCCAGACAACTGCATCATGAATACATATGAGGAAGGAGATTGCATACCACCTCACATTGACAGCCACGATTTTGAAAGACATTTCTCACTTTGTCACTCATGAACAAATGTTCTATTTTTTTTGGAAGAGAAATACAAATTGTGGGACCTAGAGAATTTTGAGGATCTTACCAAATTCTTCTACCAAACGGATCAGTTTTAGTCCTACAAGACAATGGAGCTGACGTTTCTAAATATTGCACACCAAGTGTGAGCCGACAACGCATTTCGATAACATTGAGAATGATGTGTCCTGATGGATATCAGCCGGTACCAGAACGGGAAGGGTTACAACCCTTAGAGCTGCGATGACCCTATGAATATCTAAACACCTAAGACATATTCTATAGACAATGTCTCGGAGTGTTAGAGATTCGTGGTAGGTCTAGCAATATCTGAGAACTTTTGACATGATATTGTACAAATAGTTTGCAGTGTGTATTGTATAATACATGATGTACTGTTAACTTTTACCACCTATGTACATTATTGGGAATGAAATAAAAGCTTGTGAGATATTTCCAATAATACATCGTCAGGTCCAACAATGCAAAAATGAAATAAAATGATATGATGAATAACTTGTGATAACTAATATGAGAAGTATTATTTGACTTATATAGGTCAAATCCTCAGCTGGAGTCCCCAAAGGATAGATTCTTCTTTGAGATTAATCTTCTCTCTCTATAGTTAATGGATATAAGTCCTTTCCTGACACGAAAATTATGGCATTCCTATAACTCGACATTTAACATCTCTGAGAGATGATATGACATCCTCTCTCTCTTTAGTTATTGGATACAAATTCTTTCCTGACACGGAAATTATGATATCCCAATAACTTGACATTTGACATCTCTGAGAGATGATATGACATCCTCTCTCTCTTTAGTTATTGATACAAATTCCTTCCTGACACGAAAATTATGATATCCCAATAACTTGACATTTGACATCTCTGAAAGATGATATGACATCCTCTTTCTCTTTATTTATTGGATACAAATTCTTTCGTGACACGAAAATTATGATATCCCAATAACATGACATCTGACATCACTGAGAGATGATATGACATCCTCTCTCTCTCTTTAGTTATTAGATATAAATCCTTTCCTGACACGAAAATTATGATATTCCAATAACTTGAGATCTGACATTTCTGAGAGATGATATGATATCTTCTCTCTTTAGTTATCAAATATAAGTTCTTTCCTGACACGGAAATTATGGCATTCCTATAGCTCGACATTTGACATCTTTGAAGAGATGATATGGCATATTCTCTCTCTTTAGTTATTAGATATAAAGTCCTTTTCTGACAAGGAAATTATAGCATTCCATTGACTATCTCTTTGAGAAAGGATATAAGTCTCATAGCATTCCTTTTCAAAACTGACATACATACATCTGACATTCTTTAGAAATAATATAACATCAATTCTTTTTCCTAATCATTATAAGGCATTTCCGGATAGACTGGCAATGGATATTCAGACCATTTTAGTCAATGCCAATATGTGCTGCATACTTATGCAGTATTCCACACATATTGGAGGCCCCTTTGTTGGCCTCACTTTTGTGAGGACTTTTTACAAAATATATTAGAGTGGGAAGTCTACCAAAATTAATTCCCTAACTCTTAATGATGGTCACTAAACCCTAACATCTAGGGTGAGACCATATGAAACCTTTTTAACATAAATTTTTATGACATCTTAACATGATCAAATCAGTAATGACAAATACTGACCTGATCAACTATTGACCCAATAGGTCAACTTTTGACCTAAAAAGTCAGCTTTGGTCAAAATGGTCAATCCTGACCCAATGAATAACCCTATTGACCCATTAGGTCAAATTTTAACCTAAAAAGTCAACTTTGGTCAAAATAGTCAATCCTGACCCAATGACCAACCCTATCGACCCAATAGGTCAACGTTTGACCTAAAATGCCAACTTTGGTCAAAATGGTCAATCATGATCCAATGAACAACCCTATTAACCCAACAGGTCAACTTTTGACCTAAAAAGTTAACTTTGGTCAAAATGGTCAATCCTGACCCAATGACCAACCCTATTGGCCCAATAGGTCAACTTTTGACCTAAAAAGCCAACTTTGGTCAAAATGGACAATCATGACTCAATGACCAACCCTATTAATCTAATAGTTCAGATTTTGACTTAAAAAGTCAACTTTGGTCAAAATGGTCAATCCTGACCCAATGACCAACCCTATTGACCTAATAGGTCAACTTTTGACCTAAAATATCAACTTTGGTCAAAATAGTCAAATCATGACCCAATGACCAACCCTATTAACTCAATAGATCAACATATGCCCTAAAATGTCAACTTTGGTCAAAATGGTCAATTCCTGACCTAGTGACCAACCCTACTACCCAATAGGTCAACGTTTGACAAAAAGTCAATTTTTGTTAAACTGGTCAATTTCAGAACCATTGACTACCCCATTGACCTAACAAGTTAATTTTTGACCAAATAGTCAACTTTAGCCAAGATGGTCAATCCTTGACACAATGATCACTCCATTGACCCAGATGGTTAAGTTTTGGCCCAAAACATCAAAATTAACCAAAATCATCAACCCAACACCTAAAGACCACCATATTTACCTTATTGGTCATCTTTGGCCAAAAAGTTAATTTTGGTAAAAATGATCAAACTATGACCCAAAGATTATTGTATTGACCTTTTTGATCATTATTTGATATAAATAATTAAGATTTGATCAAAATAATTGATGCATAATATAAAGATAATCACCCTGATCCCCATTGGTCAACTCTTGACCTAAAAGGGTAAAATTGGTCAAAATGACTAACCTATGCCTCCCCTGACCATAAAATTGACTTCAATAAGAGACATTGACATGAACAACTTGATATTAATCAAAATAACCAGAAATTAATCCAAGTGTCACCACATTGACCATTGGGTTAACCTAAACCCTAAAATTGGTCAACATGACGAATTTAGACCCCACAATGACAAAACCACCAATTTTATGACCAAATCAACCATGACAAGGTTGGGAAAGTTATATTAAACATCCTTGAACTAGAATTGATCAACCCATGCCAACTTGAGTTAACCTGAGTCAATATTGATCAACCCTAGTCAACATTGATCAAAATACTCAATTTTGAACCAAAAATAATATAAATTAATCAAATAATTATTCCAAACTTATTTTTATTAATTAATTGGCTAATAATATAATTTTTAATATTTTAATCAATTAAATAATTAATTAAAATGAAAAATATTATTAAAAACCATGAAAGGAGACAAAATGCAATTCAAACCAAAAATGAAATAAAATTAATCAAATAATTAATTTAAAATTAATTAATTGGTTAATAAAATAATTTTCAACATTTTTTAATTAATGACATAATTAATTAAAATGGAAATTAAATTAAAAACTCATAAAATAGAATTTTAACACATGACACCAATTATGACATAATAATTGAATTTGAAAAACTCCAAACCCCTTTATGACATCATGGATGACTCAAATGGGTTGGGCACAACCCAAATGACCCATTACAAATAAATTTAACCCATGCTACATCATATTAACCATGGTTAAACCTCATCATGGTGAAGAAAATGAGGTGGCATTCTCCCCCCATTTTGAAGCATGACTCACCCTCCTCCTTAAGGTGAGGTGGTTGGCCATCCTAATGGCTTATTACACACCTCCTAGACCACCCAATGGAGAAGAAACAAAGCTTGGATCAATCCCTCACCATGGTAAAATGCAATGATGGCTCATCCATGCATAAGGTGAGTAATGAGCTTATGTGTCATCCCCTCCTCACCAACTTTGAATGACTAATGGAGATTCACGTGGGGAAAAAAATAGGAGAGACCACAACATTTAAAACAAGATATACACCTCTCTAGCCAACCAATGGAAGCAAGCCAAGCCATGAGTTAAAACTTCACCACACTTGGAAATCCACATGGGTTAAGCTTGGGAAAACCAAATTCCTTTGTCCACAGCCAAAATTCTATCCTAAAATCATCATGAGGAAGTTAACAACTACCCCAAATCAACCCTAGCCAAGCCAAGCTATCCCATGGCTATAAATAAGCCCATACCCGATCCTAAGCAAGAGAAGAGACCAAAATAGGAGAGCCTAACCACTGCTTAAATCCCTTGACCTTCAACACAAGAAACCTTCATTAGGTCCTAAGCATTTGATCCCCAATGAAATCAAGCCCTTAAACCTAGTGCATCAAGCTAATTTAGCCAACCCGAGAGCTTCAAATAAGCCTAAACCAGGACAAATTTGAAGTATGAAACCAACCTCCATAAATCTTCAAATTAGCCATTTCAAATCCATTTAGGGACTGAAAGAAGATGAGCAAAATCAAAATCAGGCATCCTCATAGCCCTTAAGCCATTGATTGGCCAGGCCTATTCAAGCCGAGACACCTCGAGGACAATGTAATATATAAACCCAATTTCACCTCAAATTAACATAGGGAAAAGCTTCCTCAGGTCAAGACGAAACTTCAGAACCATTCAATTTGAATCTACATCAATTGAGGCCAAGGTATGATTTTTCACACCTAACCCGAGCTCGAGTTTGCTCTAGAGTAGGTTTATTCATTTCAAAACCCCCACATATCTGTATGGATATGATCGTCTGCTCAAGACGATCGTGTAGGAACAAACGTCACTCAATTTAATTAAGAATAGAGCGTGATATTGTCTCTAGATCACGAACAGTTTGCGGGATCAGGCAGGAGGATGACATTGAACTAGGACCGTCCGAGATTAAATCCCTGCGGATCCGCTGTTTGGATCCCCGCTGGGGATTAAGCGTGTTTTCGACGATGCCGAGGACACGCGTCTCCTCTAGAATTTTTAGGATCATTTGGATTTAATTAAATCCAGTGAAACCTTAAAAAAAATAAAAAATCCTTATCTTTTTATAGAAAAATTACAAAAATAAAATAAAAATATCTTCAGAAAGAGGAAAAAGAAGATAATAATGTGGAACAAATAATTTTAATTTTTGACTTATAGTTATTTTTAATTAATTACTCTATCAAGTAATATAATTATTAAAAATTAATTATAATTTCAAAAATTATGAGATTTTCACAGTAATCCTATCATCATGACACAAATTCCCTAATTTTTCTAAGGACAGAAAAATTCTCTAGGGTATCATTTAATAATTTCTAAGCCACTTTATAATTATTTCTAAAAATAATTAAAAAGAATTAGAAATTAAGAAAAATTTAACTGGGAAATGGCTAGAAATTTTAGGGTAATAGACAATAACCCTAAAATAATGATGTTTAAGTCATTAAACAATTTTAAATGACATTTTAAAATTTAGGATTTAAAATTCATTATTAAATTAATAAATTTAAATCCTAAAAATCATCTTTTTATTACTTAGCCTATTTTTCACAATAGACTAAGTTCATAAGGAGTCGAACTCACAATAGACTCATGACAAAATCTAGTTAAGTCTAAGATGATAAATTAGACTTAATCATTATCCTAATCAAACCCTTAATAAGGCTTAAAGACAAATTAAGCTTAATTAAATCAAACTTAAAAAGAATGAACAAATTTTAAATAATACCAATTTAATTAAGTTTAAAGACATATTAAACTTAATTAACCCATTAAACCTTAATTATATTAAGTTTAAGAAACATTTAAACCCTAATTAGGTTTAACCTATATTAAACGTAATTAATCAACTTAAACTTTACTTTCATTAAGTTTAAGTAACTTTTAAACCCTAATTAAGTTTTAGCCATATTAAACCTAATTAATCAATTTAAACCTTACTTACATTAGTTTTAGTAACCTTTAAACTCTAATTAGGTTTAACCTATATTAAACCTAATTAATCAACTTAAATCTTACTTACATTAGGTTTAAGTAACCTTTAGACTCTAATTAGGTTTAACCTATATTAAACCTAACTAATCAACCTAAACCTTACTTACATTAGGTTTAAGTAACCTTTAAACTCTAATTAGGTTTAACCTATATTAAACCTAATTAATCAACTTAAACCTTACATTTGGTTCAAGTAACCTTTAAAACCTAATTAGGTTTAACCCATATTAAACCTAACTAATCAACTTAAACCTTACCTACATTTGGTTTAAATAACCTTTAAACCCTAATTAGGTTTAACCCATATTAAACCTAATTAATCAACTTAAACCTTACTTACATTAGGTTTAAGTAACCTTTAAACTCTAATAAGGTTTAACCCATATTAAACCTAATTAATCAACTTAAACCTTACTTACATTAAGTTTAAGTAACCGTTAAACTCTAATTAGTTTTAACCTATATTAAACCTAATTAATCAACTAAAACCTTACTTACATTAGGTTTAAGTAATCTTTATACTATGATTAGGTTTAACCTATATTAAACCTAATTAATCAACCTAAACCTTTATTAATCTTAAACCAATTAGACTTAACCCTATTAAGTCTAATATATCAATTAAACCTTACCCAAATTAGGTTTAATTAATCCCAAACCAATTAGATTGAACCCATATTAAGTCTAATTAATCAATTAAACCTTACCCAAATTAGGTTTAATTAATCCTATACCAATTTGACTTAACCCCTAATTAAGTCTAATTAACCAATTAAACCTTACCTAAATTAGGTTTAATTAACCTTAAAAACCAATTAGACTTAACTATAATTAAGTCTAATTAATCAATTAAATCTTGCCTAAATTCAGTTTAATTAGTCTTAAACCTATTGAACTAAACCATAATTAAGTCTATCACATTAGACTTAATTAAACTATTAAACCTTAACAAATTAATGTTTAATTAATCTTAAACTATAACTATTAAACCTTAACCAACTAAGGTTTAATCAATCTTAAACCATAATTAAGCCTATCGTCAAAGTTTACAAAGTTTCGGTCTTAAAAATAGGTCTAATAAAAGGGTGTGATCAACACACAAACAACGATTAAGATAAATTCAAATCACAAACAATCACAATGAAAATAAATGGGTTGTCTCCCACAAAGAGCTTGGTTTAACGTTGTCAGCCCGACCTAATCAATTGAATTAATTGAGTAGACTTAGTTCGTAAGCCTCTTTGTAATTTAGTTTCATTTCTCCCATATATGGCTTCAGTCTTAATCCGTTAACTTTAAATATTTTTCCAGTTTTTGGATCTTTAATATCCACAGCTCCATAAGAGTATACTTTCTCAATTATAAATGGTCCTTTCCATTTAGATCTTAATTTTCCAGGAAAAAGTTTTAAACGAGCATTAAATAATAATACTTCTTGTCAAGGCTCAAATATTTTCCTTGAAATCTTTTTGTCATGCAATTTCTTCATTCTTTCCTTATAAATCTTTGCATTTTCATAGGACTCATTTCTTATCTTTTCCATTTCATTCAGTTGTAATAATTGTTTCTCTCCTGCAGCATTCAAATCATATTTGAACTCCTTTATTGCCCAGTAAGCTTTATGTTCCAGTTCAACAGGTAAGTGACAATGTTTACTATAAATTAACCGATAAGGTGACATTCCGATAGGTGTCTTATAAGCTGTTCTATAAGCCCATAATGCAGAATCAAGTTTATCAACCTAGTTAGTTTTTTTAGGATTAACAGTCTTCTCTAATATTCTTTTAATTTCTCTGTTTGATACTTCAGTCATTCCACTTGTTTATGGGTGATAAGCAGTTGCAATTCTTTGTTTAATTTTGAATTTTTCCAGTAATGATTGAATTCTTATATTTCTGAAATGACTTCCCCCATTCGTGATAATTACCCTGGGCATTCCAAATCTTGTAAAAATTATCTTCTTTAAAAATTTCGAAACACTTTTGGAATCACAGTTACGTAAAGCTACAGCTTCAATCCACTTTGAAAAATAATCAACTGCTAATAAAATATAAATCTTTCTAGATGATGGTACAAAAGGTCACATAAAGTCTAAACCCCATACATAAAAAATTTCAATTTCTAATATATAGTTTAGAGGCATTTCATCTTTTCTGGATATATTCCCAATTCTTTGACATTGATCACAAGTTTTCACATAATGTTCAACATCTTCAAATAATGTAGGCCAATAAAATCCAAATTTTAAAATTTTAAACGCAGTTTTTTCCACCCAAAGTGTCCTCCAAATTCAGAATCATGACATTTTTGAATAATTGCAAAAGTTTCTTCATAAGGTACACGTCTTCGAATCACAGAATCTCTTCCTATTTTAAATAAATGAGTATCTTTCCAAATATATGATTTACAATTATTCTTTAATTTCACAATATATTTGTTATTCAACTCATATAGTAAAATATTACTAACCAAATAGTTAACTATAACTGCATACCAAGGCATTTGTAATCCTTGAATAACATATAATAGTTTATCAAGGAATTTCTCATTTGTATTTTCTTCATAAATCTTCTCACTATTATTTTTTATTCTTGATAAATGATCAATAATTTGGTTGTCAGTTCCTTTTCTGTTTACTATTTGAAATCAAATTCTTGTAAAAGTAAAACCCTTCTGATCAATCTAGGTTTAACATCCTTATACATTAAATACTTAATAGCAGAATGATCAGTATGTATGATACATTTCGTTCCAAGAAGATAAGGTCTAAATTTATCAAAGTCATATAAAATTTTTCCTCATATTTTTGTTTAAATACAGCTCCAATTACATAATCACATGCATCACACATTAATTCAAAAGGTTTACTCCAATCAAGTGCAACAATAACAAGTGCAGTGATTAATTTTTCTTCTAAAATATTGAACGCATTCAGATAATCTTCACTAAATTTAAATTTAGCTTCTTTTTCTAATAAATGACAAAGAGATTTAGCAATTTTAGAAAAATCCTTTCTATATCTCCTATAAAATCCAGCATGACCCAGAAAACATCTCACATCAGTAATGGTAGTAGGTGGTTGAAGTTCAACAATAATTTTCACTTTTGTCTGATCAATTTTCATACCTATTTGTAAAATTTTATGTCCAAGTACAATTCATTCTGTGACCATAAATTGACATTTTTCCCAGTTTAGAACCAAATTTGTTTCTCCACATCTTTTTAGAACTTTCGTTATATTTTCCAAGTAAGACTCAAAAGAAGTTCCAAAAACTAAAAAATCGTCCATAAATACTTTAATTCTTTTATCAATTAAATCACAGAATATTGACGTCATACAACTTTGAAAATTTGCAGGTGCATTACATAAACCGAAAGACATCCTTCTAAAGGCAAATGTTCCATAAGAACTTGTAAATGTTGTTTTCTCTTGGTCCTCAGGAGCAACGGGTAATTGATGATAACCAGAATATCCATCCAGAAAATAGAAATATGAGTGTCTAGCTAGTTTATCTAACATCTGATCCAAGAAAGGTAAAGGAAAATGATCATTTCTAGTGGCATTGTTTAATATTCGATAATCAATGCAAATTCGCCATCTAGTAACTTGTCTTATAGGAATTAATTCATTTTTAACATTAACAATGACAGTTACTCATCCTTTCTTCAGAACACAAAGAATAGGACTTACCCATTGACTATCCAAAATAGGATAAGTAATTCCAGCATCTAACCATTTTAAAATCTCTTTTTTAACAACCTCTTTTATAATTGGGTTCAATCTTTTTTTAGGTTCAATAGTGGTTTTACAATTTTCTTCCATTAAAATGATATGCATACAGATTGAAGGTCTTATTCCTTTTATATCTATAATATTCAACCAAAAGCTTTCTTATAGTTCTTCAGAATTCCTATTAATCTTTCTTCTTGATCTTTGCTTAGTTCTGAAGATGTAATCACAGGTAAAGTTTAATGAATTTCCAAGAAATGTATACTTTAAATGTGTAAGTAACATTTTTTATTCCAGTTCAGGGGCTTTTTCAATTGAGGTTAAAGTATATCATTTTTAGTTGTGTCTAAAATTTCCCAATTATCATGGATATAATGAGTTTCTTCAGATAAATTTTCTTCATTTACTTCTTCAATTTCTGCAGTTAATGACTCATTATATAACACAAATTCAACATCTTTTTCTTTGAAAATGACCTTACATTTATCTTGATAATGCTTTTCAATTATATAATCAAAAATATCCATACGATAACATTTTTCTTTGTCGGGATACCTCATTGATTTCAGAACATTAAATGTTATCTCTTGACCATTAACTCTCATTGTTAATTCTCCTTTTTACACATCAATCATAGCACGTCTGGTAGCTAGAAAAGGTCTTCCTAAAATAATAGGTATTTCTTTATCTTCTTCCATATCCGGTACAATGAAATCCACAGAAAGATAAATTTATCCACCTTAACAAGAACATCCTCTATAACTCCTTTAGGATAAGTGATGTGATCGATCACCAATCGAAGGGTTATAGTGGTGCGAGAAATCTCTCCTAAATCCAACCTTCGAAAGATAGAAAATGGTATGAGATTAATACTTGCTCCTAAATCACTGACCCGTCCCACATTATCGCAGTAATATTCACTTCCAAAAGATGGCCAAAAAACTTGACTCAATTTATAAATAGCGGCTAGTGTATAAAAATGTTGTAAAATTTTAGAAATACTTTACACACTAGAGGTACTACGCAAGTATACGTATCGTTTCAAGTAATATAGAGCTTTGAAACAAAGACCCCAATATCGATCCCACGAGGAAGAATTATAGTAATAAATTTCTAAATATTATATTTCAAAAATCTTTTTGTATTTTAATCTAACTACTATTAATTTACTAGAAGCAAATAAAGAAAACAATAATAAAACAATAATTTTATGAAAACTATATAAAATAAACAACTTTCTTCCCTTCAATTAATCTAAGATTTTAAGATAATTTAATATTCATCGGAGAATTCGATTTATGGTATTGTGCCAAATAAGCATTCATATTCTTTACCCTTTCGATCCAGCATAAAGAACATCAGGCTAATTTACGTATCAAGTCCGAATGTATTGTTAGTAGAATCGGGTTAATCTAGCACTCACACTACTGGATGTCCAAGGGTGGCTATGGTCGGCCCTACTAGTGACCCTTTCCTAATCTATAAATCAAATTATAAGAATTTAGTCTGTCACTCTAAAAACTTATCATTCTACGCCCTTTAAATCTTATCTTCCTATTTATTTGCACTTCACATCGAATACCGCACATGGCCTTCGACTACCCAAGGATTCATGTGACACTTACAAGTTAAGAGTTTTTCTCCTTCTAGGTCTCAAAACTCTTCAACAGATTTTAACAATTTAAATGACCAAATTAAAAAGTAAAGTAAGATCAGGTATTAATGTCATCACAATGTTTTAAATATATTTTGAATTTTAATTCTCTATCGAATCTTTTATTATCTTAATTATCTCTTCATAATTGAAGGAAGAAATTAAACTAACTACTCAGAACACATTGAATATAAACAAAGAAAACATAAATAAATAAACTTTGAATCAAATGTAAAATTCTTATCTCAAATATTTCTTCTACAGATCTTCTGATTCCTACTGACTCCATAGTGTAATGAACTCCAGATGCAACAACTTGAAAATAAACTCACTAAACTAAACAAAAGTGGCCCTAAATTTCTCTTTCTATTTCTCTCTCTAAGGATGAGAGATCCTAAAGTAGATAAAAGAAAGGGGTTACAATGGGGGCACATTTTTCTGAAGAAATGGACTCCTATTTATAGGCTGCAAGGGTTGCCTTGAGGCACCTCTTCAAAACATATCCATATTCAATGAATCTTCTATAAGGCCTGTATGGCGCCTAGGCACCGAAATCTGACGCTTAGGCGCCGGACACCGCGTCCAGGTCTTCGCACCTATTCACTTTGGCTCACACCTCTTCGCGATTAAAACCGTTTTGGAGCGTCCAAATACAATGTATCACATGTCCTATTATCAAGGAACAACTCGCAGCCTTCTGTAATGTCTAATAACACACTCACTCCATCAAAATAACCGTTCAAACGTTGTCAAAAACTCGACAGCTCAGTATCGAGTACGGCGCTTAGGCGCCAACTTCGGCGCCTAGCGCCGTGCCATATTTTTTTATACTTTTTGTATTTTGCTCCATTTTTGCTCATTTTTGCTCCTTTTTGCTTCTTTTTCCTTTTTGAAACTTTTTACATCACCTACATCCAAAAACACAAAAAATACCTTTCATTAAAGTATAATATCCTTTGAAATTGATAAGAATTAAGACATACAGAAATAGGTATTTTTTATAGATCAAAATCTCCCAAACTTAAATGTTACTTCGTCCTCAAGTAACTCTTTCTACTATATAAAATGTATAACCTTTCGAATAAATGATAAATATTTAAAATTCCTTATAATTTTTTATTTTATAAAGTTTTTAGTAAATTATTAACCCAATTTCACTAACTAGGTTTAATTTTAAGAATTTAAAGAATATCTAACTACCCAATCATAAGATTTCAAACTTTTCATCCATTTTGAAAATAATAAGTCTATTATATTAAGCTCTCATAGATTATTTACAAGAAAAAGATCTTCTAAGAATCTTTCCTAAATAAATATTCATGTATAAAAATTAAGTAAAATATGTAATTAGTTTTTTTTCTTATAAGATAATTCAAGTGAAGCCAATTTTTTATTAGGCATTTCCTCAAGCTTCTCCTCTTCTTTTTTTTTTAATATATATAGAGAGGATTACTATATCCTGGATAAACTCGTTAATGGTTTCTGAACTTCACTATCCTTAACTTATATTTTCAAAACTTATACATTTTCCACTTAATTATTATAACATAAATAAGAATTCAAAAAGATTTCCAATCTTTTCTTTTTCAAGAGATAATTTTTGATTACTTAATATTTCTAAAATTCTATTATTTCTATCATGAAGAGAAAAATTTCTTAATCTTATTCTTCTTTAAGTTAAATAATTCTATTCTTTAAATCAATCAAAGTTATTAAAATTTTGGTTAATTTCACTAAATTGTTTATAATTTCAAAAATAAAAGTGATCTCAAATAAATTCTTCATTTCTTATGTTATGTTAAAAAGTTTTTATTTTTATGAAAATATTAGCAATTTAAGGACAAATAAAATTTAAATTTGAATGTATTTTCCCTTCCCCCAAACTTAAGTTTTGGTATACTATGATAATTTGAAAGTATGAGAGAAAGAAAATCATAAGAATTTTTATAAGTATGTAAAAACAATCTTAAAAAGAAAAATTAACTTCTATCATGATTTTATGAATAATTAAGATAAAATTGAAGCATGTATAAAAAGTAAGCAGGCTAATTTTTTTAATTATACTAAATTTGAAACAAAATTAAAGCAGAGCAAAATTACTAATTACTAAACAGTAGACTAAAACAAACATAACATAAATTAACTCTAACTTCAGTCTCAACACAATATACTAAGAATATTTTAACAACAGAATCTTAACACTAATCAATCCACACAGATATTTAAACAAATCAACATACATTAAACACAACTAAACAAACAATCCAAATAAAACAAACTAACAGAGTAGCTCATCATAAAGATCTATAACTACTAGTCACTAGCTGTAGCCTCATCATCATCATCGTCGCCAAAGGAAAATTCTACGTCCTTAGGATCAACAAATGGTGTGAAACTAGGAAAAGTAGGGAAACTAACATCATGTTCACCCTAAAGAAATCTGACAAGGGCTTCATCATACTCAGCATCATAACTACTCTTCCTCTGGGTATAATCAAATAAATGATCAAGTTTCCTACAATAGTATCAATCCTGCAGTGAGTTTGAAATAACTCCTGCTGCTGCTCTAAAAACTGATCATGCATCGATTCCCGTAAACTCGATGCGTGACTCAGCAAAGTAGAGGGTCGAGAAGTAGAAGGTCTACCCGGTTTATGTGCGTAGTGAATGAGCTGGTCGATCTCTTCCCTCGAAGACGATCATAGATACTAACACTCTCCCGCCCAATCGGCTCGGTAGACTTTAACTTCTCCTCGTAAATATCGACGAAGTGACTCCATTACTAACACATAATGAATAAATCAGAGATGGGAATCCCAATCCAACAGAAGTGCTGGATCTCGTAGTAGAATCCATAGAATCATAAATAATACTGCCGACATCAATAGGTTTCCTTTTCTGAATGCAGTAGTTTAAGATCGCTCGATCCCTAGTCACTTCACTCGAGTGGTCGAAGGTAACAATCTTGCGTAAATAAAATAGTGCCATGCTTTAGAAATACCATTTAATTCGGAAGATTTGAAATTTACCCTTTTTCCATTCCCGGTCTTCCAAGATCCAAGACCGTCTACCAAATAAGCAATGATCATATCCAAATCTCCCTCGTATGGTGATAATCCGTAATAATAACATTTAATAGCTAGTAGTGTGCCATAAAACATATCGATTCTTTCCGGACTAAATCCTACTCCGATACCTCCGACAAAGACTTCGTAATCTTCGCATCCGTAAAATTTCGCATAAAACTCTCGAACAATAGGGATAACAACAACGAAGAAGTGAAATAATAGAATCGTCGTCAATTGTGTGCAACGATAGTGTTTTCAATCATTTCTCCCGATGATAGAAAATTCGTTCCGAAATGAACTTCCCGGACGTCGCAAATTCATGGAAGCGAAAATGCGTAACTCGCAAGTAGAAAATTTGTCGCTATCAAAGTTATCTCGTGCCTTCCAGCGTTTAGATTTTGGAGCCATCTAAACGTGAAAGAAAACAAGAACAAATTTAGGAATCAAAGATTTAAACTCTTTTTAAGTTTATAAAACTTAAAATAAGTTTAAAAATCCAAAGAAATCACTAAAAATCAAAAAAATTTTCAAAATTTCGGTTCTTAGCAAAACCTAGGGAAATCTATGGTAAAAATAAAAAATAAATGATTTAAACTGTAGATCTGACCTTGAGACGAAGAAATCGAGTGGTTTCGCACTCAAATCCTTGATGTTTTGACCTCAAAATGGATCTAAGAGGTGTATTTTCGTGAAAATGGGGAAGAAGATGAAGCTTAGGCGTCAAAAATGGCTTTTGGGGGTTATTTAAGTAAATTTTCGGCACGAGCCGAACTAGCGCTTAGCGCGCCTAGGCGCCGTACTCGCCTTTCACAAAAAATTATTTTTAAATTTAATTTTCCACCAAAATTCATAAATTCAACTTCCAATTACTCATATCGTAGTAGGGCTTCAGCTTCTAACTTCCACAACATTTTTCAAAAATTTATAAAAATTAAATATTTAATCCACCAATCAAACATAAGGTTTAAATCAAACTCACTAAATTCCATTTATAATCTTCAATATTGACTCAATACATTCTAGATAAGTATTACACTTGATTCAAGTTCCTAATACACACTCAAACATAATAATTTCTAAGCAAAAACAACACATATTGAAAGCAAATACACAAACAAACACAATCGATTCTCTAAATCTATTCAACGACTCAACAAACCATATAATAACTATCTCATTACCAGAATATTCTAATCTTCACAAGGGAAATTGTTTATTCCACATGGAAAGAACACTAACACTCTCGGGAAATCCGTAGACGTCTTTTTGTCAATCCACTTGTTCTTCACATACATTTCAACTTGAGCATCCTGATAAGCCGCAAAATGATCAAATTGAAGTTTCATTTGCCACTCTAGATGTTCAACTTGATGAAACATCTCATGAAGGCGATCTCCAATGCTTTTAAACTCCGATTCAAACTTATCCAAATGACTAAAAATTTTCTATAAACTTACAGATGATGAAACCATCGAAGTAGTGGTCGAGGATCCTTTCGAGACCTTGTCCCTAGCTTCTTCTCCATGATTTCTTCCTTCCATATTCTTCACAAAATTTCTCAAATCTCTCAAGAATGAAGTGCAAGGGACGTAATTTTGATCGCTTCGATGGTTAGTGGAAGAAGATA
The DNA here is from genome assembly GCA_022702705.1 of Papilionanthe hookeriana x Papilionanthe teres. Classification (NCBI taxonomy): domain Eukaryota; kingdom Viridiplantae; phylum Streptophyta; class Magnoliopsida; order Asparagales; family Orchidaceae; genus Papilionanthe; species Papilionanthe hookeriana x Papilionanthe teres. The sequence continues at coordinate 56,288,032 of CM040430.1, read as the reverse complement.
GGTCGATTTAAAGGTGAAAATCGTGTGAAAAACTCGAATTTTTTTTGTTTTTGCACGACCCAAGAACCGCGGCGCTTAGGCGCCGGCGACCTATCGATACATAGTTCGATTTCGGCGCCTAGGCGCCGAATTCCGGCGCCTAGGCGCCGGAACTATGTTCAACTCCGTTTCGCCTAATCGTTAAATTTCAAAATTTCGTTCTCCAAGATAGGTAAATTATACTGGTAAGAGTAATTTAGACTCAATAACACACATTGTAAACAATCATAATGAAGGTTAACTTGATCTCCTTTTTACTCATATTCAGAATAGAGTGATTCAATTTCTAAATCTTACATACTTTAAAATAATTTTCAGCCTAAGTCAACAAAGACTTATGAGCATCAAATTTTTCTAAAGTAATATAAAATTAATTAAGATCAAGGCATAACATTACATTGAAACACAAAAACACTCATAACAAAAGATAATTATGAGTTGCCTCCCACAAAGCGCTTGGTTTAACGTCGTCAACCCGACTTAAGTAAATCTTTAATCAGGTTGACTCAATTCATAAGCCTCTTTATAAATCTTTTTAATATCTCCCAAATAAGGCTTCAATCTTACTCCATTTACTTTAAAAATTTTCCCCGTTTTGGGATCTTTAATATCCACAGACCTCCATAATGGTATACTTTCTCAACTATATAGGGTCCAATCCATTTAGATCTTAATTTTCCAGGAAAAAGTTTTAAACGAGAGTTAAACAATAATACTTCTTGTCCAGGTTCAAAAATTTTTCCTAAAATTTTCTTATCATGCAACATCTTCATTTTCTCTTTATAAATTCTCGCATTTTCATATGATTCGTTTCTTATTTTTCCATTTCATTTAATTACAATAATCATTTTTCTCCTGCTTTATTCAAATTAAAATTAAACTCCTTTATCGCCCAATAAGCTTTATATTCAAGTTCTACAGGTAAGTGACAATGTTTACCATAAATTAACCTGGTATGGTGACATTCCGACTGGTGTCTTATAAGTCGTTCTATAAGCCCATAATGCAGTAATCAAGTCTATCAACCCAATCAGCTCTTTTAAGATTAATAGTTTTCTCTAAAATTCTTTTAATTTCTCTCGTTTGATACTTCGACCATTCCACTCATTTGTGGGTGATAAGCAATTGCAATTCTATGTTTGATTCCAAATTTTTGTAATAATGATTGAATTCTTATATTCCTGAAATGACATCCACCATAAGTGATAATTACCTTAGGCATTCCAAATCTTGAAAATATCATTTTCTTTAAAAATTTAGAAACACTTTTGGAATCACAAATTGGTAAAGCAACAGCTTCAATCCACTTTGAAACATAATCAACTGCTAATAAAATATAATTTTTTTTAGACGATAGAACAAATGGTCACATAATGTCTAAACCCCATCTATCAAAAATTTCAACTTCCAATATATAGTTTAAAGGCATTTCATCCTTCCTGGATATATTTTACATCCTTTGACATCGATCACATGTTTTCACATAATGTCTCACATCTTTAAATAAGGTAGGCCAATAAAATCCAGAATTTAAAATTTTAAATACAGTTTTATCTATGCCAAAGTGTCCTCCAAAATCAAAATCATGACATTTTTGAATAATAACAGAAAGTTTCCTCATAAGGTACACATCTTCGAATCATAGAATCTTTACCAATTTTAAATAAATGAGGTTCTTCCCAAATATAAGATTTAGCATCATATTTAAATTTCTTAATAAATTTGTTATCCAAGTCATAAGACAAAATATTGCTAACTAAATAATTAACAATATCAAGCATACCAAGGTGTTTTGTATCCTCGAATAACATATAAAGATTCATCGTGAATTTCTCATTTATATTTTCTTCCGAAATAATATCAATTTTAATTCTGCATAAATGATCGCAATTTGGTTTTCGGCTCATTTTCTATCTACTATTCGAAAATCAAATTCTTGTAGAAGTAAAACCCATCTTATAAGTCTAGGTTTAGAATCCTTCTTAGATAATAGATATTTAATAGCAGAATGATCAGTATGAACTATGCATTTAGTACCAAGAAGATAAGATCTAAATTTATCAAAGGCATATACTATAGCTAAAAGCTCTTTCTCAGTGGTAGTGTAATTTCTTTGTGTTTCGGTGAGAGTTTTACTATCATAATATACAACTTTGAAAATTTTCTCATATTTTTGTCCTAATACAGCTCCAATTGCAAAATCACTTGCATCACACATTAATTCAAAAGACTTATTCCAATTAGGTGCTAAAATAATAGGTGCAGTTATTAATTTTTCTTTTAGAATATTAAAAGCATTAATACATTCTTTATTAAATTTAAATTTCACATCTTTTTCCAATAAATGAAAAAGAGGTTTAGCAATTTTAGAAAAATCCTTTATGTATCTTCTATAAAATCCAGCATGACCTAGAAAACTTCTCACATCGATAATGAAGTAGGTGGTTGCAATTCAACAATAATTTTCATTTTTGCTCGATCTACTTCCATCCCTTTTTGTGACACTTTGCGACCAAGTACAATGCCTTCCGTGACCATGAATCGACATTTTTCCCGCTAAGAACTAAATTTGTTTCTTCACATCTTTTCGTAACTTTGGCTATGTTTTCCAAACAAGATTCAAAAGAAGTTCCAAAAACTAAAAAATCGTCCATGAATATTTCAATTCCTTTGTCAATCAAATCACAAAATATCGACATCAAACATCTTCGAAAAGTTGCATGTGCATTACATAAACCAAAAGACATTCTTCTAAAAGCAAATGTTCCATAAGGACTTGTAAATGTTGTCTTTTCTGGTCCTCGGGAGCAATAAGTAATCGATGATAACCGAATATCCATCCGTAAAACGAAATACGGGTGTCCAACTAATTTATCGAGCATTCGATCCAAGAAAGGTAAAGGAAAATGATCCTTTCTAGTGGCTTTATTTAATTTCCTATAATCAACACAAATTCGCCATCCAAGTAATTTGTCGTATAGGAATTAGTTCATTTTTATCATTAACAATGATGCTTACACCTCCTTTCTTCGAACACAATGAATAGGACTTACCCATCGACTATCCGAAATAGGATAAATAATACCGACATCTAACCACTTAATAATTTCTTTTTAACAACCTCTTTCATGATAGGATTTAATCTTCTTTGCGATTCTATAAGTAGGTTTAAAATTTTCTTCCATTAAGATTCTATGCATGCAAATGGAAGGGCTTATTCCTCTTATATGAGCAATAAATTCAACCAAAAGCTTTCTTATAATTCTTTAACACACCTAGTAGTTTTTCTTCTTGATCTTTACTCGGCTCGAAGAAATAATAACAGTAAAGTTAACGAATTTCCAAGAAACGCATATTTTAAATGTGAAGGTAACATTTTTAATTCCAGTTCAGTGGCTTTTTTAATCGATGGTAAAAGTGTATCAGCTTGAGTTATGTCTAAAGTTTCCCAATTATCTTTAATAAAATGAGTCTCTTCTTCTTCTACTACTTCATTTTCATCGTTAAAAATTCAAATTTTTCTTCATAAATGACTTTACATTTTTCTTGATAATGTTTTTCAATTAAATAATCAATTATATCCATTCGATAACATTTCTCTTTATCGTGGTAATTCATCGATTTAAGAATATTGAATTTAATTTCTTGATCATTAACTCTCATGGTTAGTTCTCCCTTTTGCACATCAATCATAGCTCGTCCGGTAGCTAGAAAAGGACTCCCTAAAATAATAGGTATCTCTTTATCTTCTTCCATATCAAGTATGATGAAATCTACAGGGAAGATAAATTTATCCACATTAACAAGGACATCCTCTATAACTCCTTTAGATAAGTGATAGATCTATCGCCTAACCGAAGTGTTACAATGGTGGGAGTAATATCTCCTAAATCCAATCTTCGAAAGATAGAAAATAGCATGAGATTAATACTTGCTCCTCAATCACATAAAGCTTTTCCACAAAATTTTTCTTCAATAGCACAAGATATAGTGAAACTTCTAGGATCCTCAAGCTTTTCAGGTAATTTCTTTTGAATTATTGCACTGCATTCTTCACTTAATGCAATGCTTTCAAAAGCTTCAAATTTTCATTTTTTGCTTAAAATATCCTTCATAAATTTTGCGTAAGTCGCCATTTGTTCCAAAGCTTCAAGAAAAGGTATGTTAATAAGTAAGTTTCTTAAAGATTTCAAAGAACTTAGAAAATCGATGATCTAATTTCGCCGTTTAAGTCTTTCGAGGAAAAGGTGGTGGTGGTTTTTCAACTTCCACATTAACAGGTATAACAATCTGATCTTGACTAGGAAAGAGAGTTTCTTTAGGTTTTTCAATCTCTTCAAACTCAATCTCTTCTTCAATTTCATTCTGCATTCTTTCTTTTAATTCCTTTCCACTTCTAAGTCGCACTGACTTTAACTTGTTCATGTTCTTTTCCAGCTTCCTTTGGATTAATTTCAACATTACTAGGAAGTGTTCCTACAGTGTCCGTTATTAATTAAAGTAGCAATTTGCCCCATTTGATTTTCAATATTACGAATAGCGAGTATTTTGATTTTGTAATCGATTATTCATTCGTAAAATTAATTCTTCTATTGATAACTCTTTTCGTCGATTATTAAATCCGGGAGGTTTATAATTTGGATTAACTTGATTATTCCAATTTCCAGTGGGAGGAGATTGATTATTACCTCATTGTTGTTGTGAATTATTCCAGTTAAAATTAGGATGATTTTTCCACCCAGGATTATAATAATTTTAATAAGGATTATTTTTACTTGCAATAGCTTGTAAAGTTTTAATAGTTTAAGAATCTTCAATATTAGCAGAGTTATTATGTGAAATATTAATTGCAAAATTATCTAATTTCTTAGACATTGCTGCTACTTGTGAAGCTAAGATAGAAAAGGCTTCATTATCGTGAATACTTGCCATCTTTTAGGATTAATCCTTTTGGAAGGCCATTGAAAATTGTTATTAGTCATTTCTTCAATTAAAGTGTAAGCTTCTTCAAATGATTTAGACATTAAAGAACCTCCAACAACAGCATCAATAATTGATTTTAAAGATCTAATTAATCCATTATAAAATGTTTGAATAATTAACCAATCATGTAAAGCATGATGAAGACATTTTCTTAATAGTTCTTTAAATCTTTCCCAAGTTTCATATATTGTCTCCCCGTCAAATTGACTAAACAAAGTAATATCATTTCTTAATTTAGCAGCTTTTAGAAGGAGGAAAATATTTAACAAGGAATTTTTGTGCCATTTCAGCCCATGTTTTAATATAACCGACTGCTAATGAGTTTAACCACATCTTCGCTTTATCTCTTAAAGAAAAAGGAAAGAGTCTAAGTCTAATAAGCATCATCGTAAACATTTTTATATTTAAAGGAAGCACAAAGTTCTAAAAAACTAACAAGGTGTAAATTTGGATCCTCATTTGGTGTTCCACCAAATTGATTGTTTTGCACCATTTGAATAATAGACGGTTTAAGTTCAAAAGAATTAGCATCTACAGTGGGTATTTGAATACTACTATGAAGTTCATCTACTGTAGGGTTAGCATAATCCCTTAATGGTTTATAAACATTTTGATCATTAAGTACAATTAGATTTTGTAAAGTAGCCATTTCTTGAAATTTTTGAATTTGTTTTCCCTTTTTAATTTTTCTAATTGTTCTTTCTAATTCAAAATTTAAAGGTATTAATCCTTCAGAACCAAATCTTCGCATAAAATAAAAAAAAAATTATATATATAATAATATTTTTTTATATATATATATACTTTTTTTTAAAGAAAATTTATAACTATTCTATTTCTTCCCCGACAACGGCGCCAAAAACTTGACCCGACCCGCAATATCGCAGTAATATTCGCTTCCAAAAGATGGCCAAAAACTTGACTCAATTTATAAATAGCAGCTAGTGTAAAAAATGTTGTAAAATTTTAGAAAATATTTTACACACTAGGGGTACTACGCAAGTATACGTATCGTTTCAAGTAATATAGGGCTTTGAAACAAAGACCTCAGATATCGATCCCACGAGGAAAAATTATAGTAATAAATTTCTAAATATTATATTTCAAAACTCTTTTTGTATTTTAATCTAATTACTATTAATTTACTAGATGTAAATAAAGAAAACAATAATAAAACAATGATTTTATTAAAACTATATAAAATAAATAAATTTCTTCCCTTCAATTAATCTAAGATTTTTAAGATAATTTAAAATTCATTGGAGAACTTGATTTATGGTATTGTGCCAAATAGAAGCATTCATATTCTTTACCCTTTGATCCAGGCGCAAAGAACATCAGGCAATTTATAGATCAAGTCCGGATGTATTGTTAGTAGAATGGGTTAATCTAGACTCACACTACTAGATGTCCAAGGGTGGCTATGGTCAGCCCTACTAGTGACTCTTTCCTAATCTATAAATCAAATTATAAGAATTTAGTCTGTCACTCTAAAAACTTATCAATTCTACGCCCTTTAAATCTTATCTTCCTATTTATTTGCACGTCACCTTGAATAGCCCGCACATGGACTTCGATTACCTAAGGATTCATGTGACACTTACAAGTTAAGAGTTTTTCTCCTTCTAGGTCTCAAAACTCTTTAACAGGTTTTAACAATTTAAATGGCCAATTTAAAAAGTAAAGTAAGATCAGGTATTAATGTCATCACAATGTTTTGAAAATAATTTGAATTTCAATTCTCCATCGAATCTTTTATTATCATAATTACCTCTTCATAATTGAAGGAAGAAAGTAAACTAACTACTCAGAACACATTGAATATAAACAATGAAAACATAAATAAATAAACTTTGAATCAAATGTAAAATATTTATCTCAAATATTCCTTCTACAGATCTTCTGATTCCTACTGACTCCACAGTGTAATGAACTCCAGATGCAACAACTTGAAAATAAACTCACTAAACTAAACAAAAGTGGCCCTAAATTTCTCTCTCTAAGGATGAGAGATCCTAAAGTAGGTAAGAGAAAGGGGTTACAATGGGGGCACGTTTTTCTGAAGAAATGGACTCCTATTTATAGGCTTCAAGGGTTGCCTTGAGGAACCTTTTCAAAACATGTCCACATTCAATGAATCTTCTATAAGGCGTGTCTGGCGCCTAGGCTCCAGAATCTGGCGCCTAGGTGCCGGGATCTGGCGCCTAGGTGCCTGACACAGCGTCCAGTTCTCACACCTCTTCACTTTGGCTCGCACCTCTTCACGATTAAAACCATTTTGGAGCATCCAAATGCAATGAATCACATGTCATATTATCAAGGAACAACTGCCAGTCTTCTAGAATGTCCAATAACCGCTCACTCCGTCAAAATAACAGTTCAAACGTTGTCAAAAACTCGACGGCTTCGTATCGAGTCCGGAGCTTGGCGCCACTTCGGCGCCTAGGCGCCGTGCCATATTTTTTTATACTTTTTGTATTTTGCTCCATTTTTGCTCATTTTTGCTCCTTTTTCCTTTTTGAACCTTTTTACATCACCTACATCCAAAAGCACAAAAAAATACCTTTCATTAAAGCATAATATCCTTTGAAATTGATAAGAATTAAGACATAAAGAAATAGGTATTTTTTATAGATCAATCACATAAGGCTTTTCCACAAAATTTTTATCCAATAGCACATGGTATAGTGAAACTTCCAGGATCTTTAAATTTTTGAGGTAGTTTCTTCTGAATTATTGCACTACATTCTTCACTTAATGCAATAGTTTCATAAGCTTCAAATTTTTTTTTCTTACTTAAAATATCCTTCATAAATTTTGCATAGCTCGGCATTTGTTCCAAAGCTTCAGGAAAAGGAATGTTGATGGTAAGTTTCTTAAAAATCTCAAAGAACTTAAAAAATTGATGGTCAAGCATCTGCTATTTTAGTCTTTGAGGAAAATGTGATGGTGGTCTTTCAACTTTCACTTCAATAGGAATTATAGTCTGATCTTTACTTTGAGAAAGAGTTTCTTTAGGTTTTTCAATCTATTCAACTTCTCTCTCTTTTTCAATTTCATTATGAATTTTCTCTTTCAATTTCTTTCCACTTCTAAGTTGTTCAACTTTTGCTTGTTCATGATCTTTCCCGGTTTCTTTTGGATTAATTTCGACGTTGCTAGGCAGTGTTCCTTGAGGTCTGTAATTAATAAAATTAGCAATTTGACCCATCTGATTCTCAATATTATGAATAGCAGTGTTTTGACTTTGTAGCTGATTACCTAGTTGTAAGATCAATTCTTCTACAGATAACTTTTTCTGCTGATTGTTAAAACCAGGAGGATAAGTTGGTCTAAAGTTTGAATTTCCTTAAGTGTTCCAATTTTTAGTTGGATTAACTTGATTATTACTCTATTATTGTTGTCCATTATTCCAATTAAAATTATGGTGATTTTTCAACCTGGATTATAATAATTACAATAAAGGTTATTAGTTTTACTAGTAATAGCTTGCAAAGTTTCTATTGTTTGAGAATTATCAGTATTTGCAGAATTATCATTACTTACATGCGACATGTTAATAGCAAAATTATCTAATTTCTTAGATATCACAGCCATTTGTGAAGCTAAAATATAAAAGACTTCATTATCTTGAACATTTGTCATTCTTTTAGGATTAACCCCTTTAGAAGGCCATTGAATATTATTGTTAGTCATTTCTTCAATTAAAGTATAAACCTCTTCAAATATCTTGGCTATTAAAGAACCACCAGCAGCAACATCTATAATAGATCTAAGTGATCCAATAGGTTCATTATAAAATGTATGAATAATTAACCAATCTGGTAAAGCATGACAAGGACATTTTCTTAATAGTTTTTTAAATTTTTCTCATGCTTCATAAATTGTTTCTCCATCAAATTGCATAAATGAAGTAATATCATTTCTTAATTTAGCAGTTTTAGAAGGAGGAAAATATTTAGCAAGGAATTTTTGTGCCATATCTGGCCAAGTTTTAATAGAACAAGTTGCTAATGAATTAAGCCACATCTTCGCTTTATCTTTTAAGGAAAAAGGAAAGAGTCTAAGCCTAATAACGATCATCGTAAACATTATTATATTTAAAGGTAGCATAAAGTTCTAAGAAACTAGCAAGGTATAAATTTGGATCCTCATTTGGTGTTTCTCCAAATTGATTATTTTGAATCATTTGAATAATAGAAGGTTTAAGCTCAAAAGAATTAGCATCTACAGCTGGCATTTGAATACTAATATGAAGTTCATCAGCTGTAGGGTTTGCATAATCCCTTAATGGTTTATAAACATTTTGTTCATTAATTTCTATTTGATTCTGATTATTGTTATGTTAGTTAGTCATTTCCTGATATTTTTGAATTTGTTTTCATTTTCTAATTCTTTTAACTGTTCTTTCTAATTTAGAATCAAAAGGTAATAATCCTTCAGATCCAGAACTACGCATACAAATAAATTAAAATCTTTTTGGTATTTTTGTTTTTAATTATTTTTATTTTTTAATTTTTTTATTATTTTTAAAGAAATAAATGTGTATAAATTATTTTAATTTGAGAAATGTAAAAATTGTCTTTTTAACTTTCTTCCTTATATTCCCCGGCAACGGCGTCAAAAACTTGATGTATGTCCAACCTTTACTTATGTAAGAATTTATGAATTTATATTTAAATATTTATAATAATTTTAGTAAAAGTCACAATTTCAAACGCAAGTATACGTATCGTTTCAAGTAATACAGGGCTCTATTGGAGTCCTCGTTATTGTTGAAAGGAGAAAGAAATTTAATTACTCATAACACATTGAATTCACACAACAAAACATATTTATAAAACTTGGAACCAATATACAAATACTTATCTGGAATGTTTCTTCAAGTGATCCGCTGACTCCTACTGACTCCAATGCAAGGTACAAGACTTCAACAGCAACAATACTTGAAAACTCACACTTAATACTCAAGGAATTGAGTAGTAATACTCAAAATAATATCTTTAAATACTAAAGAAAGTGTCTCCCTAAAAATGTAAGAGAAGTCTATAGTGATTGGGGACTAGAGAGAGAGCTAGAAGGGGCTTTAGGGTGCCTTTATGGTGCCTTTAGGGTGCACTTCTCTCTGTAGAATTGACTCTTATTTATAGAGCTTCAAATTTGACCAGGGGTTGCTTAAGGCACCTCTTCAAAATTTACCCAAATACAATGTATCTTCTAGAAGGTAACTGTGGCACCTAAGCACCGGAATATGGCGCATAGGCGCCGGAATCCGTGACCAAGTCTTCGCACCTCTTCACTTTGGATCACACCTCTTCGCGATTAAAACTGTTTTCCCGTGTCCAGATGCGTTGTATCACTTGTCTTATGTATTAGGAGTAACTTTCAGTCTTCTAGAAAGTCTGATAACCGCTTAACACTGTCAAAATAACTGCTCAAAGTTGTCAAAAATCTTATCTGCTTCAGTATCGAACTGGCACTTAGGCGCCGGATTCTAGCGCCTAGGCGTCAGACCTAAAATTTCGACAACTTTGCTCTTTAAGCTCTATTTTTGCTTCTTTTTGCTCATTTTTTCTTCTTGAACTCTTTTTTTATCACCTACATCCAAAAACATAAAAATATCTTTCATTAAAGCATAATATCCATAAGAATTGAATCATAAATAAGGCACAAAAATAGGTATTTTTTAAGTGGATCAACCCTCCAACTTCGGCATTAGCACAGTGTTTAACATTGAAGACCTTACTGCATTCAAAGGAGTTGACCATGACTTTTCTGCACTACCAGCTCGATACAAATAGTCAATCATGAGAATGCCAGAAAATACAATACCACGAGATTAGATTGCTGCCATTCTGGTCCATCAATTTGTTTCGACTCACCGGGGAGGATATTTCAAGTTCTTAGTCCAATGGAAAAATTGTCCAAATTCAGACTCTGTTTGGTTACAAGCATCTGAGCTCTAGCGTTTAAATCCGCATCTTTTTTCTACTTACCGTCAACATAACTTGCCGGAGTCAAGTTCTTCAGGAGCACCGACAATTGATGCAAATCCAGAGGAAATTATGAAGGAGGATTTGGAAACCGAGACAAATCAGAAAAAGCAATAAATCTTAATTTCCAATTCAGAAATCAAATTTAAATTTTGAATTAAGTAACTCAATTAAAGGCTCCCATTTTAGACGTTAATTAAAGTTTTTCTTTTTCAGGTTATGTTTTCATTTATGATTATGTGTTTCTTTGCTTTTGTAAAGGTAATTTTATAGTTTATTACCTTCCCAGTTGGGATGGGAGGTTTGTAATATGTTTCTGTTATTGAAATGGAGCAAGAAAGAAGATGGAAGCATTGACTATTGCTACTACTTCATGAGTACTTTTGAATTCCGTTGATGAGTTTCCAACAGCGCAGAGGGATTCTGTTTTGCCCTCACTTGAGTCCAATGAGATATTGAACTTAAGGGTAGGCATCGTGAAGAAAAGAAAATGAGGATTTAGTTTCTTATGAAAGTTATAATTGCATTATTATTTGTTGTCATTGGTATGCTTTTGTTATTACTTATGTTATTTTTGTTTAGATAAATTTGATGTATTAGGAAGGATGCACGATGTAATCCAATGTGCATTAGAGATTGTGTGTTATTTTTGGTTTAGAGATATATCTTTTTGTTTGCCTGTATGACATAAAAGTTGGAACTCTTTTAACGAAGTACAATTTAAATTAGATGCTGATGGTTCCACTGCTAACACTGACAATCTTTCTCCATTAACAACTGTGTGATATTTTGCTTCGATACACCAAATTTTGAGTGGTGTGTTTGTAAATACCCTAATTTAGTGGTGTGTTTGTAAATACCCCAATTCTAATCTTTTTAATATTGCGGGATAAAAAGAGCTAACCACTCAATTCTAATGTAATTACTTATCTAACACCTAATTTTTCATATATCTACGAAAATATTCACTGCTGACAATGATGAGCAGCCACAGAGGCAGTAATCTGTTGCCTAATCTCAACTTAGCCTGTGATGCTTCCTTTAAAAAAAAAAATTACTTTTTAAAAGTGCAAGCTAAATTTTGAATGCAGCACTGGCCATATTGGAAGGAGTTTCAAAGATTGTCAGGACAAGCCATCTTAAGAGGCATATTGCTCTCGGATCTTATCCTAAAATTTTGGTTGCAAGAGTTCAAGTTTATATTGAAACTTCTCTCTGTTCATTAAATTCATAGATAAAATTCCACAAATAGCTTTGCATTAGCGATATTGGAAGAAATAAAGGATAACTTTCATCAAAATTACAAACCGTTTCGTATTACAAATACATTCTTAGTAGTCACATACAATTTAAGCCTACATTGAAACTTTTGAAACACAAAATGGTAATTCTAGTCTTTTAAACTTCAAGTCATTAAAGTCATTACAAAAGGAATGCTTAGTAATCTCTAAAAGATTAATTATAAAAAGAGTAAACCATAGCTATAATAACAATTCTTATCAAAACCTTCATTTGGAATGCTATTGACTTGAATTCCATTAAAACCATCTCATTGGGGGCTAATAACTATATGTTACCATACAGCTACAATGCACTTGATGATGTTAAGGTAGACTCTTTATTGATGACATTTGAGTCGAACTCATATCTAATAAAATCCAAGACAAGCGTATGTTACCATGATACTAAAATTCATCATAAATTTGAACAAGAAAAATTGTAGTCAGGTTTTGAGCATTTTGGCCAAAATAAATTTTGTTGTGTTTGAAGAAACAATAGTTTATTTTACTGCATTTATATGATTTTATATGACGGAGATTTACATACATACCACTTAACTCTTAAGTATTTATATATATGACACTTAAACTTCAATTTTTACATACCAACCACCCTATTTATGCATGCAAAGATATATTCACTTTTTTAAAAGTTAAAATCGTGGTATTTTTTCTTTGATGGAAAAGTAATTTTATTTCACTGCATTTCTTTTTATTTTCTTTTTTTTTATATTTTTGTCTAGAGTTATTCCAGACAAACCCAAAACAAAATTGAAGAAGATAGCTCTCCACAGCTTTTTCCCTGTAACAAATCCAAGGAAACAAGTACCTACACTAATATCCACCACATCAATCGAAATAAATCATTCTAAATTTACCATCCGAAAAAACAAAAAAATGAAATTATTATAAGAGAAAAATTTTTTTTTTTTTTGAAATAAATCTAGATGTTAAAAGTGAAGGGCATACTTTATTATGGATGAACCTAGAAATGTTATTAGTGGCAATTTCATCATTAAGGGCCCGTTTGGGCAGCTTAAAAGTGCGGCGGCGTTTCCGCCGTTTTCAAAAACGCCGCCGCACCGTTTGGATTGCACTTATGGGTAGCTTATTTAAAAACACCGTTTTTATTTTGTATTGAAAGCCGAACGCGAGGGGAGCCCCGCGGTCGGCGTCTTGATGCGCGTTTTTCCTTCAAATTACCCAGGCACCCCTCGTCGTCTTCCCCGTCTTCCGAGCTTCCGCGCAGAAACCCCGCGATGATGATGGCTCCCGCGAAGATGGCTCCCTGCTCCAGAGAAGATGGCTCCCGCTCCCGTGAAATCTCGCGAAGATGGATCCCAGCTCCCGCGATGATGGCTGCCGCTCCCGCGAACTCCCGTGACGATGGATCCCAGCTCCTGCGACGATGGCTCCCAGCTCCCGCGAACTCCCGCGAAGATGGATCCCAGCTCCCGCGACGATGGCTCCCAGCTCCCGCGAACTCTCGCGAAGATGGATCCCAGCTCCCGCGACGATGGCTCCCAGCTCCCGCGAACTCCGCGAAGATGGATCCCAGCTCCCGCTCCCACGAACTCCCATGAAGATGGATCCCAGCTCCCGCGAACTCCCTGCTCCCGCGAGATAGCTCCAGCGAAGATGGCTCCCGCGATGATGGCTGCGATCAATTAACCATGTAATTTATTTATCTATTAACTATAATATTAATTATTTAACAATATTTATTTATTTATTTTTCATATAGAATTTATTTTAAATTAATTTAATAAATAATAATTCAATTATTCACGAGTGCATAAATGTCAATTATCCGTAACACTGTAGAATCACTGTTTTTCAAACGTCATAAACCAAACAATAGGTCATGATTGTCAGATCAGCTCATTGATCAAGAATATCGGGATAAGTACATTATCCGAATAAGTTGGATAGATTCGCAATTGCTCTAAACAGTACTCTAAGTACATGTGAGTACTCATGATATACTAACAATGCGAGAAAGATACGAAAGTTAATGAAAAATAAATAAGATTGGTTCAGGATAATATCTTCAAGAGGAAAAGAAGCAAAATTTTGAAACATAATAGTCATCATCTTTCTTTACTTGTATTAAAAAAATGTGAGAATCTAAAATTTATAAATTACTGTGTAAGCTTATTTCTGGGAGGTAGAAGGTACAACGGAACAAGTTCATAAATCACGTGCTAAAAATGAACAATACATCAACATCTGTGAAGATAGTTCCATCAGATTGAATTGCATGTTTTTTTCCAATAAGCTACAGAGAAAATAAATTAAGTAAATAATTAATCAGTGCAATGTATAACTAAAAGATAAACATTTTTTTGTTAAACATGTAACCAAAGGAACGTAAGAAAAAAAAACAATATTGCATTAGTCCTACTTGGATTAAATGATCCTAGATTTCTTCCCACAACTGTGAATTTGATCGGCTCAGCCGATTTTGGCATGTAGTTTTGTAATGTCCTTAGATGCCACAACGTTCGCATTTGTGAATCTTTTTTTTTTTTTTGGGACCACTCTTCTCTAGGAAAGTCTTGATCATTTTTTTTCTTCGGTCTTTCTCTTGGACTCAAACTATTGGGCATACCAATGTGAGTACTACAATCGACTCCAATCATTGATCTTTCCCTGGAAGAGTTGAAATTTGATTCTTATATGAAAATTTATATCTACAATAAAAGCAAAACTATTATTAGCATATGTTGTAATAGATAGAAGTTATAAATTATTTTTTACATCACTACAAACCTATCAATATAGTAGAATCATAAACATAAATATACCATAGTGGGTAATCTTTGGTTTCATAACTGCTATGGCATTAATATATAGTAATCCAATGACTTGCTAAACTTTGCAGGTACATTCTCTACTTTTAATATTCATTTGTTGCCCTTCAACCTCAGCTGTATGAGCTGCTAATTGGCGCAGAAAATGCTAGTCCTTGATAGTGCTAATATTTCTTATGTAATTGTCTGCATGCGGCAATAGTATACCTTACCATGATGATGACTTCAGTTTCCTATCTGCCCTTAGTTCCATAAGCTTATTTCTCAACATATCAATCTAACTAAACACATGCTTACTACTAACTGCTTCAATTCATGCATACGATTCCGGCAAATCATTTGTATTGCACTGATTTCTTTTGTATTGTAATAACTGGCTTATCGATCACTTACAAAGCAAAGATGATAAGTAAGAGTAAATATGTGGGCATGTAATACATATCTCATTTATACTAGACTCATATTGGCTTTTAATATATGTATTAGTAGCCAACCACACTAAAGTATTAATCTTTATCTTTCATAACATTGTAAAATTTTTTTTAAGTTATTCTATAAGTATGTAGACTCACTCTATGTGCCACAACTGGAAAAACTGAGTAATTGCATCTTTGAGGCCTTGCTCCGTCTGATATATATGCTATGTTTTGTAAGTTTGTGCCAATTAATTCTGCCAAATTTTCTAAGAACCATTTCTAAGATTTCTTTGACGTAGATTTCACAACTGCAAATACTATTCTAAATAATCTGTAATTACCATCCTGGGAATTTGCAGATAATAAAACACCCATGTAGTTTAACTTCAAATGGCAAGCATCAAGCCCAATGCAGTCTCTACATCCTTTCAAAAAACCATCCATGTAAACCTTATAACTTTTATAGAACCTCCCAAAGGATGAATCGATTTTGCCACATGTATATGGAATATGTGATCCTGGATTTTTATTAATTTGTTCTGCATATAATTCTGTTACCCATCTATGGTTATCATCAACTGAATCAAAAATTCTCTCTTGAGCTTGTAATGTTGACCTCCATACTCTCATATAGGGCAAAGATAAATTATATGTGCATTCTATGTCATTCTTAATCTATTTCGGAGTGGTATCAGGATTTTATTTTAACTGTGTATTCAATTTCTTTTGTTATCAAAGGGATTGTTGTCTGTTTATTTTCTGCTCTATTCACATAACATATCTTCTTATTCGAACCTCAAAAGTTTCACTATTACGTCACATAACGCCGCTCGTATCCTCCAAGAAAAACCTTGATATGAACATATAACAACAACTTTGGTTTGATTACTATGTGTCACATTTAGGTTGAAGTTATTATTCTTTTAATGACATATGATCCGAGAGCTTTTGTGGCACTTTGAGAATTACAGAAACGGGACCCAACCAATAAATCATTGTCTTCCTAACCTTGGGTTATCCCAATCTCTTCGTGACAAGACATTTGATAGATGTAAATATTAGCAATACAATTAAGGGTTTGGGTGGTAGAAGCCCAAGATGTTTTTTTTTTTTCTTTTATTTCTTGACTAACACCTCAACAGGAACATTTGTACTAAATTACGCAATCATTTTGGTCACTTTAACATCATTACTGATAATTATGTTCTCTTTAGATGATGTGACATAGAAGAGAATGTAACTAAGAATTATGTCCTTCAAGCGAATGACAAATGGACTCAACCTCTTCTTTCTACACATGTAAAGTCAAAATTTCTTTTTAACTTTAACAACTCCATGTTTCCCATCTTGATATATCATTCTCGTTTGATTTTAACTTGAGCTCAATATCCAACATATTTAAACGTAATAACCATATATATTGTCTTATCTTCCATTAATGTCGTTCTTGGAAAACGAGAGACTACAAGACTTATCAACTTTTCTCTCTCAAATCAGCATAAATATAAGAAAATTAATATATTATTATTAAATAAAAATTATGTGCAATGTATATAAGTTTCCGATATGAAAATTTGATTAAAAAAAAGAAAGAAAAATAATGCTAGATTTATAAACAACAGCATATTAAGTACTATATGTACATTTTTCGGCAATCAATAATAATGACAAAAGTTGAAAAGTTTTCAAACTGATGGCATGAATAACTTGAAAAGACACTAATTATACATGAGTGATTAGACTTTCTTATAAATAATTAATGTTGGGCAACATCTTTCTTGTCGTTATTCATTCACTGCAATTTAATCTATGACCATTTGCATATATCCTTTTGAATGTTGTGCAAAAATCTATCATGAACTTGAAAAATATAATCAGAATTCCAAACTTCGGCAAATTATAAAAGGATGCTATATGCTTTTACGTCAAGTTTTGTACTCATGCAAAATGATTTAATTATTAATAATATGTTTGAAAAAACTATAAACGATTGACATAAAAACAGGTTCTTATCCTTCTCTCATCTTGAAGCTGTTCATTTTACAGTCCAGCATTGTGAATTCTAAACTCTAAGATCAAATCCCTCCAAACGTAAATTCCAACATCACTCTTCTTAGTAACAATTAATGAAGCTTAAATATACAGATTTGTATATTCAATGTTTTAAAATGTCATATTTCTTTCAAAATAAGGTACTAAGGCCCGAATCAAGATCTAATCACTAAAAGAATTTCTTTAAAAATGGTTTTTTATTTAATCAGCCATTCAGGAACATCTAATTTGAAGAGGAAACAAATAGTTATAAGTCAAAGACAAGAATTCATAAACAACAATCCATTAAACCACAATCTGACATTTCTCTTTAGCATGTAGTAAAGATTAATTTAAATTCCAAACAAATAAAATTAAATATAATGAGAGTTGGGCTTACAAAAATTCTTCTCTTGATTTTAAAGGTCCCTACTGATGTGAACTCTGCTGGAAACATCTTTGAGAATCATCTCAGAAAGGTACTTCAGAGATCCCCATATAGATGGATTCCTGTAAAGAACCATATTTTTTGCAATCTGCTGGCTCAATCCATAGGCGGTTTACTCTGCTATCCACAGGTGGTCTTCTGACAGCTCAAGCCCCATGTCGGCCGCAATGACATTAGCGTGAGTGGAACAGTATCCGTGCAAGAACTTCCCGCGTAATGTTTAAAGAAGATCTCAAAATATTGGAGCAAATATTACATTTTTTAAGATTTCGGATCCGAAGTTCAATGATGAAGTACAAAATATCAATTGGATCCACTACAATATACTATAATTTATCAACAATAAAGTTTATCAATTAACCCGATTCTTATTTTAGAGAAGGGCTTGGCCACCCCTCATTGAGGAAATATGGCGCCATATTATTTACGGAATTTACTTTTAGGTGCTGTGGAGGTAAATATAAAAAATGAAGTGCTGTGTGAGTAAATAATAAAGTTGCAGTTGTTATCTCAGTAAAATCCCAATTAAAAATAGACATATTTGACATATAATATTATAAGAATACGAATGTTACTTTTAAATAAAAAAAAAATTCAACAATAATAATAATCATATAATACTTTCCAGAGATGAAGATGTACTTTAAATGGAATAAATTATTTAGAGAGTAAGAGATAGGCGAGCCTTAAATTCTTCATATGTATTTTATGGACAAAATATTCAATTTAAGAGAATTTGTGTGGGATCAGAGACTATATGCTTCTTGTTTCCCAAAAATAATGAAAGAAAGACACTAAAATATCGTCGCAAAATTTGGCCACCTCGGACAGTTACGGGAGATTCACACGCGCTTCGGACGTCGACGCCGGACATAATAATTTTCCCAAAAATTAGAGAAGTAACGATGGGAAAGAAAAGAATAGGAGGCGACGCACCTTCCCCTCCCCGCAAAGCGCTCACAGCCACTCGTCTATGGCTTGCCTTTCCCCATTCCCAACTATAACCTCCCCCTTTCTTCCTTTCTCATCCCCTAACCTGCCTGAGGCCCCTCCAAGGGTTTATACGCGATGGAAGCCATTAGCTGCTTCCCATCCCTCCACCACCGTCTCCTCATTCTCCTCCTCTCCTGCATTCTCCTCCCCTTTGCCTCCTCAATCTCCAGCCTCAATACCGCTTCCATTGCCCGCCGCCAGCTACATAACCTTCGTGAAAACGGCGACCTACCCCACGACTTTGAGTTCAACGTCAAGACCAGCGACCGCATAAAAAATCCTCGCCTCCACCGCGCCTACGTCGCCCTCCATGCCTGGAAACATGCCATATATTCCGACCCATACAACACTACAGCCAATTGGGTTGGGCACCATGTCTGCAACTACACCGGCATTTTCTGCGCCCCTGCCCTCGATGATCCCTTTGTCGACGTCGTCGCCGGTATTGATCTTAATGGCGCCGATATAGCCGGCTATATCCCCGTCGAGCTCGGCCTCCTCACCGACGTTGCACTTATCCACATAAACTCTAATCGCTTCTGCGGAATCATTCCCAAAAGTTTATCTCGCCTCTCTCTCCTCCATGAGTTGGACGTCAGCAACAACCGCTTCGTTGGGCCTTTCCCCTCTGCCGTCATCGCCATGCCCGCTCTCAAGTACCTTGATCTCCGTTACAACAACTTCGAGGGCCAACTTCCCGCTGAGCTCTTCGAAAAAAACCTCGATGCGGTCTTTCTCAACGACAACCGCTTTCATTCCTCCATCCCGGAGAACCTAGGCAGCTCTCCTGCTTCCGCCATCATTCTCGCTAACAACCATTTCTTTGGTTGCATCCCGAGAAGCATCGGCGAAATGTCGGGAAGCCTTAATGAAATCCTATTCCTTGGAAACAATCTCTCAGGCTGTCTGCCGCCGGAAATTGGCAAGCTTGCTAATCTCACAGTTTTTGATGCAAGCAGCAACTTCTTTTCCGGCACCGTGCCCAAGACTTTCGCAGGGCTCAGCAGCGTCGAGGAGATTGTTCTGGCTCGTAATTTACTCACCGGAGTTGTTCCCGCACAAGTGTGCAGGTTACCCAAACTTAGGAAATTGAGCTTCTCCTTTAATTACTTCAAAGGCAGTGCGCCTGAGTGCTCCGCTGCCTCAAGGCCAGGAGTTGATTTCGACGACAAAAACAACTGCATTGCCGACCGGCCTAAGCAGAAGAAGCCCAAAGTATGCGAACCTTTGGTAAGAAAGCCAGTCGACTGCAGCAAGTCTAAATGTTCCGGTGGATCCCCACCGTCCAAAATCAAGCCCCCCGTGAAGCCTAGCCCGAAGCCAATTACTCCCGCGCCGGTAACTCCAATGCCTTCTCCATCTCCTTCTCCATCTCCATCTCCATCTCCTGTGGCTATCAGCCCCACTCCGGCGCGGGTGATACCAACCTTTTCACCAATGCCTAGCTTAAGCCCGGTGATGTCGCCATCTCCGACACCATCGCTGACGCCATCTCCATCTCCGATTCCAGCTCCAGTGCATGCCCCAGCACCTGAACCCAGGCCTGTGATTAGCTCGCCTCCGCCTGTGGAGGAGGCACCATCTCCTTCGCCTACAGTGGTCTCGCCAGTTGTGCACAACCGCTCCCCTCCTCCACCAGTCTCTAAGCCGCCTCCTCCGCTGATCTCGCCAGCGCCTCAACCTTCTGAAGTGCCCAACAGATCGACTCCGCCGAGCTCAACACCACCAAAACCTAGTCGAGTGAACTCCCCACCTCCTCCTCCGCATGTAGCCCACTCCCTGCCTTCTCCAGTGCATTCTCCACCACCGTCACCATCGCCTCCACCATCTGCAGTGCAATCACCTCCACCACCACAGCCACCTGTTTTGTATTCCCCGCCACCTATTGTGTCACCACCGCCGCCGACTTCAATGTACTCACCACCAACAACACCAGTTGTACTCTCCCCAGCCCCGCCAGTGTATGCACCGCCACTGCCACCACCTCCGGTTCACTTTCCACCACCACCAGTATACTCTCCTCCACCACCATCAGTTCCTCCACATGTCTACTCCCCCCCACCTCCAACAGTAGCATCGCCGCCGCCCAGTTTCTCATCGCCACCGCCAGCTTACTCGCCACCAGAATATCCAGATATTGTGAACTTTCCGCCTGTCGGTGGATATAGTTACGCTTCTCCGCCACCTCCAATTTACCCTGGCTATTAACGAATAGCGAACTTCAAAAAATATTTTGAGGTCGCCGACAACTTTTGTTAGGAACCATGGTTAATAGGAGGAGCTCATCTCATTATTGTTTCTTTGTGACAAATTTACAATAAGGTGAGAATATAAAGAGAAAAATTATGGATTTGCATTGTGTTTATGCTACAAACAAGACGAGGAGGGCGTGGAAGCTGAAAATGTAGAGTATAAAATAAATTATATATTTTATTTATTGAGATCTTTTTGGTAGTCTTATATTTATTTTCTTTAATAATTTTATGACTTTGTACAAAAATATTGAAGTGTTACCTATTCTCTTTGATCTGTATTATATGTTATGATGCACATATTAACTCATTTGTGCCATTATTTCATCTATTATATGTCACATAAAAAACATCCAAGCAAATATGTTTATTTTATACCATATACATGTTTCTCTCCATGATTTCTAAGTGTAATATAAAGACTAATGGTCAACACCTTACTAATGCAAATTACAATGCCCATCCCCTAAGGACCACCATACGCACCATTAAAAAAAAAAGAATAAAGTAAATACCATCACGCAGGACCAGATCTATTGCATTAAGATGGTTGATTTAATATGGAACTCCAAACTATATATATATATATATATATATATATATATATATATATATATATATATATATATATATATATATATTGGGGGAAAGAACGACTTTGGGCTCCCTACGTGTTAATCGTTAAAAAATAGTACAAAAGGGTTGGGGAGGCAGATCCCCAACTAGAAAAGCAAAAAATAAAATACCCATATGCACCCCTAGGGGTTCCGCCTCCCACATTACAACTCACCTAAAGAAAGTACTCCAAAAAGATATAGAGAACATAAAACAAATAATCGTCATGTCTAAAAAAATGAACTAGCAAAAGACAAAGTCGTAAAGACCAAAAGAGAATGCAAAGTAAGCGATTCAGGAGGCAAAAAATGGGGTTGAGTCGAAAGCCTGCTGCGTCAACATTGATTAAGTTTGCTTTGAAAGGATATTGTAAGGAAGAGCAGCTGACGTGAATGTTGGAAAGCAATGAACTGGACTCCATTGTAAAAGATGTTTGCATCCTCAGAGAATATATATTTAAACCTGCAAACAGTTGCTAAAAACGAAGTGCATCCAGAAAAATGAACCAGCAGTGTGATTGGCCAGCAAAACCGTAACAAAACAAGGTGGCAGATATGAAATTAAAACAGCTTTGTAAGCTAAGCCAGTAAAAAAAATAACTGAAAAGATACTCGGCCTCTTAATATCTGATGTAAGGTAGTGGTAGAGTATCACCATGTTGTCGGCATATTTTTAAGTCGTGTGTTTTATTTTTGAAAAGAGGTCGCCTACAGAAATTGTCGGCGAATTTTTAATTTAATTTAAATAAATAATTTGAAAAGGTAGTATTTGATTTTAAAAATAATTTTTAAATTTGAACATTTTAAGATATGAGATTAAACCGATCTCGCATCCCAAATAAGTTTATACGAACGAGCACCGCACCATAAACCGTGTATCTATCCCTAGGGATAGACACAGCTGTCGATGGTGGTGCTCGATTAAATAAACTAGAAGATTTGTGACATCCGTTTGGTCTCGCGAACCAATTTTTAAGCCGACAAATTCACTCGCTTAATATGAAAGTATTAAACGGGGTTTATATTACTGCAGGTTCTTTAAAATTCCCTATAAGGGCAAGCCCCTATAGTTAATTACATCTTAAGTGACGGGAATCACCTAAGAAAACTCTCGATAATAATCAATAATGTCTGCTCTCAAGAATTTCAAAGTTTAAGTTCTCAAGGGATTGAATTTTGGAATTTCAATAGGGAATGGATCAAATTTGGAACATTTTGTTTTGGGAATCCAAAGGAAGAAAGGTAGGAGAAATTATGGATTTGAAGTGAACTTCGGTAATTTCCCGATTATCTCATTGTTTGGCTTGGATTTAGGAAAGTCCTAATGTTTATTTAGTATTTCAATCTCGCCAATTTTAATTAATTAGGGCTTATATTTGTATGATAAAATCACACAAATAGCCTCGAAGATGTGAGGGTTTATGTCGTATCAGACGACTACCTCGGAATCCTAAGACCGGTTAGGGCTTAATTTGCAATGCAAATGCCTAACGAAGAGTTGAGGATTTATGTTGCACTAGTGCAAACTACCTCGAAATCCTATGGCTTTGTTATTTAATTCTAGGAAAGTTTCTGTGAAGTAGACTCGGGTTTTCTTGATGACGATGGCCGTCGTTGCCCACCATGCTCCGAGCTCCTTGTTGTTGCAGAGGTTTAGTTTTAGAAGTCATAAATCGGGGGATGAGAAAAGTGTTTTGGTTTAGAGAAGTCTTAATTTCCAAGTGTTTTTTGTGTTTTAATTAAAACAAATCTTAAAGTTGATTATAACGACACCGGTTAACATCCCACGGTTCCATCCTTCCGGCATCATTATTTTTATCGGATTCACTTAGTCCAGATGAATTTGCTAAACTCAACTGAATGAGTTCCACACTTTCATTTAGACCGTGGGAAATCCCGTTAGCAACACGTAGGTTACATCATCCGAGGTATTCCGATCATCCAACAGGACGTTTTAATTTAGTTGTAATTTAATTTTGTGTTACGTTTGTGATTAAATTTTGAGTTGTTTTATATTTTGAAATGTTGTGGCGTGAATTTTATCTTGCAATGACTTTTAACTTAGTTTTGGTTTCGGTTTAGGGACTATCCTAAAGGTGTGGGTTTTCATGCAACAATTGTTTATCATGCGAGAAAAGTAATTGCATTTGCGATAAAGTAATTTGCAAGAAAGTAAATTGCGATAAAATAAAAGCGTACACGGAGGGTCTTCCCGTCATCCCAAGTTGCACTTAAAACACAATTAGAATATTTAAGCGAGTTCTAGGTAAAGCTAAGGTAAGGGTTATGGTTTTCTACCAAATTCCTAATCCTATAGCTAGTCATTTCCTATGACGTCTAGGTTCCTTGTTTTTTTTGTTTGAAGACGATTTTCTTCATCGAAGAACAATTAAGTTCAATTGTTCTTATAAATATCCTATCATATTGAGGAAGTGCTTAAGAGGAATCTTAAACATCTTTTCAATATTTTTAGGATTGTTTTAAGTCAAATGAATTTAATTATACAAATGAATTAATCGTCCAAGAATTTGAAGTTTTGTTATCTTGCTTTCGATTAACTAGGACATTTGAATATCCTATAGGTGAAGTAACACTTCATTTAATATTCGTTTAGGAGTTATGATAACTAAAGCTTTTGAGGGTAAATCGGTGTTCAAATGGTTTGTGATTTAGTTTAACTTCGATTAATGGGTTTAAATTTGGAATAGTGTTCAAGTTACTTTAGATTTATTTTGAATTCTTTATGTCTTAGGTGATGTTATTTAATTCGACTTAATTTTAAATTTAATTTAATTTAGTTTAATTTTAATTTAATTCAATTTATTTCACTTTAGTTTGATTTGATGTTAACTTAATTTAGTTTGATTTGATTTAATTTAAATTTAATTTAATTTAATTTAATTTGATTTAATTTAATTTAATTTAATTTAATTTATTTAATTTAATTTAATTTAATTTTATTTAATTTATTTTAATTTTTAATCTGCTTATTTAATTTAATTTAATTTGTTTATTTAATTTAATTTGATTTAATCTTTAATTTAATTTAACTTTTAATTTAAATTTAATTTAATTTAATTTAGTTTTAATTTAATTTACTTAATTTAATTTAATTTTAATTTGATTTTATTTATTTAATTTTAATTGAAATTTTAAAAGAGTTTAATAATTTAATTTTAGTTTAATGATTAAGTCTTTTAATGTTTTAAATTTGAATTATCATTTTAATTAAGAATTAAACATCAATGAAATGATTAATTTAGGGAATTTTAAATTAAAGAATAAATCTCTTCCTAATAATATCCCTATTTTAATAATTCCAATTTTATTATTCTTCCAAATTTAATCAGTTATTTAATTAAATTTTAATCATTTTAAATTGCTTAATGGGTTTCTACCCTTTAGTTATTTAAGTTTCAATCATCCAAATCAGATTAGGATCAAATATTTCACTTGTTAATTAATTTTTTTTATTAAACCTAAAGTTTTAATTAAGGGTTAAAATTTAATTACCATTTTACCCTTTAAGCTTAATAATTTCATAACTCACTAAATTGAACTCAAATGAACTTGAAATTTTTATGTGACTTCAATCATATGTCAATAAAGACATGAGAGGAGAAAATGTGATTTTTATGTATTTAATTTATTTATATAATTATCTTTGGTAGAAAATAGAGATTTCCAAGGAAAATTTGATAACATAACCAAGGGAAAGTTTCTCTCCTTAAGAAAATTAGGGGACATTCCTAATGACCAGAGGACCACTTGGACTAATTTTGGTGATTTTTTGAATTATATTATTTTTATTATAATTATTTTAAGTTTTGGAGTGTTAATTAATTTAAAAATAAAATAAATGTTGAAAAATGAATTTTATATTTTTCAAAAATCTCTCTGATATCAAGGAAATCAGAGAATCAAATTTTACAATTTTCAGATTTTTCTATGATTTATTATAATTATTTTAGTGAAAATGCTAGAAAATAGATTTTTTTAATTTTAAAATTACCCTAGAGCTTTAAAATTTAATATCTCACTAAATAGACCTAGGAAAAATATGGGGTTTGTTCCTAAGTGATTAAAATTCAAAATGTGACATTTTGGTGAATTTTATTATTTTTGTGATTTTTATTATTTTTTAATTATTAAAAATATTAAAATATTATTAAAAATCAACTTTTTTAGAAAATTGAAATTTTAATTTTTTTAGGTTCCCCTGATATCAGAGAAGCTCCAAAATCAATTTGGTGAATCTTTGAAAGATATTTTGAAAGTTATGAATTTTTAAAGTTTAAAATGACTAAGTGGCTTAATCAACCCAATTAGTAGGGCTAATCAAGTGCAATTGACCTCAAATTTTTATGGTGAGTTCCTCTGATCCTAAAGGTCAGTGGAGAATTGATTTCAAGTCAATTTGATGTATGGTTAGCTCTAATTAATTAGGGATCCATTTTGGGTGTTTAAGCCAATTAGGGTTGTTTTAAATGAACTAACTCAAAAATTATTTTTCCTAGGGTTCTCTAGTCATAAGGAACATCATCAAATTTTCCTAGAATTTATTTCACAACATGCTATTTATTGGAATTAAAATACTCAAAACAGTGACATGAACTTGAAAAATCAATAACTCTTCATAGGGATGGCCTCCGACTTTGGAAAATTCGGGGAATGTTCCCAAATTCGGAGGCTTCAAAAGCCTTATGGTCTCATGCCATGGTGAATTGTATACATGCATGGAGAATTAAATGTATGCAGAGAGTAAATAAATTATAAAAAATAAAATACTTGATGAAATTAAATGATTTCTTTTTCACATTATTCTCCTCACGTTCACTCGAGCAAGTGGGTATTTTTATTTTATTTTTCGATTTTTCTACACAAAGTTATGAATTTTTGAAGTTTAGGGAATTAAATAAATCGGAAAATACCCTAATTTTCTATTTATCCACGCGGCGCCGCGTCAACCTTGGCGACTCCGAAAGGCCACGCGGCGCGCTCCCGTTCGACGCCGCCATCCGAGTCGGCAGCCGGGCCCCGCGGTTCTCGCACCGTCTCCTGGTCCGACGCCATCTGAGTCGTCCGTCTGCGCGTGTATCGAATGGACGACATCCGTTCATCGTCCCCGAGCGTCCTCACCCGAGAGCCGTCCACACTAAATCCCTAAGATCTCACTCGATACTCAATGAATTTTTATGTTCTTATGCTCTATGGATTCGTCTTGAAGAGAAGAACACATCTATACGGTTATCATGCATTGAAATTAAGGCATTTGAAATGGAGAATCTCCAGAAGCTCGGGATGAAGAATCAGCTCATACCTTTGCTCGGAGAAGTGTGGCTTCGATCCGAGAGTTGTTGCACCTTCGATTGGATCCTAGCAAGCTCCGGATGAAGTCTCCGGTGCAGTGAATTGTCCAGATGTGATTTCGACCAAGCCCGATCACAAAGCTTGGAGGGCTGGAGCAACTAGGTGGCTCGGAGATGGGGCTTTTGCTTGGTGGACACCTTCCCTTGGTTTGGTGAAGGTGTAGAACCAATCAATTTGGGGATTGGCTCACTTGTGGAGAAGTGTCCGGTTTTGGGTGGAATTTCGACTACGAAATTGAGCTCGCGGAGAAGAAATGGCAGGGGGATCTCACTTGGGGATCAAGTGCTCTGTGTATGGGGAGGAGTACGGAACAATTTTGGCGAGTTTCCTTAAGGTTTGTTTTCGGCACCTCTCATGGCCGAGAGGGGTGGTGTTTAAATAGGAGAGGGTGGAGGGCCTCCCGGGGAGTTAGGGCTTGGGATCGACTGCTGCGGTGAGGAGAAGAACAGCCATGGTGGCCACTAGGCATGGGGCGGCTCGGCGAGGGAGAATTTCAATGTTGGCTCACATGTGAGCTCTCGGCCATGGTGTTTTCCGGCGGCACGGTGGCCGGCCGGCCGGGCATTGGTCACTATCTTGGTCGGGGAGGTCGGGGCTGGGGCTTAGTGCAATCAATTAGCATTGGCCATGTGTAAAGGGTTTGATTCGAAGTAGAAAGGGGAAGGGGTCATTTTGGCTCATTTTGGTCGACCCATGCAAATGGGTTGGGTGCACCTTCCCATGGCTAGCTTGGGCTGAAGATAAAGTGGTTTAGGTCGGCTTAATTAGTGGGGAAGGGTCACTATCCAAGTACGATTAAGCTTAAGCATGGTTTAGTGGAGTCATGGAAGTGGCTAAATCACCCTTAAGGGAATCATTAAAGGACTCCCTCCTTTTGCCAAAAATGACATGGTGATGTGTAAAGTGGCTGCCATGGCTTGCATATGACTTGTGCATGGCTTCATGGCTCCATTTGGCTTGGGAAAAGGTTGAGTCAATTTCATAAAAATGGGTTTTAAGAATTTTGGATATTTTGGTGAAAATTTGCATGAAGCTTGATTTGGAATGGTTTAATTGATGAGTTTGAAACTTAGGGGTGATTTTGATTAAATGGATGATGAGGGAAAGTGCCATGTGGGCTTTGGATGGATTTAGGCTTTTGAATGTGGTGAAGTGGGCTTTTAGGAAAGTTTAAGGGAATGGGCTTTTTGATTTTAGGATGGGCATTTGGGTGAAGATTTTGTGAAGGACTTTGTCAAATAAATGTCATAATTGGTTTAGGGATGTTCTATGAAGGGCTTGGAGTCAATTTGGTGTGATTTGGAGTTGAATTGGTTTGAATTTGGGTTTATTTGGTAAGTGGGCCCATGTAGGTCAAATTGGGCTAACTTGGGCCAATGTTGGGCTAGGGTTGAAATTGATGTAAAATTAATGTTGAGAAATATTTATGGGAGTGTTTCAAAGAGGTTTTGACTTTGGTTGGGTTTTGATTTTGGGGTTTGGGCTTATTTGGGTTAGGTTTGGGTTTAGGTCAAAAATGGGCCTTTTAGCTTTGGGTTGAATTTGAGTGGGGTTTGGGTCCAAATTTTGGGCAAATCATGTTAGTGTTTTGCTTGTGGGGATGCTAAGGAAGATTTAGAAAAGATTTGGGGTTAATTGGAGTTGAATTGGGTGAGTTTGGGTTAGGTTTGGGTCATAGGTCCAAATTGGGCTTTAAGGCCAAAAATGGAATTGGATCCAAATGTCAATCAAATTAAACTTGGATTTGGTTCAGATTGACATTTGGTAATGTTGAATTGAAGTTTAGAACTGAATTGGACCAGAATTTGGGTCAATTGGATAGGTTTGGTTTGACATTGGGTTCACTTTGGGTTAAAATGGGTCAAATTGGGGGTTTTGATAAAAGTGGGGTAAATTAACAAAATTGGCCCATGGTGTAGCTGGACAAAATGAAATTGGGAATATTTGGGATTTTTTGGAATTTTCTGGGAATTTTCTGAATTTTTGGATTTTTGGGTCAAGGGGGGTATTTTGGGTATTTGGAGGGTATTGGGAGGTATTTTTGGAATTTTTGGTATTTTTGGGTATGGATGATCAGTTTAAGTGATGTGGAAATGTTTGGGATTGATTTTTGGAGAATTTTGGGTAATTTGGAAAGTTTGAGAAATTTGGGTAATTTCGGGGGTTTTGGGTAGGCTAAGCGGGTGTAGGGTCCCGGGGGTCAAAAATTGAAAATTTGGGAAATTGAAGATTGGGTGGATGTAAGTGGAATGAAATCATTTTGGTTGAGCCATGAAGCCATATCAAGCCCACATGAGCCATGAAGGGACTCATTTGAGGCATTCACTATGTTGTTCCTAACCCTCTTAGCCAAGGGCTTAGGGGTTAAGGACCATCCATGTGAACCACCTACATGAGTCAGGAGGTTAAGTTAGGTATGGGTGTGGTTTTAGGAGATGTGTGGGAGTGTAGTGTGTAGGTGTAGTGTAAGTCAGCCCTTTCACCAGACCAGGCCACCCAGGGCAGTCCTAAGGCCAAAGAGTCCTATAGGAACTCATCCTTTAAACTTCCACATTTGATTTCAACCCTCTAGGTGATTAGGGGTCTATAGTCAAGTTTGTGGAGTTTGCAGGGAGTTTAGAAGTGGTTTGAATTTCTAAAAGGTGGGTCCCAATTCTAGTCCTCTAAGATAGTCAAAGGAAAAGCCTAAGGCTAGATCCTAAGCACTAAAAAGAAGAAGAGAAGACCTCATCAAAAATGAGGTCAACACATGTATAAGCATGGAGAGAGGTTGAGGAGCTGTTGTACCAACCCAAGGTTTGTCCTTAAAGTGCTTAGATAACCAATCAGCAAGTTTATTACCTTCCCTGTGGATAAAAGAGACTTGGATCTGCAAGGAATTAACTCTAATAGTATGCCAAATCCTTCTGAAAAGATAAATTAAGTTCCATGGGATGTAACTATTGCTATTAAAGAGATTGATCATCAAAATAGAGTCAGACTCCACCTGTAGATGAAGAAATTTAAATCTAATGGCAATTTTAAGTGCAAGAAAGAAAGCCCAGACTTCAGCAATAATCGTTGACTCTGCAGCAACAGGTGAGTTAAAAAAACATAAAGTATTTCCTTTTTTATCTCGAAAAAGCCTCCCAGCACCTGAGGAGGAAGCAGTCCACGAACCATCAACATTTACCTTAATCCAACCCTGAACAGGGGGAGTCCAGTTTACAAGAACTGGTTTAATAGCAGATATATTGATGTGGCTTAAAAGTAATTTAACACGATTAAAGTAAGCCATGATTTGAGAATAAATGGAACCCGTAGAAGGATGATTATCAGTATGCTTCCAACTGTTCCTAGCATTCCAAATGAACCATAAAATGACCATAGGAAAGCCCCAGAGCTGTTTTCCATTATTAGATAAATCCTGCCACTTGTTTAAGTAATTGGATATAGTAGGGCATTGAGGCCACATAATTTTAAGAGTATTGCTCAAATTAATCCAAATCTCTCTAGTATAGGCACAAGTAAAGAAAATATGAGAGTGAGTTTCCTCAGCCTGTCTGCAGAACAGGAAAATTGATGCTATTCTAAGCCCTTTAAGCTTTAGAATGTCATCAAGGGGCAGTAAAGAAGAAAAAAACCTCCAGTTGAAGAAAGCCATAGAAGGAGAGAAGAGAGGTTTCCAGCAAATGTTGCCCCAATTCCAATTAGTGTGGTGATTAAATGAGTCATACAGATGCTTACTAACAGAAATACCTTTAGCTTTCTTCCAGATTGGTCTATATTTCTGGTTACATTGAATAGGAATTTGATTAATAGCCAAAGCAGCATCAGTGCCAACAGTAGCCCCCAGCTTCCCCAAATCCCAAGTGTCATTGTTCTAGTAATCAGAAACAATGAGATGAGCTTCTTCATCAGAGGAAGAGGTAGAGATCTGGGGTAGACCCCAATCATCATGCCAGAACGAGATTTTACCTTCCCCCAACTCCCAAAGAATGTGATTTTTAGCTTTGTCCCTAGCGTTTACCATAGCTTTCCAAATCTTTGAGTCACCAGTTTTGCTAATAATGAGGGCAGGGTGAGTATGAGTACAATATTTAGAAAGCATGTAGTTAGCCCACACAGACTCCCCCAGCCTGAATTTTAACCAGAGTTTGCACATATTTACCTCCACAATATGAGAGAGGGCCCTGAACCCCGACCCCCAGACTTTTTAGGCTTACAAAGCTTTTTCCATGAACGCCAATGTTTCCGGAGCCCCCACCTTCCCAAAGAAATTTGTTAAAAAGCTTTTCAAGATAATTAAGAGAGCTCTTTTTAGCATTAAACACTTGGAGAGCATATAAAGGGATGCTATGTAAAACACTTTGTAAAAGTGTTAATCGCCCAATTGGAAAGGAAGGTATTTTTCCAATCTTTAATTTTATGTTGTATCTTATCAATTATATCATCCATTTGAATCTATTTGCATCTGCCTCTAATAAGATTGACCCCTAAATACTTCAGAGGTAAAGAGGCAATCTTAAAACCCGTGACATGATTGGCCCAGTCCTTAATGGAAGGCTGTGTATGACTGTTAAAAAACAGTTGGCATTTATCTCTATTAAAAGAGAGCCCAGAAATATTCTCAAAAGAAAGAACAATCTTCATAGTTTGTTTAATAGCAAGTTTAGAGGCATTGGAAAAAATTATAATATCATCGTGAAAGGCTAAATGTGAAACCCGAAAATGTGCTCTATTGTGATAATTCATGTGGGGGATGTTGAGTATAAAAGTGATTCAGCATTCTAGAAAGGTAATCAAAGACAAGAATAAAAATAATAGGGGATAAGGGATCACCCTGCTTGATACCTCTGTTTGCACTGAAAAATCATAAGAAGAACCATTGGTCATCACACTATAATGATTATTAGCTAACCATCTCATGATAAGATTACAGAATTTGTGCTCAAAACCTCTGGCAAGGATAACGTTACGGATAAACTCTCAATTGATGGTGTCAAAAGCTTTTTTTATATCAAGTTTGATAATGAGGTTACCTCCTCTGCATTTGGTGTCCAAATCCTCTAGAATTTCTTGAGCAAGAAGAATGTTATCCGTTATTTCTCTTCCTTTGATGAAAGCAGATTGCTGCTGAGAGATAAGGGAGTTGAGGTGAGGCTGTAGACGAGCCACTATGATTTTACTGATTATTTTAGAGATGGTAGAGGTTAGTGAAATAGGTCTAAAGTTGTTCCAGTGAGACTTATCTTTTCCTTTGGGTATTAGCACTAGTGTTGCAGCAGTAAAGTATTTGCAAATATCATCTCCTCTGAGTATTGCCAAAATGACCTCTGTTTTAATGATGTCACAGCAGGTGATGTAACAAGCAGATGTGAAACCATCAGGTCCCGTAGCTTTATTAGGATTAATATCATTCAGGGCTTGGAGAATTTCCCCTTCAGATGGTATATCAGAAAGTTGCAAAGAGGCCACCATATGCTTTTCAGATGCAAAAAGGGTAGGATTGAGAGGGTGTACCTGCAAGTCACTAGAAAACAAGTGAGAAAAATAATGAGCTGCATTTAAGCCAATTGCCTCAGCATCATTTAGAATATCCCCTTCATCAGTTATGATTTTGATAATGGAATTAAAATTTATTTTGTTTTTAATAGAAGCATGGAAATATTTTGTATTTCTATCACCATTAATGAAATGGACATCATGGGCTTTTTGTTTTAAAAGATCCTCTTCCAATGAAATGTCAGCTAGTAGCTTGAAGTGAGCTTGAGAGAGCTCGTGATAGCTATCCGAAGTGAGAATCTCTTGAGCTTCCAACGCATTAACCAGATTAAGTGAGGATTGGACCCAAGAATGGATATTGCCAAACACCTCATGGTTCCATTTCCTCAGACCAGCAACCACATTTTTGTGAAGCTGCCAAAGGATGAACCAGGGAGACCCACAGTTAACCGGCTTCCATAAATCTTTAATCAGAGCTAAAAAGGTAGAGTGAGTTGTCCAGATGTTTAAGAATTTAAATCTAGAAATGCTAGGTTTCTTGTGAAAGGCTAATGTGAGAAGAAGTGGGTTGTGATCAGAGGATGCATGACTTAGATGTTGAACCCTAGCCGTGTGATAGTAGTTGAGGAAATTTGTGTTACCAAAAAATCTGTCTAACCGCTGGAAGAGAAAACTACGTCTCCACGTAAACTGAGGAAAAGTGTAACCTAAATCAAACAAACCAGCCTGAGAGATTTTGTCATTAAATTTTTGGATGAGAACCAAATCAGGACGGGAACCTCCTTTCCTTTCAGCTGGAGACATGATTGTGTTGAAATCTCCTCCAACACACCAATTGTCCTGAATGGTTGTTCCCATGATGACTAATTTGTTCCAAAGAAGGTATTTATCATGTAACAGAGAACTTGCATACACAAAGGTGATCCAACCAGTAAAGCTATCGGCGGTGTAGTGGACGAGAATGTATTGGTTATCATCTTCGATGTTTTGTAGCTTGTATGTGTTTTTCCGAACACCCATATCTTGTTATTACTGTTACAGTAGTGATGAAAATGAGGAAAGGCAGAGAAAATAATTTCCTTATGACTAGAAACCAAAGGTTCAAGAATAGAGAAAATATTCAGATGATGGATCCTAACTAGATGTTTTAGTCTCTTAAGGGAGGAAGGATCCGCCACTCCCCTAATATTCCAAACCAGTATATTAAACATGCTACCTTCCACCCCTTCTAGTAGATCTAGTAGAAGGGGGTAAGAGTTCACCTTCAGATAAAGTGGATTCAATTGTATCACCAATGGGATTCAGGATGTTAGCATATTTCTTACTCTTCTTCCTAGTGGATTTTTGAATTTGCCATTCATTTTCCAAATCGGAAGTTGCCTCTTGGACAGGAAAGGTCTCAGTTTCAGCCTTATTAATCTCAGGTAGGTGGTGGGTTCGCTCAAAAGCTTCAATTACCAATAAAGGTTCATCAGCTGCAGAAGTGTTGGGAATAGGGGCAACAGCCCCTCTGGTGTCAAGGGGTCAAAGGAAGAAGGAGGGGCAG
The DNA here is from genome assembly GCA_022702705.1 of Papilionanthe hookeriana x Papilionanthe teres. Lineage (NCBI taxonomy): Eukaryota > Viridiplantae > Streptophyta > Magnoliopsida > Asparagales > Orchidaceae > Papilionanthe > Papilionanthe hookeriana x Papilionanthe teres. The sequence goes on along the minus strand of CM040430.1, from coordinate 56,253,770 downwards.
TGGGTTGGGGGTGGGCTGAAGTGGTTTGTGTTGAAATCACTTGGGGTGGTTCATCAATAGGGGTTGTGTAGTTAACAATTGTTTCAGTGTGGGTAGTAGGAATTCCATCACAGTTCTGAAGAGGTAATAAAATTTGTAAGTTTTGATCATCATCCACAGTAAGGGATAGCACATTTGAAGAACCTTGTTGAGAGTGAGTATCCTTCTCACAAAGTTGAGTGGGATCAGGTGTAGAAAGAGGACCCGTAGCTGGGTTAGCCTGCAAATGCTCAGTAATACAGAGTGTGGGGGGAGGCCTTTCAGGAAAGACTGGTACTTCTAAGGTTGGGGGAGCATAATTTGGCACCTAGTTAATAGGCGGATTATCAGTTGAAGGGGGTTTAGTCAACCTTGGGGGTTTAAGATGAGGGTGTAGTCTATAGCACATTGAAACAGAGTGACCAAACATGGAGCAATGAGAACAATATGGAGGGTGAGGCCCCATAATGACTTTTTGCCAATAACCTTTGTGGGAAGAACCTATCCAAACCTCATCAGGGTAGGGCTGAGTAATATCTCGTTCTACCAGAAAACAGGCATCTGCCGGTTTCACCCGTTCATGAGTTGGATTATCAACACGTAACGGCTGTCCATAACCTTTGGCTAAGGAGTAAAGGATTTCATGATTGAAGAGGTGATACTTATAATCAGGGAATTTGATCCAGACCGGAATAATCGGGGATTCGGCTTTGGGGTCGAAATCGACACTCCATTTGAGGATCTTCATGTATCTATTATCGATTTTCAGCACCTTCCGAGCGAAAATGTTAGTATAATCAACATCATTAGATAAGTCGATGAGAATGTGTCTACCGTCTAGAGAACCAATTTTCCGAGTTCCGGTGAGTTTAAGCGAGTTGAAATCCTTACGAATAATATCCAGCTTCGGATGGCCGTAGAGAAATTTCCTAATCAGAGCAAAACGACAAGCGGAAGCCAAAATATTCGTCTCCTCCTCCGATAAGTAAAGGGCCGGTTTACCATTCTTTCTACCAAGCTTTTTTATGAAACTGTACTCACCACCACCATTTTCCCGAAGCTTCGTGAAAAGCACTGCGGAAAATAGCGAGGAGTGCTTCTTATTCCCCGAAAGAGAGCATCCATTTACCGCCTCAGCATAGGATCTCTCCATCTTCCGACGATGGAAGAAAAGATCTCAGTTAGAAGAGACGAAAACGCCATTCGCAGTCGGGAGAGAAACCCTAGCCGCCGAGAGAGACATCCGAAAAATTTTATATTATATATTCATAAATATTATATATATATATATATATATATATATATATATATATATATATATATGTGTGTGTGTGTGTGTAAATTGGGAAACCTGTAGGTAATTTTATTGCTCGCAAAAATTGGTTATAAGTTTTTTAGATGAGCGGATTCCTCTACGAAAAAAACAAAATAAGTACATTAATACCCACTCATAGGGTTCCATCACCTTGCTTACAACCCATAAAAAAAATTTAAAGTAATACAGAAAAGAAATACTCCAAAATTGCTTACAATTACACCCAGTAACAATAGTATCTATCATTAACGAATGTAGCATCATATACAAAACGGAGTGCCCTAATGTAAACCAAAATTATTGAGCCTATAGTAATTGTTGGCCGCCAGAATTAAAATTTGTTAGTTGCTTTGAATATATATATATATATATATATATATATATATATATATATATATATATATATATATATATATATATATATATGTGCGACGCTATGGAGCCGGCACTCCGTCGCCCTAGCTACGTGTTTCTCTTCCTCGCCCTTCTTACGATCACTTTTGACAGATCAAGTGCGGAAGTGGTGACTCTTACGGCCGATACATTTACAGATAAGATTAAGGAGAAAGATACCGTTTGGTTTGTGAAGTTTTGTGTTTCTTGGTGTAAATATTGTAATAAATTGGGAACACTTTGGGAAGAATTGGGAAAGGCTGTGGAAGCTGAAGATGAGATAGAGGTAGGAGAGGTAGATTGCAGTTTGAACAAAGCAGTATGCACCAAAGTTCATATTTATTCATATCCCACTTTTAAGATATTCTATGATGGAGAGGAGTTTGCTAAATACCAAGGACAAAGGGATGTTGAGTCACTTAAATCATTTGTTCTGATGGAAGCTGATAAAGCTGCAAAAACAAAGATGGAAGACGACAAGGATGAGTTATGATATGTGAGTGAGATGTTTCATTCGCACTTAGATTTTGCTATTGTTTTTTTCACTAAATAAGACGTTCAAATTTCTTCTCCTTAGCATTTTGAGTTTTCTTTCAAGGTTATTTTTGTCACCCATTTAGAAGCAGCCAATAGCCATTATGTGCATAGGGAGAGAGTTATAAATGAATCAAGTATTATTATTTTAAGCTTATTTTCTTAATTTTAACTATATATATATATATATATATGTATGTATATATATGTATGTATATATATATATGTATGTATATATATATATATGTATGTATATATATATATATGTATGTATATATATATATATGTGTATGTATATTGATCTATAAAAAAATGCCTATTTCTTTATGTCTTAATTCTTATTAATTTCTAAGGATATTATGCTTTAATGAAAGGTATTTTTTGTATTTTTGGATGTATGTAATGTAAAAAGTGCTAAGAAGAAAAAAGGAGCGAAAAGAAGCGAAAATGGAGCAAAATACCAAAAGTATAAAAAATTATGGCACAGCGCCTAGGCCCCGAAGCCGGCGCTAGGCGCCGGACTCGATACTGAAAACCGTCGAGTTTTTGACAACGTCCGATCGGTTATTTTGACGGAGTGAGCGGTTATTGGACATTCTGAAAGTGCGCAGTTGTTCGCTCGATAATAGGACATGTGATACATTGTATTTGGACGCTCCAAAACGGTTTTAATCGCGAAGAGGTGCGAGCCAAAGTGAAGAGGTGCGAAGAACTGGACGAGGTGTCCGGCTCCTAGGTGCCAGACCGACCTTCTAAAAGATTCATTGAATGTGGACATGTTTTGAAGAGGTGCCTCAAGGTAACTCTTGGAGCCTATAAATAGAGGTCCAATTCTTCAGAAAACGTGCCCCTCCCAATGTACCCATTTCTCTTATCTACTTTAAGATCTCTCATCCTTAGAGAGAGAATTAGAAAGAGAAATTTAGGGCCACTTTTGTTTAGTTTAGTGAGTTTATTTTCAAGTTATTGCATACGGAGTTCATTACTATTGTGGAGTCGGTAGGAATCAAAAGATCTGTAGAAGAAATATTTGAGATAAGTATATTTTTATATTTGATTCAAAGTTTAATTATCATGTTTTGCTATTTATTTTCAACGTGTTCTGAGTAGTTAGTTACTTTCTTACTTCAATTATGAAGAGAAAGATAAGATAATATAAAGATTCGATGGAGAATTTAAATTCAAAATATTTTCAAAACATTGTGATGACATTAATACCTGATCTTACTTTACTTTTTAAATTGGTCGTCTGAATTGTTAAAACCTGTTTAAGAGTTTAAAAACCTTGTAGGAGAAGAACTCTTAACTTGTAAAATGTCACATAAATCCTTGGCTATTCATGGTGAAATGCAAATAAATAAGAAGATAATATTTAAAGGGCGTAGAACTGATAAGTTTTTAGAGTGACAGACTAAATTCTTATAATTTGATTTATAGACTAGAAAAGGGTCACTAGTAGGGTCGACCATAGCCACCCTTGGACATCTAAAAGTGTGAGCCTAGATTAATCCATTACTACTAACAATACATCCGGACATATTCTGTAAATTATTCAATGTTCTTTGCACCTGGATCAAAGGGTTAAGAATAGGAATGCTTCTATTTGACACAATACCATAAATTAAATTCTCCAACGAATATTAAATTATCTTAAAAATCTTAGATTAATTGAAGGAAAGAAAGTTGTTTATTTTTTTATAGAGTTTATAAAATCATTTTCTTATTATTGTTTTCTTTAAATTGCATCTAGTAAATTAAATAGTAATTATAATCAAAATAAAAAATATTTCGCTTTATAGAAAATTTATTTCTATTAATCTTCCCTGTGGGATCGAGACTGGGGTCTTTATTAAAAAACCCTATATTACTTGAAACGATATGTATACTTGCGTAGTACCCCTAGTATGTAAAAATATTACTTATATAATATTAATTTTATACACTAGCCGCTAATTATAAATCAAGTCAAAGCTTTTTGGCTATCTTTTGGAAGCAACATCACTGCGTTAAGCGCGGCGGTCGGGTCAAGTTTTTGGCGTCGTTGCCTGGGATCGAAATCAGAGGAAGAAAGAAATAAAATAGTTAAATTTTATTGCTTATTTTATGCGAAGATTTGGTTCTGAAGGATTAATACCTTTAGATTCTGAATTGGAAAGAACAATTAGAAAAATTAAAAAGGGAAAACAAATTCAAAAATTTCAAGAAATGGCTACTTTACAAAATCCAATTGAACTTAATGATCAAAATGTTTATAAACCATTAAGGGATTATGCTAATCCTACAGTTGATGAACTTCATAGTAGTATTCAAATACCCACTGTAGATGCTAATTCTTTTGAACTTAAACCGTCTATTATTCAAATGGTGCAAAACAATCAATTTGGTGGATCACCAAATGAGGATCCAAATTTACATCTTGTTAGTTTTTTTAGAACTTTCTGCTATCTTTAAATATAACAATGTTTCTGATGATGCTATTAGACAGACTCTTTCCTTTTTCTTTAAGAGATAAAGCAAAGATGTGGTTAAATTCATTAGCGACTGGTTTTATTAAAATATGGGCTGAAATGGCACAAAAATTCCTTGCTAAATATTTTCCTACTTCTAAAACTGCTAAATTAAGAAATGATATTACTTCGTTTAGTCAATTTGACGGGAAGACAATATATGAAACTTGGGAAATATTTCAAGAAATATTAAGAAAATGTCCTCATCATGCTTTACTCGATTGGTTGATTATTCAAACATTTTATAATGGATTAATTGGATCTTTAAAATCAATTATTGATGCTGCTGGTGGAGGTTCTTTAATGTCTAAATCATTTGATGAAGCTTACACTTTAATTGAAGAAATGGTTAATAACAATTTTCAATGGCCTTCTGAAAGGATTAACCCTGAAAAGATGGCTAGTATTCAAGATAATGAAGCCTTTTCTATCTTAGCTTTACAAGTTGCAGCAATATCTAAGAAATTAGATAATTTTGCAATTAATATTTTGCATAATAATTCTACTAATATTGAAGATCCTCAAACTATTGAAACTTTACAAGCTATTGCAAGTAAAAATAATCCTTATTCAAATTATTATAATCCTGGGTGGAAAAATCATCTTAATTTTAACTGGAACAATTCACAACAACAATGGGGTAATAATCAATCTCATCCCACTGGAAATTGGAATAATCAAGTTAATTCAAATTATAAACCTCCTGGATTTAATAATCAACAGAAAAAGTTATCAATAGAAGAATTAATTATGCAAATGAATAATCAATTACAAAATCAAAATACTGCTATTCATAATATTGAAAATCAAATAGGGAAAATTGCTACTTTAATTAATAACAGATCTGTAGGAACACTTCTTAGTAATGTTGAAATCAATCCAAAGGAAACTGGAAAAGAACATGAACAAGTTAAAGCTGTGCAACTTAGAAGTGGAAAGGAATTAAAAGAAAAATTGCAGAATGAAATTGAAAAAGAGATTGAGGTTGAAGAGATTGAAAAACCTAAAAAAACTCTCTCTCTAGTCGAGATCGATTGCTATACTCGTTAATGTGGAAGTTGAAAAACCACCACCACCTTTTCCTCAAAGACTTAAACAGCAGAAACTTGATCATCAATTTTCTAAGTTCTTTGAAATTTTTAAGAAACTTACTATTAACATACCTTTTGTTGAAGCTTTGGAACAAATGTTAACTTACGCAAATTTTATGAAGGATATTTTAAACAAAAAAATGAAAATTTGAAGCTTTTGAACTATTGCATTAAGTGAAGAATGCAGTACAATAATTCAAAAGAAATTACCTGAAAAGCATAAGGATCCTGGAAGTTTCACTATACCCCGTGTTATTGGAGAAAAATTTTGCGGAAAAGCTTTATGTGATTTAGGAGCAAGTATTAATCTCATGCCATTTTCTATCTATCAAAGATTGGATTTAGGAGATATTACTCCCACCACTGTAACTCTTCAGTTAGCTGATAGATCTATCACTTATCTTAAAGGAGTTATAGAGGATGTCCTTATTAAAGTGGATAAATTTATCTTCCTTGTAGATTTCATAATACTTGATATGGAAGAAGATAAAGAGATACCTATTATTTTAGGAAGACCTTTTCTAGCTACCAGATGAGCTATGATTGATGTGCAAAAAGGAGAATTAACCATGAGAGTCAATGATCAAGAAATTAAATCCAATATTCTTAAATCGATGAAGTACCACGATAAAGAGAAATGTTATCGAATGGATATAATTGATTATTTAATTGAAAAAACATTATCAAGAAAAATGTAAAGTTATTTCTGAAGAAAAATTTAAATTTTTAATTAATGAAGATGAAATAGTAGAAGAAGAAGAGACTCATTTTATTAAAGATAATTGAAAAACTTTAGACATAACTCAAAATGATATACTTTTACCCTCAATTAAAAAAACACCAATTGGAATTAAAAATGTTACCTTCCCATTTAAAATATGTTTTTCTTGGAAATTCGTTAACTTTACCTGTTATTATTTCTTCTGAACTGAGTAAAGATCAAGAAGAAAAATTATTAGGTGTGTTAAAGAATTATAAGAAAGCTTTTGGTTGGACTATTGCTGATATAAAAGGAATAAGCCCTTCCATTTGCATGCATAGAATTTTATTGGAATTAAATTTTAAACCTACTATAGAATCACAAAGAAGATTAAATCCTATTATGAAAGAGGTTGTTAAAAAAGAAATTATTAAGTGGTTAGATGCTGGTATTATTTATCCTATTTCGGATAGTCAATGGGTAAGTCCTATTCATTATGTTCCGAAGAAAGGAGGAGTAACTGTCATTGATAATGATAAAAATGAACTTATTCCTACAAGACAAGTTACTAGATGGCGAATTTGTATTGACTATAGGAAACTGAATAAAGCCACTAGAAAGGATCATTTTTCTTTACCTTTCTTGGATTTGATGCTCAATAAATTAGCTAGACACTCATATTTCTGTTTTTTGGATGGATATTCTGGTTATCATCAATTACTTATTGCTCCTGAGGACCAAGAAAAGACAACATTTACAAGTCCTTATGAAACATTTGCTTTTAGAAGAATGCCTTTTGGCTTATGTAATGCACTCACAACTTTTCAAAGATGTATGATGTCGATATTTTGTGATTTGATTGACAAAGGAATTGAAATATTCATGGACGATTTTTCAGTCTTTGGAACTTCTTTTGAATCTTGTTTGGAAACATAGCCAAGTTCTGAAAAGATGCAAAGAAACAAATTTAGGAGGCGTTTAGGGCAGCTTATTGAGGGCAGTTGCGTTTTGATTAAGTCGGAGCCCTGTTTGAATAACACGTTACGACCCGCTTAATCCCACCGCCCATACCGCGCTTAATAATTTTATTGAGAGGAGTCGGAAGCAGGCGGTGTCTAGCTTATCGCGCGGTTTCGAGTTTTTTTTCCACGGGTGCCCTTCTGCTGCTCGTGCTCGTCACCCTCCCCTCTGGCAATCACCGGTGAGCACCATCCCAGATCTGCTCGGAGAATCGGCAAGATCGTTGAGCACCACCGCAGATCTCGTTCCCTGTTCGGCTAGATCGCGAGTTCTTGCCTCTGTTGTACTCCTAACCCGAGATCCACCGTATTTCACTGATCTTTCTTCCACAGTAGGAGATCGAAGGTAAATTTCTTCCACAGTACTCCTACTCGTCACTCATATTCTTCCGGAGAAATTTGTTTCCATTTCGCGACCAATCGAGGGTACGAGTTTTGGATCTAGGTTTTGAATTTATTGATTTCCGTTGTATTGCTTTGTTTTCTTCTAAACAATCACCAATAGTACCTTCTGGGTGGGTCGGTTGTTAAAGTGTTCTTTAGAATTTGAATGCCAACAAGAGGCTCCCCACCCCCTCCTCTTACTTGGTTCTTCCTGTTGCTTATTTTTCAAACTTGTGTATTGTTGTTATTAATCTTTGTGTTGATATCCCTGAGCAGATCTTTTTCCTATGCTCTATGAATCATAGAAGGTAGCATCTTTTTTATCTGTTTTCATTTGGATATGCTTGAACTAAGAGTTTTTTGTGTTAGTAGTTTTTTGTTTCTATTCTCTCCAAATTTGCATCACTCAGTTTGTTGTGCCTCCCACATAAGAGTTTTTTTTGCTTTATTTTAAGATAGGTTTCGGGAGGGATTTCTTGTGTATTGCGACTAAAATTTTGACTGTGAAGTGTTATGTTATTTGTCATTTCTTTATTCCAGTTTTTTTGTCATTTCTAAAGTGTGACAATAAAACTTTTGTAGTCATTTGATTCATCTCTATTTGTTCTTGAATGCAAAAAAACTTGGATTTCATCATCGTTTTGATAAATAATAAAGTTCAATCAAATTTTATAACTCTGTTAAGGAAGATGTAAGATTTCACAAATTTGTTCTATTTTAGCTTTGACCAAAATTTAGGATTGATCAATTGATTTCTTTATTACCATTCTAAGCAAGTTATTTACCCCTATAGCCATTATAAGTTATTTGCTTACCCTTCCTAGCATTGCAAAAGATGTAGCATTGACTTTGCCTTCTCTTGTACATTGAGCTTTTGCTTAATTTAAACACATATATTTGAATAATGTCTTATCCCTTCATTTCTCAAAATTTGCCATGAATTGGTTTCAATTTTAAACACATCTTGTATTGTTTTTTTATTTGTTTCTTCTTTTGTTGGTGAAGATTACATTAATATCTTTAGCTTTTTAGTTTTGAATGTATTGGATGTTATGTATGCAAAATAGAATTCATGCTTGTACTGTGCAGCTCTTGCATTGTTTTATTAGCAATGGTTAGGAAAAATGATGCCGGTACCTTAGCAAGATGGGATAAGGAGGGTACGAACATTTTCTGCAGCATCTGCATCAATGAGATTGGCGCCGGTAATAGGCCATCCACCCATTTCAGTAAGGAAGGTTGGCTGAATATAGCTTAGAAGTTCAAAGAGCAGACAGGTAGAGATTACAAAAAAGTACAATTTAAAAACAAATGGGATCAATTGAAGAAAGTCTGAAAATTGTGGAAGGGGCTGAAGCATGGATATACGGGGCTGGGCTGGGATCCCGCTAAACGGACAATCAATGCTTCAGATGCTTGGTGGGCCGAGAAAATTGAGGTGAGATTTTCTTGTTTGCAAAATTTTTACTCCATTTCTCATTGATTATAATTTTTTTTTCATTTAAGCTATTATGTCCCTAAACCCCAATCTCAACGTTCTGTTACAGGCAGTGCCAACATTGAAAAAATTCAAATAGAACGGAATTGAACCAGAGTTGGAAGAAAAATTGGACATAATGTTTAGAGGGGTGGTGGCTACGGGGAATTATGCAGTCAGCCCTATTCATACAGGGTTTACTCGAATTCCAGAGGATTCTGCACCAGATCTAGTGTATGTTGACGATGAAATACATAGTGTCAACCAGATGGAGATGGGTGAGTCAAGCTCACAGCCGAAGAGGCCCAGGCAGGGGAGAAAGAAGAAAGAAAAGGACAATATTCCGTTGGATAGGCTCGGCCAGTCTCATTGACGCTTTTGGAGCACCACCGCCAGCTCCAGCTCCTGACTGCGTTATCTTAGAAAGTATTCGGATTTTGTCTTCTATCCCTGAAGTGGTTAAGGACAGACAATTCTATGCAATTTCTATGAAAAAACCGGAGGATCCAACACACAGACAGATATTCATGGCGATGGAACCAGATATGCGCGTTGAATATCTGCGTGTTATTAGGGATGACTGAGCTTATTTATGTTTTTCTTGTCTTCTGTATTGTACTCTTTAATGTTGTGTACGCAGCTGTTATTTGAACTTATGTTTTCTTGTTAACTGTACTTCTTCATGACTGAACTCAAAAGCTAATTAGTAGCATTTTATGCATTTGGAGTTTTATTTTAATTGTAGCTGATTTGATCTGTCTAATATCTTCCTTGTTCTAGCATGAATACGTAACACGAACGTCGTAAGAGAATGGCATTGGCTGCAGCTATTGCCATAATATTGCTTGAGTATTATCGATCAAGCAGCCTTCGTTTACCCCGTATGACCTCCACCTATGTCGGGGACAAATGGGTTGGTGAGATGCTTTCGGGACATCCAATTCGTTTCAGCAACATATTTAGAATGTCCGTCCCGATATTTTTAGATCTACTTTACGAGCTATCTCTAAACCATGGACTTCAAGGTTCTTCGAGAACATCACGAAGAGAGGTACTGGCCATAACCCTATATATTTTGTCACAGAATGAATCAGTTAGAGCTGCCATGGAGAGGTTTCAGCATTCATCCGAGACCTATCGACCACTATTTCTCCAAAGGCATAGAAGCACTTGCTAGTCTAGCTACTTAAAATCGTCGAGCCGGAGGATCCATCATTTGCTCATACCCCGGTTCAAATTTTAAATGATCCCCGTTACATGCCTTATTTCGAGGTAATTTTTATTTTCTTTACGTACATACAAAAAAAATTCTTCTAACATATGCAGAACAGAACTGCATAGGTGCAATTGATGGTACTCACGTACATGCTCGACTAGCCAGTAAGGATAAGGTGGCTTTCATTGGTCGAAGTGGTTCACCAACTCAAAATGTCATGGCGGTATGTGACTTCAACATGTGTTTCACGTATGTTATGGCGGGTCGGGAAGGGAGTGCACATGACGGTCGAATTTTCTCTTATGCTTACTACGACTAGATCGTCGGGTTTTCCTCAACCGCCTCCGAGGCAAGATATGATTTTTAATAGTCTTACTTATATGTGCTTATTGTGCATAAAAATAACTATCATAACGGGAAATACTATTTGGTCGATGCTGGGTACCCTATGCAGAGAGGGTATTTAAAGCCATACCCAGATACGAAATACCACATCCCTGATTTTGAGCGTTCTAGTGGCGTCGCCCGGGGCAGAAAAGAAATGTTTAACAAGCGGCATTCTTCTTCGCTCGGTGTGATCGAAAGAACATTCGGCGTTTGGAAGAATAAATGGGTCATCCTGCGCGATATGTCGCCGTACCCATATCAAAAGCAGACACACATCGTAATTACTACGATGGCGCTCCACAATTTCATTAGACGACATCCCTCTCGGTACGATACAGACTTCAACATGGCTGACGCTGACGAGAGTCATATCCTCTCTGATGAATACAATTCTCATCTTGGGGATTCTACTCTAGAGGACGTCATACAGTATGAAGAATTTGTTACACAGGATGCGGAAGGTGCATCGGAGATGGCTGATTTGAGGGAGCGTATCACAGATGCGATATGTGACTCCTGAACTGATTTTATGTGACTTTGTACTGATTTTGTTTCAATATCTTATGTATGTGAAATATAAGACCACTTTATATTTCAATAGTTGAATGAACCATTGAATTTAACTTGAAAATTGATCTTGTTTTTTTTTATGGTGCTTTCTTCATCCTTTATCCTATAAGCCCCCGTTGATGAGGCTCCTTTGCTATCGACAAGAATTATGTAAAGTTTTATATTTCAATAGTTGATTGAGCCCATTGCAAGCTAGAATCTGCAACAGATTGGGAGTTCTATTTCTAATTTTGGGACCTGCAAGATTTACAGCTCAAGGGAATCTCTTCCCCTGACATCTCTACATTTTCTTGCACTGCCTTCCTTTTTTACAAGCTTGCATTTGGAGTTTCTTCTTCGTTCCCAACATCTCTCTCCTGCTCTTTCAACATATCTCACGGGCTTGAACAAGAAACAAAAGCTGGATATACGTGGCCGTGATGGTGTTTCTTATGTTCATTCGGAGACGGATTTTTCAGGAACTTCGCCTTCTGTTACTACAATTCCTGCTGTCAATAGGAACTTACCCAGTGCTGCTGGAACTTCTGCAGTTGTTGAACAAAGTATGCATGCTTCTAAGTTAAGGAAACTCCATAGGAGGAGAAGCTTTTTGAGACAATAAAAAACTCACAAATTTTCTTCAGTGGACTGCCTCAGTACCTTGAGCTCTAGTGAGAACGGTGCTCAAACTTTGGTGGATCCTCTCCTTGTGAATCATGTTGAAACTTTTGATGGGCCATTTGTCTCTTCTTTTGATAAACTCAGCCCTACTTCATCTCAATCAAAACTTATGGAACTTGGTAAAAGGATTTTTCTACTTTTTTGATGGGCCATTTGTCTCTTCTTTTGATGTTGCATTTTTCTACTTTTTTGTTGCATGTTAGTTTGTAATATGTTCTATTATAGTACAACTGATACAAGTTCCTCTTTTTCTTTAAACTTAATAATTGACAATTCGAGGAGACCATCAACTCCAAAAATCAAGAGAAGAGGGAGAAGATGAAAACACATCAAAGAGATTAACTTTCCACATCAATTTTCTTTCAGTATAAACAAACTAATTCATTATGCTTATTAAGCTGACACAAGGACTAATCAATATTGTATGTTCTAGTGCTAAAACCAATAAGAATGATTAGAGAGAAGTAGGATTGATGAAATCAAACTTAAATAAGATTGGATTTGGCTAAAGCTGATGAGTGTGCTCACTGAGTGGAGAGTTGAAATAGTTGAGTACTAACCTGTGCATAACTTAGAACTCCAGCAGATGGGCTGAGCTCAATGTTGCCATATTTATTAAGGTGTCCATGGGAGAATTCATCATCCTGAGAACACTTCATAATGTACATGTAATCTGTTTCAACTAAACCAAAACCCAGCTTGTCCCAATCCACATCAGCATATTCATCTTCACTCCTGTTATCTCACAACAATAACACAAAAAAAAACTCAATCTTACATCAAGGATTTTGATCAATATGATGATTTACTCTAGATTTATTGTGAAATCATAAATATTACAGGAGCTCTGCCTCCTCACTTGAGATCTTATTTCTGAAATTCTGAACATAAAAGTAATAAAATCATCAAATTCACAGAATTAAAACATCAAAATTATGCAAAAAAAAGCTTTTTCAGCCCCCTTTGAACATAAACAAAGATTTATTAAAGCTTGTAATATTAAACAGAAATGATATTCACCTTTCAGAATCAAAAGCCGCATCACATGCATTCTGCAGATATGATGCTGCTGCTCGAGATGTGAAGAAAGAACAGCTTCCAAGCTGAAAAAAAAATGATTTTTTTCACCATCTAAAAAAATATGAATATCTGAAGATGTTTTACCTTTGCTGGAGTTTGTTTTCTTTTGGCGGCGGGGAATAAATCAGAGCCTTTGCATGAGCAAATGATGTCTCCGAAGTTTGAGACGAGATGGGAAAATAACAAATTGTGTCCCATTTGCTGTCTAACTTTGATCTGTTCTTATAGTTTATCATTATTCCTAAAATCTCCTTTTTCTATTTATTAGTTTTGTAAGGGGAATTTATATTTTATTTTATCTGTTCTTATATTTTATCTGGTGCCTTGCAAGTTAACTTGAAAATTGATCTTGTTTCTATTTATGGTGCTTCCAAGATACATAAGAATTTGGTAATGGTTGGTATTTGTTAATCAACAGTAGGAGGTCACTCCATAGATGCCAATTTGATACAGGCTTGCATACATACCTCTCAATTGTTAAGTACGAAAATTGGTCTTGCATCCATTTTATCAAATTCTCGGTACAGGTTTGCCTTTTCCTCGTTTTTTTAAGATTTGCATACATATCTCTCAATTTTTATGTTTTAACATTTCTAACAACTAAACTTCAAATTTTATATTAATTGAAATAAACTCTTATTGCATTTCTAATCCTTTTGTTTAATTGTTTTGAGTTATTACTGTTAGGAAGTAAATACATAAGAATTTGATAAAATGGATGAAAGAATCTCGTGAAACACAGCTGTTTAATTTTTTTGATTTTTTCTTATAGTTTAGGAGAAGTTGAAGTATGTTTTGATTTTTTAGATCTGATCTATATCAAGTTGTTCTCAATGTTTAGATCTGATCTAGATCAAGTTGTTCTCAATTTATTATTACTATCGTAGTCATTTTTGGTTATTAAGGATATATGTGTACTGCACATATTAATGCACTATGAAATAGAAGTTATTTTGTTGTGATTGCAAAAGATGGATATAATTCTTTCTTCTGGAAGATTATAGCAAGGGATTTATATTCAGCTGTTTTCCACCTATAATTTTTATGTGTGTACCACCTTACCCATTACCAAACTTGCCAAATTTACCTCAGTTTTCCTTTAGATCTTGTGAGACGGCGGATGCAATTGGAAGGCGCAGCTGGTAGACTTATGAAACTCTGAAATCCCTCCTATCAAGCTCTTTTGGAAGCAGCTAATGCTGTGAGAAAATTTGCTGTAATAGATTATTGATTTGCTGTAATTTTTACGCATACTTATGTTGACATTCTTTTCCATCTTCATTGTTCATTCATTGAGTCGAACCTTTGGTGCTGTTCAGCCTTCATTGTTGTAACTCAATTTGAGAACTTTGTTCAGCCTTCATACTTATGTAACAAATTTTAAATGTCTCAATTCAATGCCAAAGAGCACATCTCTTGATGGAGGTGTATTATTGGTTTTATTCTTGAGATTTGGTGATTGATGTAAGAAAAACTTTTTATTTGTGATTTCTTATTATAGGAATTGATTTATGTTGCAATGTGTACTTCTATGATATATATATATATATATATATATATATATATATATATAATGTAGTATTGTTGATTTTTTTTTTTGTTGAATAGGCTCCAGGAAGTTAAGAAAATATAAAATATTGCCAAGAGAGAATTTTTGGAGTTGCAATTGCAGACATTCTAGGGCCTTCAGAATTTTGTTTATTGAAGGCTTTCATTTTGTAATTAATGTTTTGAGAGTTTATTTTTCTGTTACGAGCATATAGGTTGATAATCTGATTGGTGAAGTTTGTCTAATGTTTTGGTCATTTTATTTTTGGGTAGTTTTTGGCATAGTATTATTCTTATGTTTATTAGTAAACAAAGCATTATTCTACATTCTAGTTTGTTTTCTTGTTATTGCTTATGGACCCTGAGTTGATAAATCATTATATTGTTATGAGCCCGGTTTAAGATATCATTGATTAACTTGAATGGCCCCATGTTGGATGGCCCTATTTTTTTCTAGTGGATTGTAGGCTCTATTCTTGGAAATCACCATTTTTTGTAAGCATTTGTTGAGATATTGCTGGTTATATTTTGGATGGGCTCTTTGATACAATTTGTAGCTCTTTGATTTTTATCTTCTTTACTTTTGAATTAATCAATTTTTGAGATATTGATACTCATTTGGAACTTGTATAAGAGATTACTATGAATTTTGAATTAAACAATTGTCAGTGCTTGTTGTATTGCTAGCCATATTGTCGTTGTATTTGTTGATGTGCCGTTTGTTTCCTCTGCCACTATATGCTATAAATGAAGCAATGGTTCAAAAATAAAGGCAGCCGCTTGCGTGTTTACATATCTATGCATTCTATTATTGAGAATTTTACATGCATACCACACAATTCTTGTGTGTTTACATATCTAACTTCAAAAGTTTTTATTTACATTTACAACACTTTGGTGTCATAAACCTATGCTTGAAATGGAGTATTTCACTTTTAAGAAGTTATTAATGGTTGTATGTTTCAATATAGATGTTATAGATTTGAGTGATATAAAAGTGAATATAAAATTAGGATCTATTTATGTAAATATGTAAGAATTGAGTGGTAGGTATGTAAATGCCTTTTTTAATTTTTTTATTCTGTCTTAAATATTTGCAGGAAGATGAGCTACAGGTCTGCAGTAAAGTCCGAGCGAGTACTATGTCGTTGTGGCTTGCCGACCATAATACTCATGTCACGTAAGGAACATAGCTACGGGCGACAGTTCTACAGATGTCTTCGGTGGGGATAAGGATTAGAAGATTGTAAGTTCTTCAGATGGGTTGACAATACGTCTGTAACTACATTATCTCAGCTGAACACCGTTGCTCGGGGATCTATGGCATCACAAGTTCAAGACATTGCTTCTAGTTCGACTGCTTCCCACACAGACAAGTTTACTCACAGTTCTATGGTGTCAGAACCAGACAACAATCATCGTGACATGCTCTTACATCATAAAATGAATGATGTCATGTTTCTCCTTATAATTTTAACCTGCTACTTCTTCTTTTTATTTAGGTTTCGTGAAACTCACTATTAGGTGTGGTCTCTATGTTTTTTGTATTTAGGTTTCAGATTGTACTTGTATTTTATTTGGATGTCTGTTGGTTATGTAAATGTACTGTTGTATTTTGAAAACCTTTCATTAATATGTTTGATCTGGTTTTAAAATGAAAAATGTTTGAGTGGTGTATATGTGAATAATTCTTAAGCGATACCAATGCTTGTCATTTTTGACTTGTTCGAATATTTTTTAGTTAAAAAATGCTCATAGTCAATGTGTCATGTGAATTTAAGCTTCATGTTTGGCGCAAATCAAATATTTTTATTCATTTTAAAGCTTGTGCTCGGCTTATATTTAACTTGAATGATTTACAAAATTATAAATTTGAATATTTTTTTGAATACATTAAAAAATTAATATCAAGTATTTATAATAATATATATTTAATTATTGAATTCAATTGAGCCAAAATAAGCTGAACACATTCAAACAAAAGTCTATTATTATTTGGGTTATTTAGAAATCAAGTTAAATAAAATTGTTCGTGTTCTGCTTAGCTTCTTAAGCAACAAATCAAATAAGAACTAATGATTGTGATCGAAATTTAAAGCGAGCTTAAGAACTAATGGCATAGCAGTAAATGATATTTGGTGGTAGATTAGAAGCATATTGTACATTTTAAAGGGATTTGTTAGTGAGGTGAGGCACACAAGCTTTACATAAGAATTGCATGATATATAAGTAAGTATTTAAATGAAAATTTTTTCATTAAAAATATTTGTCGTTTAATTTTAAATAAGATTTTATACCTAATAAAATTTTATCAAGAAAAAATGAGCATAAATTGTTATTTTTCTACAAACAACTGCATATAAGCAGTTTTCAAACCGCAGAAACCAAACTGCTCAAGAGCTTATTCATTTCAGGGGCATAAGAGTCATTTATCCATAAACATCTACTAATTAGTTGTTTTTCAAACGCTCAAACCAAACAGACAGACAGCTTATTCGAATCAGCTACTTATCAGCAGCTTATATGAATAAGCAGCTTATCTGAATAAGTTGAATACCATTCAGCTGCCCCAAACAGACCCTTAGTTCTTAACTGAGAAAAATGTCAATTCATGGTCACAGAAGGCATTGTACTTGGACACAAAGTATCACGAAAAGGGATGGAAGTAGATGAAGCAAAAGTGAAAATTATTGTTGAATTGCAACCACCTACAATCATGTACGATGTGAGAAGTTTTCTAGGTCATGCTTGGATTTTATAGAAGATATATAAAGGATTTTTCTAAAATTGCTAAACCTCTTTGTCATTTATTAGAAAAAGATGCACAATTTGAATTTAATGAAGAATGTATTAATGCTTTTAATATTCTAAAAGAAAAATTAATAACTGCACCTATCATTGTTGCACTTGACTAGAATAAATCTTTTGAATTAATGTGTAATGCAAGTGATTTTGCAATTGGAGCTGTATTAGGACAAAAATATGAGAAAATTTTTAAAGTTGTATATTATGCTAGTAAAACTCTCACTGAAACACAAAGAAATTACACTACCACTGAGAAAGAGCTTCAAGCTATAATATATGCCTTTGATAAATTTAGACCGTATCTTATTGGTACTAAATGCATAGTGCATACTGATCATTCTGCTATTAAATATCTAATATCTAAGAAGGATTCTAAACCTAGACTTATAAGATGGGTTTTACTTCTACAAGAATTTAATTTTTAAATAGTAGATAAAAAAGAAGCTGAAAACTAAATTGCTGATCATTTATGCTAGAATTAAAAATGATATTATTTCGGAAGAAAATATAAATGAGAAATTCCACGATGAATCTTTATATGTTATTCAAAGATACAAAACACCGTGGTATGCTGATATTGTTAATTATTTAGTTAGCAATATTTTAGCTTATGACTTGGATAACAAATTTATTAAGAAATTTAAATATAATGCTAAATCTTATATTTGGGAAGAACCTTATTTATTTAAAATTGGTAAAGATTCTATGATTTGAAGATGTGTACCTTATGAAGAAACTTTTACTATTATTCAAAAATGTCTTGATTGTGATTTTGGAGGACACTTTGACATAGATAAAACTGCAATTAAAATTTTAAATTCTGGATTTTATTGGCCTACCTTATTTAAAGATGTGAGACAATATGTGAAAACATGTGATCAATGTCAAAGGATGGGAAATATATCTAGGAAAGATGAAATGCCTTTAAACTATATATTGGAAGTTGAAATTTTTGATATATGGGGATTACACTTTATGGGACCATTTGTTCCATCATCTGGAAAAACTTATATTTTATTAGCAGTTGATTATGTTTCAAAGTGGATTGAACCTGTTGCTTTACCAAGCTTGTGATTCCAAAAGTGTTTCTAAATTCTTAAAGAAAATGATATTTTCAAGATTGGGAATGCCTAAGGTAATTATCAGCGATGGTGGAAGTCATTTCGGGAATATAAGAATTCGATCATTACTTCGAAAATTTGGAATCAAACATAGAATTGCAAGTCGCTTATCACCCTCGAACTAGTGGAATGGATGAAGTATCAAACGAGAGAAATTAAAAGAATTTTAGAAAAGACTCGTTAATCCTAAATGAAGCTGATTGGGTTGATAGACTTGATTTTGCATTATGGGCTTATAGAACGGCTTATAAGACACCAATCGAATGTCACCTTAGGTTAATTTATGGTAAACATTGTCACTTACCTGTAGAACTTGAACATAAAGCTTATTGGGTGATAAAAGAGTTTAATTTTAATTTGAATAAAGCAGGAGAAAAGCGATTATTGTAATTAAATGAGATGGAAGAAATTAGAAACGAATCATATGAAAATGCGAGGATTTATAAAGAGAAAATGAAGATGTTGCATGATAAGAAAATTTCAGGAAAAATTTTTGAGCCTGAAAAAAAAGTTTTACTGTTTAATTCTCGTTTAAGACCTTTTCCTAAAAAATTAAGTTCTAAATGGATTGGACCTTATTTTGTTGAGAAAGTATACCATTATGGAGCTGTGGATATTAAAGAACCCAAAATTGGAAAAATTTTTAAAGTAAATGTATTAAGATTGAAGACTTATTTGAGAGATATTAAGAAGATTTATAAAGAGACTTATGAATTGAGTCAACCTGATTAAAGATTTATTTAAGTCAGGCTGACGACGTTAAACCAAGCGCTTTGTAGGAGGCAGCCCATAATTATCTTGTGTTTTTTGTGTTTTAATGTAAGGTTATGCCTCGATCTTGATTAATTTTATATTACTTTAGAAAAAATTAATGCTCATAAGTCTTGGTTGACTTAGGCTGAAAATTATTTTGAGGTATATAAGATTTAAAAATAGGATCACTCTATTTTAAATATGAGTAAAAAGGAGATCAAGTTAACCTTCATTATGATAGTTTACGATGTGAGTTATCGAGTCTAAATTACTCTTATCAGTATAATTTACCTATCTTGGAGAACGAAATTTTGAAAATTTGACAATTAGGCGAAACGGAGTTGAACATAGTTCTGGTGCCTAGGCGCCAGAATTCGGCGCCTAAGCGCCAGAATCAACTATGTATCAATAGGTCCGGCACCTAGGCGCCAGATTCGGCGCCTAAGCGCCACAGTTTCTGGGTCGTGCAAAAACTGAAAATTTTCAGTTTTTCACATGAATTTCCCCTTTAAATCTACCCATCTTCTTCCCTAACCATCGAAACAATCGGAATTACGTCCCTTACATTTCATTCTTGAGAGATTTGAGAAATTTTTGAAGAAATGGAAAGGAGAAATCATGGAGAAGAGGCTAGGGAAAAGGTCTCGAGGGATCCTCGACCCTACTTCGATGGTTTCATCATGTTGTAAGTTTAGAGAAAATTTCTAGTCTTTTAGAAAAGTTTAAAGAAGATTTTAAAAGGATTGGAGACCGCCTTCATGATATGTTTCATCAAGTTGAACTTCTAGAATGACAAATGAAACTTCAATTTGATCATATTGCGGCTTATCAAGATGCTCAAGTTGAAATGTATGCGAAGAACAAGTGGATTGATGAAAAGACGGCTAAGCATTTCCCAAGAGCGTTAGTCTTCTTTCCAAGTGGAATACACAATTTCCCTTGTGAAGATTAGAATATTCTGGTAAAGAGATAGTTATTATGGTTTGTTGAGTCGTTGTATCGATTTAGAGAATCGATTGTGTTTGTTAGTATATTTGCTTTCATGTTCAATGTGTGTTGTATTTGCTTTGAACTTGTTATGATTGAGTGTGTATTAGGAACTTGAATCAAATGTAGTACTTATCTGGAATGTATTGAGTTAAAATTGAAGATTTTAAATGGAAATTAGTGAGTTTGATTGAAAACCTTATGTTTTATTGGTGGATTCAATATTTAATTTTTATAAATTTTTGAAAAATGTTGTGGAAGTTAGAAACTGAAGCCCTACTCTGATATGAGTAACTGAAAGTTGAATTTATGAATTTTGGTGGAAAAATAAATTTAAAAAAAGATTTTTGTGAAAGGCGAGTCTGGCGCCTAGGAGTCAGAATTTGGCGCCTAAGCGTCAGTTCGGCCTGCTACCCGAAAATTACCATTTAAACCCCCAAAAGCCATTTTTGACGGCTAAGCTTCATCTTCTTCCCCATTTTCGCGAAAATGCATCCTCTGGATCCATTTTGAGGTCAAAACATCAAGGATTTGAGCGCGAAACCACTTGATTTCTTCGTCTCAAGGTCAGATCTACACTTTAAACCATTTATTTTCGATTTTCACCATAGATTTTCCTAGTTTTTTCTAAGAACCGAAATTTTGAATTTTTTTTATTTT
The DNA here is from genome assembly GCA_022702705.1 of Papilionanthe hookeriana x Papilionanthe teres. Lineage (NCBI taxonomy): Eukaryota > Viridiplantae > Streptophyta > Magnoliopsida > Asparagales > Orchidaceae > Papilionanthe > Papilionanthe hookeriana x Papilionanthe teres. The sequence goes on along the minus strand of CM040430.1, from coordinate 56,232,545 downwards.
TAGTGATTTCTTTAGATTTTTAAACTTATTTTAAGTTTTTTAAACTTAAAAAGAGTTTAAATCTTTGATTCCTAAATTAGTTCTTGTTTTCTTTCACGTTTAGATGACTCCAAAATCCAAGCGTGGGAAAGGATGAGAAAACTTTGATAGCAGCAAATTTCCAACTGCGGCTGCACATTTTCGCTTCCACGAACTTGCGTCATCAAGAAAGTTCATCTCGGAACGAAGTTTTTATCATCCTGAGGAGATGATCGAAAACATTATCGTTGCGCACAACTAGCAATGATTTTGTTACTTTACTGCTATTGTTGTTATCCCGATTGTTCGAGAATTTTATGCAAATTTTCTGGATGCTGAAGATTCTGAAGTCTTTGTTTGAGGAATCGGAGTAGGATTTACTCCAAAAATAATCCATATATTTTATGGCCTACCACCGACTATTCAGTGCTATTATTCTGGATTATCACCATCTGAGGGTGATTTGGATATTATTATTGCCTATTTGACTGATAGTACTAGATCTTGGAAGATCAGGAATGACAAAAGGGTAAATTTCAAATCTTCCAAGCTGAATGGTGTATCTAAAGCATGGCACTACTTTATTTCTACAAGATTGTTACCTTCCAACCACCTGAGTGAAGTGACTAAAGATTGAGCAATCTTAAATTACTGCATTCAGGAGAGGAAGCCTATTGATGTCGGAAGCATTATTTATGATTCTATGGAGTCTACTGCGAGATCTAGCACTTCTGTTGGATTGGGATTTCCTTCCTTGATTTATTCGTTATGTGTTAATAATGGAGTCAGCGCTGATATTTCTGAGGAGAAGCTGAAGTCTACTAAGCCAATTGGGCAGGAGAGTGTTGGTATCTATGATCGTCTTCGAGGGAAGAGATCGACTCGCTCCTTCTACTTCGCACATAATTCGAGTAGGCCTTCTACTTCTAGACCTTCTACTTCTGCTGAGCCACCATCAGATTTCTGGGAATCAATGCATGATCAATTTTTAGAACAGCAGCATGAGTTATTTTAAACTCACTGCAGGATAGATACTATTGATAGAAAACTAGGTCATTTATCAGATTATACCCTGAGGAAGAGTAGTTACGATGCAGAGTATGATGAAGTCCAAGTCAGATTTCTGAAGGGTTAACGTGATGTTAGTTTTCCTACTTTTCCTAGCTTCACACCATTTGTCGATCCTAAGGACGTTGAGTATTCCTTTGGTGATGATGATGACGATGAGGCGACAGCTAGTGATTAGTAGTAGAGAGATCTTTATATAGTGCTACTCTGTTGTTAGTTTGTTTTGTTTGGATTGTTTGTTAGTTTTATGTTTGTTGTTTGTTTAGTTTATGTACTTGTGTGGATGGATTATATTGTGTTGAGACTGATGTTAGAGTTAATTTATATGTTGTTTTAGTTTAACGTTTAGTGCTTAATTATTTTGCTATGTTCTAATTCTGTTTCAAATTTAATATCATTATAAAATTAGCCTGCTTACCTATCTATATACATGCTTCAATTTTATCTTAATTATTCATAAAAGCATGTTTAGAAGTTAATTTTTCTTTTTAAGATTATTTTTTTTACATACTTACTAAAAATACTTATGATTTTCTTTCTCTCATACTTTCAAATTATCATAGTATACCAAACCTTAAGTTTGGGGGAAGGAAAAATCCATTCAAAATTAAATTTTATTTGTCCTTAAAGAGCTAATACTTTCTTAATAATAGAAACTTTTTAACATAACTTAAGGAATGAAGAATTTATTTGAGATCACTTTTATTTTTGAAATTATAAATAATTTAGTGAAAATTAACCAAAATTTTACTAACTTTGATTGATTTTAAGAATAGAATTATTTAACTTAAAGAAGAATGAGAAAAAGAATTTTTCTATTCATGATAGAAATCATAGAATTTTAGAAATATTAAGTAATAAAAAATTATCACTTGAAAAAGAAAAGATTGGAATTCTTTTTGAATTTTTATTTATGTTATAATAATTAATGGGAGATGTGTAAGTTTTGAAAAATATAAGTTAAGGATAGTGAAGTTCAAAACCATTTACAGGCTATCCAGATATAGTAATCCTCTCTATATAAAAAAAAAAGAAAAAAAGATAGAGAGGAGAAGCTTGATGAAATGCCTAATCAAAAATTGGCTTCACTTGAATTATCTTAGAGGAAGAAAACTAATTACATAATTTACTTAATTTTTATGCATAAGTATTTATTTAGAAAAGATTTTTCAAGAAGATCTTTTTCTTGTAAATAATCTATGAAAGCTTAATATAATAGACTTCTACTATTTTCAAAATGAATGAAAAGTTTGAAATCTTATGATTTGGTAGTTAAATATTCTTTAAATTCTTAAAATTAAACCTAGTTAGTGAAATTGGGTTAATAATTTACTAAAGACTTTATAAAATCAAAAGTTATAAAGAATCTTAAATATTTATCTTTTATTTCCAAAAGTTATATTTTATGTAGTAAAAAGAGTTACTTGAGGACAAGTAACATTTAAGTTTGGGGGATTTTGATCTATAAAAAATACCTATTACTTTTTGTCTTATTTTCTAAGGATATTATGCTTTAATGAAAGGTATTTTTTGTATTTTTGGATGTAGATAATGTAAAAAGGTCTAAGAAGGAAAAAGGAGCAAAAAGGAGCAAAAATGGAGCAAAATACCAAAAGTGTAAAAAATTATGGCCTGGCGCCTAGGCGCCAGACTCGATACGAAAACTGTCAAGTTTTTGACAACATTTGATCAGTTATTTTGACAGAGTGAGCAGTTATTGGACATTCTAGAAGGCTGGCAGTTGTTCCTTGATAATAGGACATGTGACGCATTGCATTTGGACGCTCCAAAACGGTTTTAATCTCAAAGAGATGCGAGCTAAAGTGAAGAGGTGCGAAGAACTGGACGCATTGTCTGGCGCCTAGGCGCCAGACCGACCTTCTAAAAGATTCATTGAATGTGGACATGTTTTGAAGAGGTGCCTTAAGGCAACTCTTGGAGCCTATAAATAGAGGTCCAATTCTTCAGCAAACGTGCCCCTCCCATTGTCCCTTTCTCTTATCTACTTTAAGATCTCTCATCCTTAGAGAGAGAATTAGAGAGAGAAATTTAGGGCCACTTTTGTTTAGTTTAGTGAGTTTATTTTCAAGTTATTGCATCCGGAGTTCATTACTGCTGTGGAGTCGGTAGGAATCATAAGATGCTGTAGAAGAAATATTTGAGATAAGTATATTTTTATATTTGATTCAAAGTTTAATTATCATATTTTGTTATTTATTTTCAATGTGTTCTGAGTAGTTAGTTACTTTCTTACTTCAATTATTAAGAGATAGATAAGATAATATAAAGATTTGATGGAGAATTAAAATTCAAAATATTTTCAAAACATTGTGATGACATTAATACCTGATCTTACTTTACTTTTTAAATTGGCCGTTTGAATTGTTAAAACCTGTTGAAGAGTTTAAAAACCTTGTAGGAGAGGAACTCTTAACTTGTAAAATGTCACATGAATCCTTGGGTAGTCGAAGGCCATGTGCGGGCTAATCATGGTGAAGTGCAAATAAATATGAAGATAATATTTGAAGGGCGTATAATTGATAAGTTTTTAGAGTGACAGACTAAATTCTTATAATTTGATTTATAGACTAGGAAAGGGTCACTACTAGAGCCGACCATAGCCACCCATGGACATCTAGAAGTGTGAGCCTAGAATAACCCATTACTACTAACAATACATCCGGACCTATTCTGTAAATTAGTCAATGTTCTTTGCACCTGGATCAAAGGGTAAAGAATAGGAATGCTTCTATTTGACACAATACCATAAATTAAATTCTCCAACGAATATTAAATTATTTTAAAAATCATAGATTAATTGAAGGAAAGAAAATTGTTTATTTTTTATAGAGTTTATAAAATCATTTTCTTATTATTGTTTTCTTTAAATTGCATCTAGTAAATTAAATAGTAATTATAATCAAAATAAAAAATATTTTTACTATTATATTTCTCTTTCGCTTTATAGAAAAATTATTTCTATAAATCTTTCCTGTGGGATCGATACTAGGGTCTTTGTTTAGAAACCCTATATTACTTGAAACGATACGTATACTTGCGTAGTACCCCTAGTGTGTAAAAATATTACTTATATAATATTAATTTTATACACTAGCCGCTAATTATAAATCGAGTCAAAGCTTTTTGGCTATCTTTTGGAAGCAACCTCACTGCGTTAAGCGCGGCGGTTGGGTTATATATATATATATATATATATATATGTGTGTGTGTGTGTGTGTGTGTGTGTGTGTGTGTGTGTGTGTCTGTTTTTATATATGTAAGTATGTATATGTATATTTTATAAGGATTGATTGACAGTCGGAGACCGCCGATCAACTCCATAGGTGGAGCCGGCCGAGGAGCGGAGCACCCTTCCGATCCGGTGTGCTTATTCAAATCCACCCGTAATGGGTGGGATTCGAATCATTAACCCGAGGGCCTTACACCAAAGGCCACAACCAATGAGCCAAGATATTCGCACATATATATATATATATATATATATATATATATATATATATATATATATATATAATTTTGATTTTGAAAAATATTATTTTAATTTTAAAAAACAAGATCGAAAAGACCTCATATATTTTGTAGTTTAAGTAACCAAGAGCAACACTACAAGTAATACATCACCTTAAAAAATAAGTGTATCACTTATCAACAGACTCTATTATATAAACTAAAGAACTTATGATATCTGACAATTCCCTTATATAATTTTGAAGATTTGATAGGGTTTTTTACTCAGGTTCCTAATTCCCTATAAGGGCAAGCTCTTATAGTTAATCACATCGTAATTGATCGAAGTCATTTAAGAAAATTCTCGATTTAAATAAGGTGTTTCATATTCAAGAAATTCAAACTTGAGTATTCAATGTTGGACATGGAAGATCCAAAGGGGAAAGGCTTAAATAGGAACAATTAATTTTTTAGAAATCAAAGGAATGAAAAATATAGGATGTCACCGATTCTGAGAGAACCTCAATGACTTCCCGTACTATCCTACTATTTAAATTTTGAGAGTGAAGCTATTTGATTTTACTCCTACTAATTATTTTTAAAATTAGAAATACTTGCACAACATCTGATCATGCAAATAGCCTATGAAGATAAGAGGACATACTCGTACCAATCAAACAACCCTGGAATTTAAAAAAGTTAGGACTTATACTGCACAACATGATTGTGCGGAAGTTTAAGGGATAAAGTGAGAATTTATATCGTACTAAACAAACAACCCCGAACTCCTATGTGTTTTTATTATTTAATTCTAAGAAAAGTTTTGCTGAAGTAGATATGCTTCGTTGTTAAACCTTGGTCATCTTTTGTAGTCATCCTCCATTTGCTTGCAGCTTGCTCCAAACTCCATGATGTGATGGTTGTAGGTTTAGGGTTCTGGTTTATGTGTAAACATGCCATTATTGTGTCTCATGGCTTACCATAGGGTCCCACCTATCATATGTTCTACTATTATCTTCCCCAGGAGCCTTTGAAAATACATAAAATTAAATATAATTTGAAAGTGTGGTAAAAAAAAAGAAATGTAATTATGCATACTTGGGATTTAAGCCACGGCTACAAGGTCAGTATTACTAATATAGCATTCACATACATCGTTTAAAAATAGAATAAAAGCACGAGAAAGATATTGGCATGTAGAACGAATTATGTGGCATAAATAGAAGATCAGAACCTGAAGTAAAAATTTTAGTTATCAAGGAACTCAGCCTCAGAACATGTGGCCCTATTAACCCTCGAAAGATGCCCATAAGCCTTTAAAAACAATATAAGTTGATAAGACCCAATATAAGTCAAAAGACTACCAACAAAGCAGTTAGGAGAGGATAACTCTCAAACCAATTAATGTGACTAACATGTGAACTTGTCTTCAAAAAAATATTTTTAACTTTTCATGTAGATAAATACTTTTATTTTTTTACAAAATATCAGTTTTTAGGCAAAATATCAGTTCCATCTCAAATATGTGTTATGATTTTGTAAATTATTTATTTTGCAAGTCAGTCACATTGCTAGGTAGGAATCACCTACAGCCCCTGGAAGTAAGAGAAATCTTATACTGAATTATGGAGAAAAGTATTGTCAATCATACACCCTCACAAAGTTGATTGAGTATGGAGACTCAATACAAGTCCAATATCTCATTTCAAGCATTAGAAGCCTTTAACATCATCGCTCTACTAATAAAACCTCCAACTTACACCAACCTCGATGATCCGTATGTGGCCACTTTAAATATCCCTAATTTTTATGATGGTTTGGACATTTTATCTAAGGCCCACACCCCTGTGCATTGTGCTTTACTGTAGGTTAAGTCATAATGGGGTATGTCTCATTTATATGTCAAAATTTAAAGAATCATGAATCATATCTTAGTGGGTGCTTAAAGATTTCAATAACTTTTATGTTTGACATTTATATATCGTTGTATTTTGAGGATGATTTACCTAAAAAAATTGCAATAAGCACAAATGTCCTAAAAATATCCAAAATCTAACAAAGTTGTTCATGGAATTATCCTAAACAACCTTAGAAACTCTTGGACCATTTCAAGTTCATTTGCCTTTGTTAACTTGTTGAGTTGATCAACCTGATTATATTAGTAATCTTCTGTGTTTTAACTGTACTAGGTGTAGTGTTGATATCTTAATTAGCCCATGAGCAAGGTTGGGTAGCTATACTTAATTGTTAAGGGGTTATGTGAGACAACACCCTTGAAGGGGTATCTTTGGTGTTTAAGGAATTTTACATTGTTGCCCCTCAATTGGGTTTGAGCTTAGAGTGTTTCAATGCATTTCAATATTAATTATATTTCATTCTTTAACTATTCCTCAAATGGTATTAGAATGAACCTAACTCATTACTAAGCTCTTGGGGCTTAAGGGAAATTTGTAATTTTTAATAGTTTTACAAATGCGTTTAATCCTTATTGAAAGATTGAATTATACTTTACATTGGTTAGGAGCTTCATATCAATAAATTAATGACCTCCCAACTCATGCCTCTTACTCTTGATTTGTTCTAATTTTCACTTCTTCCTAAAGCCAACAATTTAAATAATTACAATTTTACCTTTCTTAAAAAAATTGTGAGTGGGGTGCTACCATATTTACCCTTGTATTTCAATCATCTCAATGGATTAACGATCATATTTCTTACCCATTTACCCTATTATTTAACCTAAATATTAAATAGAGTGTAAAATTCTAAAATTCCTACGATACCCTTAGGGTTTATACCACATAAGTCTTATGCTTGAATTGAAATGATTGTGAAACTTTGTCGACCTATTACTCATGGCCTAATTAAGATTTGTAGAGGAGAAGTTATATATTTCTGAATTTTATTTATTTTTAGAATTATTTTTAATTCATAATTAGGAATTTCAAAGTAAATTAATTTTATTTTTTTAAACATGTTTTCTGTCCTTAGGAAAATATTGTGATGTTTCTAAAGGTCAGAGGACTATTAGAGTAATTTTCATGATTTTTTGAATAATATTTTAATTTTTATTATTTTTTAATTGATTTTTATAAATAAATAAATAGAAAATGTATTTTATTTTTTAAAATTCAATTTTTATTTTTCTTTAAGTTATCTAACTTTGATAAACTCAAAAAGCTTGATTTTCCATTTTTCTAATTTTTATTTAATTTTTTTCTTATTCTAAGCAAAATATTGTAGAAATATAGAAAATAGACATTTAAATAGTTAAAATATATTTTTATATCATTAAAGATTTGTAAAAGCATTCTTATGTTGTTATCTCTAATCAAGGAAAAATTTGTGACATTTTAAATATATTTGTATTTCTATGATTTAAAGTTATTTAAAATTATTCTAAATTAGGAAAATACCTAAAAATGCACTTTTCATTTAAACTTCAGTTTTACATTTTTTAAAAGCCTCTGACCTCGGGAGTTTACCAAACTTAATTTTGTCATTTTCTAATTTATATTTTAGTTTTTATAATTCTTTTAAGAAATAAATTACTATTTTTTTTAGAAAATACATTTGTATATCAAAATAAGTTTTCTAACGTTGAAATTTTATTAGATATTTCTAAAGTAATTATTTTGAATTATTGGGCATTTTATGATATTTTGGCAATTATCCAAATTTTCATAATTTTCTTAATTACTTAAATAGGTAAATATTAGTAAAATTATTTTTTTAATTGAAAGTGCATTTTTTTTACTAATGCCTCTGACTTTGGTCGTCCCAACAAACTTAATTTTATATTTTTCTAATTTTTATTTTAATTTTTATAATTTTTTAATTAAAATGAAGACTAATATCTTAGAACATTGCTGCCTTTAAGGTTAGAGGTGTTCTCTAACTTTGGAAATATCAGAAAACATCCTTAATTACATGTGCAATAAGCCCACAAAATATCACTTCATTATAAGCAATATTTTATTTTTTATGATTTAATTAAGTGATGGAATATTTAACTAATTAATAACTTAATACTAAATAAATAATTTTAATTATTGGTTCATAATATTTTTCTCTATTCACTAAGCATATGGGCATTTTTATTTTATTTTTATGATTTTTGTACACCAAGATATGATTTTTTTAAAGTTTAAGTATTTAATTAAATTAAAAAATACCCTATTTATCTACTTAATCACAACAACGCCAACACAACCTTGCCAACTCCAAAGCCCCCATGTGTCGTCTCGTGATTCATTGTGCCTTACACCTCAGTTGTCTCGTCATCCTCAGTTACCACTCCATTTCTTTGTTCGACCCAATCCATGCTACTCGTTTCAAATACACGCAAATGGACGACTTCTGGTCATTGTCCCAAACGCGACATAACCTATGAACTGCCCAACTTCTAAACCTATGATCTCGCTCGATACTCAACCAAATATATTGCAGTTTGTTCCTACACTTTCTTCTAAGTGAGACAAACCTATCTATATGCTTAAGTGGACATTGATTGTTTGTTTCTTTCACAATTGTCCAAACCAAAGAAAAAAATAGTAGTATTCAAGCTATAACTTTGTCCAAGAGGTGAAGCCTCAATTGGGCTGGTTGAGAGGCTTCACCTAGGTGCAATGAACCTCATCCAAGCATTTAATTCCTCTGTGGTTGGTTCTAGGTATGAAATAGACTAAAGGGCGGCTCATGTGTGGTTTTAGACTATGTTAAAGGGCTTGGAATGGCGGCTTTTGATTGGGGAAGGGTTTTTGAAGTGTGATGAAGCTTTTGGAAGGTTTGATTTGGAGTTTTGGTGAAGTTAATGAAATGACCAAAAATGCTCTGGATTCCAGTTGGGAAATTAGGCTATTGTGGATGGTTTGAGGGCTTGAAAATTATTTGGATGAGCTTCGTATGAGTGTTAAGAGGGTTTGAAATGATTTTGGTAGGGTTTCCCCAAGGTTTGTGCATCTGTCCATTTTGTCCGAGGAGCTGGTCAATTTATAAGCTCAACCAAGGGGAAGGGCATGACTCCAATTGGCTGGTAAAAGGTTGCTTAGTTAGAGAGGAGATAGTGGCTAAGGTCTAATAGGGGTGGTCCACATTGAAGGGGTGAGATTTTGGGTTTTTGGCTTGTGGGTGGCTCTCAGGCTTGGGCTTGCCGCTGACAATGGTGGGACAGTGGAGGTTGGGTTATCACCATCCTGCTAAAGGAGCTCAGTGGTGGAGGATTGTGAAGTCAATTTTGTGGTGCTATGTGTCTAAGGGTTAGATTTAAGTCGAATGTTTTTGAATTGATTTTTGGGAAGCTTGGGTGCAAGTCATGCATTTGGGTTTGTTCTATCCCTCAAGGTGGCTAAGGCCATTTGTGGTTGATCCTCAATCCACATTTATGTAGTTTAATTAAGTTATAAAAGATATCCAAAAACTTGACCCAATTTATATTTAGTGACTAGTGTGAAAAATAGATATGTTATAGAATTTAAAATTTTGATTAATGATGGCTTTCACATTAGGGAAACTACACAAATGTTTCAAGTAATATAAAGTTTTCTTTAAGAACCCTATTATTAAACCCATATGGAAGGACATATTTTCTATAACAATTTAGAAAAAAATTCTAATTAAACTACAAACACAATTTGTAGGAGAATAGTGTCAAATGTAGGTCACCAAATTAGAAGTTGTTGTTGATAGTTTGGAATATAGCATTTTAATTCTTGAAAAATACAAGATCGAACACAACACCACAAATGATGTACCTATCCAGAGGAGTAGAAACATTACTTAATAGTGAGGCTCAATTAAATAAACTGTAGGATTTATAACATTCGTTTTAGTCTATGAAACCATTTTATGTTGACCGATAAGTTCTCCTATCTAATATAGAAGATTAAATAGGATTTATATTAAGCTGGGTTCTAAAGTTCCATATAAGGGTAAGCCCATATAGTTAATTACATCATAAATGATTGAATTCACTTATAAAAACTCTAGATAAAGATTAGTGGTTTTGGCTTCCAAGAATTAATATTTAAAACATTCAAGGATGAGCTTGGAAATATAAAATGGGATAGGATCAAATAGGAACAATTATTTTTAAGGATCTAAAGGAGTGAAAAGCTAGGGGATGTCATAGATCCGAGGGAGAGCCTTTAGTGACTTCTTAAACTATCATATGGTTGGGTTTCAGTTTCAGGAAGATATTAATATATGTTTCATCATGCTAATTATTATTATATAAAACTTATATTTGCTTAATGCCAATCAGACAAATGGCCTAGAAGATAGAAGGGTTTAAGCATAACGAATGTCGACCTAAGAATCCTAAGATGGGTTAGGGCTTATATTGTACAACATGATTGTACAATGGCCTAAAAGATGGCTTTAGGATTTATGCTACGCGATCTACCTAAAAAATACCCAATTTTATGCCTTATTTATTATTCAATTGTTAAGGATATTATGCTTTAATGAAATGTATTTTCATGTTTTTGGATGTAGATGATTAAAAAAGAGTCCAAGAAAGAAAAAGAAGGAAGAAGGAGAAAAAAGGAGCAAAAATGGAGCTTATGGAGTAAAATATTAGAATTATTGGCCTGGCGCCTAGGCACCAGAATTCGGCGCCTAAGCGCCAGTTTTATATAGATGCTGTCAAGATTTTTGACAACTTTGGGCAGTTATTTTGACAGTGTTAAGTGGTTATTGGAGCTTCTAGAAGACTGGAAGTTACTCCTAATATATAGGACATGTGATACAATGTATTTGGACACATGGAAACGGTCTAGATCGCGAAGAGGTGTGATCCAAAGTGAAGAGGTGTGAAATACCTGGTCAAGGAGTCCGACGCCTAGGCGCCAAGTCCCGGCGCCTAGGCGCGACAGTTACCTTCTAGAAGATGCATTGAATTTGGATGAATTTTGAAGAGGTGCCTTAAACAACCTCTGGTCAAATTCAGAGCTCTATAAATAGGAGCCCATTCTACAGAAAAAATTGTATCATCCCCCTCTTAGTACACATGCCCATTTTAGCATCTTCTCTCCCCTCTTTAGTTTTATTTAGTCTCTTCCATACTTAGGGTGCCACTTTAATTTGTATCTAGTGAGTTTATTTTGAGTATTTATTGCGTGTTATTGCTGTTGGATACATTCATCATTGCTTTGGAGTCAGTAGAAGTCAGCGGATCACTTGAAGGAACACTTCAGATAGGTATTTGTACTTTGGTTCAAAGTTTTATGAATATGTTTTGTTGTGTTATTTCAATGTGTTATGAGTAGTTAATTATCTTTCTTTTTTTAACTATGAAAAGATTATAAATTAATTAAATTTTGTAGAGAATTAATTTTAAAATATTTTAAAACATTGTGATGATGTTAATACATGATCTTAGTTTACTTTTTAAATTGGCCATTTAAATTGTTAAAACCTGTTGAAGAATTTTGAGACATATCCAGAGATAAATTCTTAACTAGTAGATATCACATGAATCCTTAGGTAATCACAAGCTCTACGCGGATTGCATTTAATTTGAAAATTCTAAAATATTTCTTGCATTTCTTACTTTTTATAAATTACTATCCTTGTGGGATCAATAACTAGGACTCCACTAGAGCTTTGTATTACTTGAACGATACGTATAATTGCGTTTAAAATTGTGAATTTTACTATAATTATTATAAAATCTAAATATAAATTAATAAAAGTAAACCTAGCGCATCAAGTTTTTAAGCCATTTGTCAGGAATTAAATATTCTAAAAAGTGGTATCAAACTCTTGTATTTTAAAGCATATATAAAGTCGCATCGCATCAAGTTTTTGGCACCGTTGCCGGGGATAGAATAAAAAAATATATATAAAGTAAAAAAATAAAAATAAAAATAATATAATATAAAAAACAAAACAACAAAACAAAACAAAAATATTTTTTAAATTTTATGCATAGTTCTGGATCTGAAGGATTACTACCTTTTGATTCTGAAGTAGAAAGAACAATAAAAAGAATTATAAAAGGAAAATAAATTTCAAAACATCAAGAAATGGCTAACTTACATAACAATAATCAAAATCCAATCGAAATTAATGAACAAAATATTTATAAACCATTAAGGGAATATGCAAACCCTACAGCTGATGAACTTCATGTTAGTATTCAAATTCCAGCAGTAGATGCTAATTCTTTTGAGCTTAAACCTTCTATTATTCAAATGGTTCAAAATAATCAATTTGAAGGAACACCAAATGAGGATCCAAATTTATACCTTGCTAGTTTTTTAGAACTTTGTGTTACCTTTAAATATAATAATATTTCTGATGATGCTATTAGGCTTAGACTCTTTCCTTTTTCCTTAAAAGATAAAGCAAATATGTGGCTTAATTCATTAGCAACTTGTTCTATTAAAACATGAGCTGATATGGCACAAAAATTCCTTGCTAAATATTTTCCTCCTTCTAAAACTGCTAAATTGAGAAATGACATTACTTCATTTATGCAATTTGATGGAGAAACAATTTATGAAGCTTGAGAAAGATTTAACGAACTATTAAGAAAATATCCTCATCATGTTTTACCATATTGGTTAATTATTCAAACATTTTATAATGGACTTATTGGATCACTTAAATCTATTATTGATGCTGCTGCTGGTGGTTCTTTAATGTCTAAGACATTTAAAGAAGCCTACACCTTAATTGAAGAAATGGCTAACAATAATTTTCAATGGCCATCTGAAAGGGTTAATCCTAAAAGAATGACCAGTATTCAAGATAATGAAGCCTTTTCTATTTTAGCTTCACAAGTGGCTGTGATATCTAAGAAATTGGATAATTTTGTTATTAATATATCGCATGTAAGTAATGACAATACTGCAAATTCTGATGATTCTCAAACAATGGAAACTTTGCAAGCTATTGCTAGTAAAACTAATAACTCTTATTCTAATTATTATAATCCTGGTTGGAAAAGTCATCATAATTTTAATTGGAGTAATGGACATCAAGTTAATCCAAATTTGAACAATCAAGGAAATTCAAACTATATACCAACTTATCCTCCTGGTTATAACAATCAACAGAAAAAGTTGTCTGTAGCAGAATTAATCTTGCAACTAAGCAATCAGCTACAAAGTCAAAACACTGCTATTCATAATATTGAGAATCAGATGGGTCAAATCACTAATTTCATTAATTACAGACCTCAAGGAACACTGCCTAGCAATGTCGAAATTAATCCTTAAGAATTTGGAAAAGAACATGAACAAGCAAAAGCTGTACAACTCAGAAGTGGAAAGGAATTAAAAGAGAAAACACAGAATGAGATTGAAAAAGAGAAAGAAGTTGAAGAGATTGAAAAACCTAAAGATACCCTTTCTCTATGTAAAGATCAGACTATTGTGCCTATTGAAGTGGAAGTTGAAAGACCACCACCACCTTTTCCTCAAAGACTTAAACAACAGAAGCTTGACCATCAATTTTATATGTTCTTTGAAATTTTTAAGAAACTTACCATTAACATTCCTTTTGCTGAAGCTTTGGAGCAAATGCCAAGCTATGCAAACTTTATGAAGGATATTTTAAGCAATAAAAGAAAATTTGAAGCTTATAAAACTATTGCATTAAGTGAAGAATGTAGTACAATAATTCATAAGAAATTACCTCAAAAACTTAAAGATCCTTGAAGTTTCACTATACCATGTGCTATTGGAGAAAAATTTTGTGGAAAAGCCTTATGTGATTTAGGAGCTAGTATTAATCTCAAGCCATTTTCAATCTTTTGAAGGTTAGATTTAGGAGAGATTTCTCCTACCATTGTAATTTTGCAGTTAGCTGATCGATCGATCACTTATCCTAAAGGAGTTATAGAGGATGTTCTTGTTAAGGTAGATAAATTTATGTTCCCTGTGGATTTCATTATTCCAGATATGGTAGAAGATAAAGAAATACCTATCATTTTAGGGAGACCTTTTCTAGCTACCGGTCGAGCTATGATTGATGTGCAAAAAGGAGAATTAATAATGAGAGTTAATGATCAAGGGATAACATTCAATGTTCTGGAATCAATGAGGTATCCTGATAAAGAAAAATGCTATCGGATGGATATTTTTGATTATATAATTTAAAAGTATTATCAAGAAAAATGTAAGGTCATTTCTGATGGTAAAGATAAAGAATCTATGTTATATAATGAGTCATTAAATGAAGAAAATTTGTCTGAAGAAACTCATTATATTCATGAAAATTGGGAAATTTTAGACACAACTAAAAATGATTTACTTTTACCCTCAATTGAAAAAGCCCCTGAACTGGAATTAAAATTGTTACCTGCACATTTAAGGTATGCATTTCTTAGAAATTCATTAACTTTACCTGTAATTATATCTTCAAAATTAAGCAAAGATCAAGAAGAGAAATTAATAGAAGTTCTGAAGAATTGAAAGAAAGCTTTTGGTTGGACTATTGCAGATATAAAAGGATAAGCCCTTCAATCTATATGCATAGGATTTTAATGGAAGAAAATTGTAAACCACTATTGAACCTCAAAGAAGACTAAATCCAATTATGAAAGAGGTTGTCAAGAATGATATTTTGAAATGGTTATATGCTGGAATTATTTATCCTATTTCGAATAGCCAATGGGTGAGTCCTATTCATTGTATTCCGAAGAAAGAAGGAGTAACTGTCATTGTTAATGAAAAAATGAATTAATCCCAACAAGACAAGTTACTCGATGGCGTATTTGCATTGACTATAAAAAATTAACCAACACCACTAGAAAGGATCATTTTCCTCTACCTTTCTTGGATCAAATGCTGGATAAATTAGTTGGACACTTATATTTCTGTTTTCTAGATGGATATTCTGGTTATCATCAATTACTCTTTGCTCCTAAGGATCAAAAAAGACAACATTTACAAGTCCTTATGGAACATTTGCCTTTAGAAGAATGCCTTTCAGTTTATGCAATGCACCTGTAACTTTCCAAAGATGTATGATGTCAATATTATGTGATTTGATTGATAAAAGAATTGAAGTATTTAAGGATGATTTTTCAGTTTTTGGAACTTCTTTTGAATCTTGCTTGGAAAATATAACAAAAGTTTTGAAGAGATTTGAAGAAACAAATTTAATTCTAAAATGAGAAATATGTCAATTTATGTTCACAGAAGGAATTGTACTTGGACATAAAGTTTCACAAATAGGGATGGAAGTTGATCAAGAAAAAGTGAAAATTATTGCTGAACTTCAACCAACTACTACCGTTACTGATGTGAGAAGTTTTCTGGGTTATGCTGGAGTTTATAGGAGATATATAAAGGATTTTTCTAAAATTAAACCTCTTTGCCATTTATTGGAAAAAGAAGCTAAATTTGAATTTAATGAAGATTGTCTGAATGAGTTCAATATTCTGAAAGAAAAATTAATCACTGCACCTGTCATTGTTGCACATTGTTGACCTCATTTTTGATGAGGTCTTCCTTTCTTCTTTTTAGTGCTTAGGATCTAGCCTTAGGCTTTTCCTTTGACTATCTTAGAGGACTAGAATTGGGACCCGCCTTTTAGAAATTTAAACCACTTCTAAACTCCCTGCAAACTCCACAAACTTGACTATAGACCCCTAATCACCTAGAGGGTTGAAATCGAATATGGAAGTTTAAAGGATGAGTTCCTATAGGACTCTTTGGCCTTAGGACCGCCTCAGGTGGCTCGGTGCGGTGAAGGGGCCGACATACACTACACTTACACACTACATTTCCACACACTTCCTAAAACCACACCCATACCCAACTTGACCTCCCGACTCATGTAGGTGATTCACATGGATGGTCCTTAACCCCTAAGCCCTCGGCAAGAGGGTTAGGAACAACATAGTGAATGCCTCAAATGAGTCCTTTCATGGCTCATATGGGCTTGAAATGGCTTCATGGCTCAACCAAAATGATTTCACCCCACTCAAATTCACCCAATCTTAAATTTCCCAAATTTTCAATTTTTGACCCCCGGGACCCTACATCTACTAAACCTACCCAAAACCCTTGAAATTACCCAAATTTTTGCAAAATTTCCAAATTACCTAAAATTTTCCAAAATCAATCCCAAACACCTCCACATCACTCAAATTGACTATCCATACCCAAAAATACCAAAAATTCCAAGAAAACCTCCCAATACCCTCCAAGTAACCCAAAATACCCTTCTTGGCCTAAAAATCCAAAAATTCAAAAAATTCCCAGAAAATTCCAGAAAATCCCAAATATTCCCAATTTCATTTTATCCAACTACACCATGGGCCAATTTTGTCAATTTACCCTACTTTTGTCAAAACCCCAATTTGACCCATTTTAATCCAAAGTGAACCCAATGTCAAACCAAACCTATCCAATTGACCCCAATTTTGGTCCAATTCAATTCTAAACTTCAATTCAACATTCCTAATACTAATTTAGACCAAATCCAAGTCCAATTTGATTGACATTTGGATCCAATTCCACTTTTGACCTTAAGGCCCATTTTTCGACCTAAGCCCAAACCTAACCCAAATGAACCCAAACCCCAAAAATCAAAGCCCAACCAAAGTCAAAACCTCTTTGAAACACTCCCATAAACACTTCTCAACAATAATTCTACATAAATTTCAACCCTAGCCCAACATTGGCCCGACTTGGCCCATTTGGACCTATATTGGCCCATTCACCAAAAGAATCCAAATCCAACCCAATTCAAGCCCAAACTACCCCAAATTTGCTTCAAGTTACTCATGACACATCCATGAGCTAAACCAACAATTATTTGGCCCAACCTTTTACAAAAATTTTCATCCATGAACACATTCATAAACTTAAAAGCCCATTTCCTTGAAAATTCAAAAGCCCAAATCTACCCTAAAGCCCACATGACATCTCCATTTGTCATCCATTTAATTAAATCCATTACCTAAGTCCTAAAATCACCATCAAATTATTCCAAATCAAGTTTCATACAAATTTCCATCAAAACATCCAAAATTCTTAAAACCCATTTTCATGAAATTGACCCAAGCTTTTCCCAAGCCAAATGGAGCCGAGGATGAGCCATTCACAAGCCATATGAAGCCATGAAAGTTTGGCATGTGACCATGCCATTAATGGCAAAAGGAGGAGGTCCTTTAGCCATCTCCTAAAAGTCATTAACCTTAAGCATGTCTCCCTTAACCAAGATTTAATCCAAATATTCTTGGATAAGGACATCACCACCTCTTGACCAGCTAGCCTAGGCTGATCTTCTCGGCCAAGACCGGCCATGGGGAGGTGAACCCAACCCAAACCAATGGGTTGACCAATTTCAAGCCAAAATGACCCCCTCCCCATTCCATTTTAATTCAAACACTTTACACATGTCCAAACCCAATTGACTTCACCATTGCCAAGCCACGACCTCCCTGGTCAAGATGGTGACCCATGCTCGTGACCGGCCGCACGGATCGTCGGAAAACACCACACCCGAGAGCATCATGTGAGCCCAAGCTTGGAATTCTCACCTGCTCGAGTTGCCCCATGCCCGATGGCCACCATGGTTGTTCTTCTCCTCACCGAAGCAGTCGATCCCAAGCCCTAACTCCCCCAGGAGGCCCTCACGACCGACTCTGATTTAAACTCCACCCCTCTCGGCCATGAGAAGAGCTAAGCAAAAACCTTACCAAAACTGCGCCAAAATTGTTCCGAGACCCTTCTCCACTCTTAGAGCACTTGATCCCCAGAGTGAGATCCCCCTGCCATTTCTCCTCTCGTAAGCTCAATTTCAGAGTTGAAATTCCACCCAAAACCGAGGACACTTCTCCACGGTGAGCCAATTCCCAAATTGATTGGCTCTACACCTTCACTGGACCAAGGGAAGGTGTCCACCATCAAAAGCCCCATCTCCGGGCCACCCGGTTGCTCCGGCCTCCAAGCTTTGTGATCGGGCTTGGTCGAAATCATATCCGGACAATTCACCGGACCGGGAGACTTCATCCGGAGCTTGCTAGGACCCAATCGAAGGTGCAACAACTCTCGGATTGAAGCCACACTTCTCCGAGCCAAGGTATGAGCTAACTCTTCATCCCGAGCTTCGAAGATTCTCTATTTCAAATGCCTTAGTTCCGATGCATGTTAACCGTATAGATGTGTTCGTCTCTTCGAGACGAATCCATAGAGTATAAGAACGTAAAAATCCATTGAGAATCGAGTGAGATCTTAGGGATTTAGTGTGGACGGCTCTCGGGTGAGAACACTTGGGGACGATGAACGGATGCCGTCCATTCGATACACGCACGCACGGACGGCCAGGATTGCGTCGGACCAGGAGACGGTACGAGAACCGCGGGGCCCGGGCTGGCCGACTCGAGTGGCGGCGTCGAATGGGAGCGCGCCGCGTGGCCTTTCGGAGGCTGAGGGATGCGGCGGCGCCGCGTGGATAAATAGAAAATTAGGGTATTTTCTTATTTATTTAATTCCCTAAACTTCAAAAATCCATATCTTTGTGTAGAAAAATCACAAAAATAAAATAAAAATACCCTCTTGCTCGGTGAACAGAGGAGAATAATGTGGAAAAGAAATCATTTAATTTCATTAAGTATTTTATTTTTTATAATTTATTTACTCTCTGCATACATTTAATTCTCCATGCATGTATACAATTCACCATGGCATGAGACCATAGGACTTTTGAAGCCTCTGAACTTGGGAACATTCCCTGAATTTTCCAAGGTCAGAGGCCATCTCTGTGAAAAGTTATTTATTTTTCAAATGCATGTTGTTGTTTTGAGTATTTTAATTCCAAAAATTAGCATGTTGTGAAATAAATTCTAGAAATATTTGGTGATGTTCCTTATGACCAGAGAACTCTAGGAAAAATAGGACTTGAGTTAATTCACTCAGATTAACCCTAATTGGCTTAAACACCCAAAATAGGTCTTTAATTAATTAGAGTTAACCAGGCATCAAATTGACTTGAAATCAATTCTCCACTGACCTTTAGGATCAGAGGAATCTACCATAAAAATTTGAGGTCAATTGGACTTGGTTAACCCCACTAATTGGGTTAATTAAGCCACTTAGCCATTTTAAACTTTAAAAATTCATAACTTTTAAAATACTTTTTAAAAATTCACCAAATTGGTTTTGGAGCCTCTCTGATATCAGGGGAACCTAAGAAAATTAAAATTTCAATTTTCTAAAAAAGTTGATTTTTAATAATATTTTAATATTTTTAATAATTAAAAAATAATAAAAATCACAAAAATAATAAAATTCACCAAAATGTCACATTTTGAATATTAATCACTTAGGAACAAATCCCACATTTTTCCTAGGTCTATTTAGTGAGATATTGAATTTTAAAGCCCTAGGGTAATTTTAAAATTAAAAAAAATGTATTTTCTAGCATTTTCACTAAAATAATTATTATAAATCATAGAAAAATCAGAAAATTGCAAAATTTGTTTCTCTGGTTTCCTTGATATCAGAGAGATTTTTGAAAAATATAAAATTCATTTTTCAACATTTATTTTATTTTTAAATTAATTAACACTCCAAAACTTAAAATAATTATAATAAAAATAATATAATTCAAAAAATCACCAAAATTGGTCCAAGTGCTTCTCTGGTCATTAGGAATGTCCCCTAATTTTCTTAAGGACAGAAACTTTCCCTTGGTCATGTTATCAAATTTTCCTTGAAAATCTCTATTTTCCACCAAAAATAATTATATAAATAAATTAAATACAGAAAAATCACATTTTCTCCTCTCATGTCTTTATTGACATATGAGTGAAGTCACATAAAAATTTCAAATTCATTTAAGTTCAATTTAGTGAGTTATGAAATTATTAAGCTTAAAGGGTAAAATGGTAATTAAAATCTTTAATCCTTAATTAAAACTTTAGGTTTAATAAAAAATCAACAAGTAAAATATTTGATCTTAATCTGATTTGGATGATTGAAATTTAAATAATTAAAGGGTAGAAACCCATTAAATAATTTTAAAATGATTAAACTTTAATTAAATAATAGATTAAATTTGGAAGAATAATAAAATTGGAATTATTAAAATAAGGGATCTTTATTAGGAAGAGATTTATTCTTTAATTTAAAAATCCCTAAATTAATTATATCAACTAATACTCAATTTTTAATTAAAATGATAACTCAAATTTAAAATATTAAAAGACTTAATTAAATTATTAAACTCTTTTGAAATTTCAATTAAAATTAAAAATAAAGTAAATTAAAGATAAATTAAATTAAAATTAAATTAAATTTAATAATTAAATTAAATTAAATTAAACAATTAAATTAAATTAAATTAAATAATTAAATTAAATTAAATTTAAACAATTAAATTAAATTAAATTAAACAATTAAATTAAATTAAATTAAATAATTAAATTAAATTAAATTAAATAATTAAATTAAATTAAATTAAAAAATTAAATTAAATTAAATAATTAAATTAAATTAAATTAAATTAAATTAAATTAAATTAAATTAAATTAAATTAAATAATTAAATTAAATTAAATCAAATCAAATTAATTAAACATCAAATCAAATTAAATTAAATTAAACTAAATATAAAACGAACTTGAACACTATTCCAAATTTAAACCCTTTAACTTAAATCAAATCATTTGAATACTAATTTACCCTTGAAAGCTTTGATTATTATAACTCCTAAATGGAACATCAAATGAAGTGTTATCTCACTCATAGGATATTCGAATGTCCTAGTTCACTTGAGCGAGTTAACAAGACTTGAAAACCTCGGACGATCGATTCATTTATATAATTAAATTCATTTGGACTTAAAACAATCCTAGAAATATTGAAAAGATGTTTAAGATTCTTCTTAAGCACTTCCTCGATATGATAGGATACTTATAAGAACAATTGGATTTAATTGTCCTTTGATGATGAAAATCGTCTTCGAAACAAAAAAAACACAAAGAACCTAGACGTCATAAGAGTTGACTAGCTATAGGATTAGGAATTTGGTAGAAAACCATAACCTTTCCCTTAGCTTTACCTAGGGACTTGCTTAAATATTCTAATTGTGTTTTAAGTGCGGCTTGGGATGACGGGAAGACCCTCCGGGTACGCTTTTATTTTATTGCAATTTACTTTCTTGCAATTTATTTTCTTGCAATTTACTTTATTGCAAATGCACTTTACTTTTCTTGCATGATAAAACAAGCTGTTGCATGAAAACCCACACCTTTAGGATAGTCCACTAAAGCTGAAACCAAAACTAAGTTAAAAGTCATTGCAAGATAAAATTCACCGCCACAACATTTCAAAATATAAAACAACTCAAAATTTAATCACAAACATAACACAAAACTACAATTGCAACTAAACTAAAACGTCCTGTTGGATGATCGGGAATACCTCGGATGATGTAACCTACGTGTTGCTAACGGGATTTCCCACGGTCTAAATGAAAGTGTGGAACTCATTCAGTTGAGTTTAGCAAATTCATCCGGACTAAGTGAATCCGATAAAAATAATGATGCGGAAGGATGGAACCGTGGGATCTTAGCAGGTGTCGTTATAATCAACTTTAAGATTTGTTTTAATTAAAACGTAAAAAACACTTGGAAATTAAGATCTTCTCTAAACCAAAACACTTTTCTCATCCACGATTTATGATTTCTAAAACTAAACCTCTGCAACAACAAGGAGCTTGGAGCATGGTGGGCGACACGGCCATCGTCGTCGGCAAAACTTGAACCTATTTCAGCAAAACTTTCCTAGAATTAAATAATCGAAGCCATAGGACTTCGAGGTAGTTTGCACTAGTGCAACATAAATCCTCGACCTTTTCGTTAGGCATTTGCATTGCAAATTAAGCCCTAACCGGTCTTAGGATTCCGAGGTAGTCGTCCGATACGACAATAAACCCTCACATCTTCTAGATCTATTTGTTTGATTTTATCATACAAATATAAGCCCTAATTAATTAAAATTGGCAAGATTGAAATACTAAATAAACATTAGGACTTTCCTAAATTCAAGCCAAACAATAGGATAGTCGGGAAATTACCGAAGTTCACTTCGAATCGGTGATTTCTCCTATCTTTCTTCCTTCGGATTCACAAAACAAAAAAATGTTCCAAATTTGATCCATTCCTTATTGAAATTCCAAAATTCAATCTTTGAAAACCTTAAACTTTGAAATTCTTGAGAGCGAGATTATTGATTATTATCGAGAGTTTTCTTAGGTGATTCCCGTCACTTAAGATGTAATTAACTATAGAGGCTTGCCCTTATAGGGAATTTTAAAGAACCCGGGTAATATAAACCTCGTTTGATACTTTCATATTAAGCGGGGAATTTGTCGGCTTATAAAATTGGTTCGCAAACCAAACGGATGTCACAAAACTTCTAGTTTATTTGATCGAGCCCCACCATCGAGCGGTGTGTCTATCCTTAGGGATAGATATACGGTTTGTGGTGCGGTGCTCGTTTATATAAACTATTTGGGGATGTGAGATCGGTTTAATCTCATATCTTAAAACTTTCAAATTTAAAAATTATTTTCAAAATCAAATACTACTTTCTAAATTATATATATTTAAATTAAATTTAAAATAAAAATTCGCCGCACAACTTCGTTAGGCGACCACTTTTCAAAATAAAACACACAACCCTAAAAAAAAAAAAAAAAAATAATGCACAATTTAAAAGCTCGACTGAGGAAGGAGTCCTCTCTCCATTATAATCAAATAGTGCCGCTTTAAAAAAATCGGTAGTGTATCCATGTCCCTAATGGATCAAACTATAATATTTCAGTTGGAATACTATGTTCATTTCTATCTTGACGAAGTATAGCCGACATTCTCTCGAATTAGGAGCCCTTTGTTTAAAAACACCCCTAAACGGAGGGTTAAGAGATCCTTTTACCTCATTTCGAGTGGGGTGGACTTGATAGGTGTTAGTTTAGGGTGATCCTTCGAGTCGGGAAGTCTTGCTTAAGACTTTCTTTTCCTTTCTGAATCGGATTCCCTTGCAACTTCTACACCTTTGAACATTAGATTAAATAAATAAACCCTCTTTAAAAGTGATTCTTTTAACAAATAATTCCTTCTTATAAATACATGAACAAAGAATGCGTTCGGACTCTTTCATTCTTTTCGTCCTAAAGAAAAGAAGCACTATGAGATGACAACCGAATCTACCTTGCAGAAATGGAAGCCCCAGAAGCCAGTTTTCTCCTTCTGTGGTGGACACGTATGCATAAGGATGAAGCTACCCGACAATGAGATTAAATCCGATTTGGTGAGGATTGCTTCCTGAACGTCAAAGTCACAGCATCCTCTTTGCAACGACGAACAAGGTATACGAAGCTGAGGTGTGCTTGAGTTCAACCTTGGGTCGACCCGAAGTTTCTCCCTGAGGTCTGACTAGGAGAATGCGCATCCGCGGAGGAGCTGTTCTCACTACCCCCACCCGAATCTAGTTGTTTACGCACCTACCCGACTTACGCAAATCAAAGGGGAAAGGAATCCCGAACTATGATAGCTTTGATGCAAGTGGAGGGTACGGATCTTCTGTAAGACCTTCGTCTTGAAATGGTCAGGATTCGAAAGATTCAGCAGCGCGGAGCCAGAGAAATAGAAATAGAAGGATCGCCGAGGAAGCCGAGCTGCGAGATTGCCTTCTGGAGGAAATTCAGTTACGGAATATACCGCTACCAGAATATACACCTTTGCGACTACATACCACTTTTGGGAAGACGGGTTTCCATCCCTATCGTAGCGGAAGGATGAGGAGAATGTTCGCAGTTGCGCCATATTACCACGACGCATACTACAGCGATGGCCGCAAGAAAAGAATCAGAACTACGCCGTTTGCTCGTATAGGCTGGTAGAAAAGCTAGCGAAGAGGGCTTGCCCGTGCTGGAGATTCTACGAAGGATAGGGCGGGTGCGGTCTAATGTGTCCGTCTTGGGCCCCGATGCAGAACCCGTCATGATAAAAGTCAAGCAAGAGGAATGAGAAGGCTACAGCCCGCACATGCGTGAGTATCGGGATTACGGATTAGGGAGGATACCACCCTTGAGCATTTAGTAGATAGATATCCCGGTCATGAACCCAGCCACCAACTGGCCCAGAAGGATGGTGTGGCGTCCCACTACGGGGCGGTTGGGCGGGAAACAGCGGCCAGAGAGAAAGTCTCGCCGGGGAGGCTGGAATCTGAAGAAAGTCTTCTTGCGATGAAGGGGACTCGTGAAAAAAGGACCGACGACTGTACGCATGACAACCACGAGGAGTACCTGAGAAAGCTCGGCTAGAAAGATGCCATGGAAAAGTTGAGAGCCAGGCATCCGACGGTTGGCAAAAGAAGAAGAAAAGTTCGGAGATGATTCGACTCATCGGAATTCATGGACAACGAATATGCAGAAATCAACATGGTTGAGACACGAGCTTCATCATCTTCTCGAGTGCTCCTGGGCGCGGAGAGCGGAGCGATGAAGAGGCCGGCTTCGGGGAAAAGGACGACACGATCGCTCGAAGATGGCGAAAGAAGGATGGAAGAAAGAGATGGCCGTAGCTCTAGCCACTCTCCAGGGTCAGTCTGTCCACATAGAGAGACACCCCCGGAAGTCGTTCACATCGTAGACGGAGGAAAGGAGATTACATCAGTCGATGGGGACCGGTGAAAAAGGATGCAACACAGTATGATCCACCGAAAAGGATATCAAGAACTTGGTAGAACAGCGAGTGCGAGAAGCCTAGCACAATCGAAGAACGGGACATCTATTCGGACGGGTGACCTTGCCGGAAGAGGGGTCGACGACATCTGATACCGAAGGGCCGTGCCGCCTACATTTAAGACCTTCGGCCGACGGGAACCACGGCCGGCATGTTGCACACTTTCGTGGGGTTGTTGCGATGCCGGCGGGAGCGATGCGCTACTCTTCCGACGAGTTCGTTAGCGATCGCTGAGAATGCGCCTTCGGCCAGGCTATGCGAGTGCAACGGATGCAGCCAGACATTCTCGAGCTAGAGAGCCTCTTCATTAGCGATTTGCGGAGCTGTTCCATCACTATAGGTGATTTAGTGGTAGAGAAACAAGGAGACGAATGAAACTCTAGTGGATTACATACTTCGATGGAGAAATTTAAGTATGAAGTGTGAACCCTGTTGCAAGAACAACATGCGATTGACATCTTGCTTAAAAGCATTCACGGCCGTGCGCACTTCTCCTCGAGGGATTCCTTTATTAAGACTTTTGAGAAGTTGTTAAGCAAAGGCCGGAAGCTTGCAAGAAGGCGAAACAATTAGGATTTTTTGCGGAAACCAAGACGGACAAGCGAGAAGCACGGTGAAGACTTTCGAAAAGAAATGCGATCGTTACGGCGATTGACAAAGGCAAACAACCGATGCAAATACCCGCAGAACGGCCGCGACAACCACAGCAAAATTGCCGGCAACCCCGGTCGACGTAGTCGTCTCCGCCGACATGGAGCCGCCGTCTCGTCCGCAACGTACATTGAGGGCTTCCACGACGAAATATCCGTTTGAGAATGGCGATGTCGAAGATGTTCCCGTAGCCTAATCGAGCTGGGATTTCCCGGTACCCGAGCTTGAAAGACCGAGAGGAAGTCGACAAGAAAGGTGATCCCCGGCTTTGCCCCTACCATCGGATGCTTGGAGAGCACGAAGATAGAAGAGGCGCATTAAAGTTGGCTCGACGACAACCTTCGGAAAGGAAATATAACAATCCCGAAGGAGTACATGAAGGAACCCCCGAAAGGAGGTTACGTCGATGTTATCTCGGCCGTCCCGTCATCCGTCGTCCACATGCAGGCGGCGATGGACGGGCCTACGCACAGGACGAGATCTTCGAAGAAAGATTTTGAGACGATATCCGAGAACGCAGCTTCGGTGCGAGCTTCAATTCGAGTTCGAGACTGTTAAGCCGGTGCGCATCACTTGCCGATAGAAGAACCACCTCGACGAGGAGACAATCGAAGAGAAGAAGAAAATTTGTGAAAGAGAGGGAGGACTCTTAAGGCTGGGCAAGGCACTTATCCTAGGATGAGGCTGTTTCCGATTCGGGGAGAAATCCTGAGCCTCCGATTTGACATGATTATCCCCATGCTCACTTCGGTGGGATCATATAATGATAAAGGGTGATGGCGTTGGCTACGTTTTGATTGTTTCTAACGATTACGTAACTAGCGACAATGGGCGTCGATTCGATACCAACAGCAATTCTCAAATCATACGAGATCTCGACGATCAAAATGACGAAGAAGGCATCCATCAAGGAGGCTACGAGAGTTCAACAAACAACGGATCTATACGCGGCGGAGTTTCGAGGAGCTCCGATTCTGATAGAGTTAGAGCCTTGATTTGGGAAGATAATCCGGAAGAGCCGGTCATTCGGGATTCGGGGAGGAGACACCGACAAACTCAATACTAGATTCGAAGAAATTACGAGAAGTCAGCTTTAAGAAGTGGAAAAGTTCTACCTCCAAGAATGGATCCAGACAAAGGAAAGCGGTGGATTTGTTCGAAGAGCCCTTCGTGAGAAGACACCCCATTGAAGGAAAAGGCAGGAGACACGGGAGAACAAGTGGACTACAACGTGCTAGCCCATCTTAGGAAACTACGGCTAGGCGAGCATCTACGATGCTCCTCATCCTCCAGAAAAGGAGATGAAAGCTCGATGAGGCCGCCGCCAAGTCCGGAAAATTCTTAGCTTGAGCTGGCCGGAGATTCCTTGGATGAGGTTTGCTCGTTAAAAGAACTTATTGCGAGGTGTTACCTTCACGAACAATGACCTACTACTTGGGACGGCGGATCACAACCGGCCGTTGTACATTTCGGTTACAATTGGGAAGTTTACGCTCTCCGAGTATTGGTGGATCCGGAACGCTGATCGATATAATCTGAGTCAAGACACTAGCATACATGAGAATTGATGCTCGTGAGCCCGAGGCCGACAAAATGTTGTTAAGAGGATTCAACCGGAAAGGAGAAAGAGCCCTCGGGTCAATAACCGCGCTGCACTGATGAAGACCGGTGATTTATAAGGCTGTGCCAATTCCTTCAATCGATTCGAAGCATCGTTTAACGCTCTGCGGCGTCCATGGATACATGAAAACGGGATGGTACCATCATCTGCCGCATCGATTACACATCAGCTCATTGTCCCCGATGAGGAGGGGAACTGGTGCATCAAAGGGCACCACAACCATTCTCATTACATGAAATTGGAATGTGAAGATGGAAACATTATGCACAGCAGAAAACAATCTTCCTCTGAGAATACATAACAAATAGAACGAAAGTTTAAGGACAGCGAAGAACACGAGGATGATCAACCTCCTCCCACCACTCCCTTCCGAGGCGAGATGGTGAAGGTTTCTCATGGCTCTTCTTCCTGATCCGAGGCGGGGGCAGGCAAGTAGTAGAAATTCTAAGACATTCGAACGGAAAAGCAAGCCATCAATGTTGGTGGGATAGACACGAAGAAGAAAATCAAGCAGAAGCGACATGATAAGTCGAAAGAAGCCGCAATACAAGATCTCCTCGAAGATAAAAGAACGAAGAATACGTCGATATCTGAGAAGATTAACCACTACGTATACTATGACCCTAACTCGAATCCATTCTAATAGATCGAAGTGGAAGATCAAGAAGGTACGCGTGACGGTCTCTTCGATCCGTCTACATTGGTGCTTCTTCATAAGCGAAAATAATAACACAATTCCAGAAGATGTCTATTATCAGTGTGGAATTACCTTTTGAGTGATGCTCTCTTGTGTTCAAATTTAATTCAACGTGGTTTCTTACCTCGACGATGGACAAAGGCCCGATCACAACATTTTGAAAGATTATGGAATAACTCCGACGTCCTCCCGATTAGTATGGACTCGGGGATTCGGCACGATGCCGATGGAGTTCGACGTCTCTTGTTTGCGGAGTTGTCACTTCTGATCAATGAAAACATGGAAACTACGAACGAACTGAGATTTACAAATTGGAGATGCTCCACGAGAATTCGAAGAGAGAAATCAAATCTACTGATAGATGAGTTAACGGAAGTTAACGATGCTATGAAAACCCCAGACACCTTTGTTAGCTCCTTACTCGACAAAGAAGACTCCGAAGAAATAATCAAATTGTTAATGGAATTTAAGAATTGTTTCTTGGAACTACGATGAAATGCCGAGTTGACGAGAGGTTGATCAGCAGCCGAGTGGGTGGATCCACCGCCACGTGGGGTCGGACGGGTCCCGAGAAGAATGCGTGCGGAAATCGGAAAGCAGCAGTCGCCAGCACAGGACATTAAAAAGCTAATAGACGCTAAATTTGTCAGTGAAGAACAATACCCGACTTGGCTAGCCAACGTCAGGTGCAGATCGGAAGAAGAATGAATCGGATCGGGAATTTGTGTGGACTTCGGAGATTTAAGCGAGCGTCATGTCAATCTCCCTCTGCGATTCAGGCAGTGATCGATATTCTTCGGCCCCATGATAATGCCATTCATGGGATGGATCTTGAGGATACAGCGGATAAATGTGCGAGAAGATGAAAAGCTTACGGCATTCGGAGGCAGCCGTCGGAGTATTTTCTTCTGCAGTGATGCCATTCGGACGAACGGGAAGCCGACTTACCAAAGAGCAATGACAAGAATTTTTGATAGTCATCACAGTAGTCGGAATACTACGTGGACGATGCCGTCATGTGAAATAAAGGAAAACCACGTATGATTTGAGAATTATTTCGAACGATTAAGACAATTTAACCTTAAGATAAAATCTTAAAATGCGCCTTCAATGCATAGAAATTCTTAGGATTCGTTGTCAGGCATCGTGGAGTGAAATCGACCGGAGAAGATTAAAACTGTCAAAATGCGCAAGGCAAAACTTCTTCTGATCTTTTCAAGAAGAGGCGCGCTATGTGACGCTTTTATCTCGGCCGCATCGGGAGTAGGTATCATTTCTCGGCTTGTAGTCCAAAAAGGGCCGCCAAATTGTTGGGAAGAGAAATGTAGAGGCCTTCCGAAGACACTAAACGATATTTAATGACACCTCTTACTGTCTTAGCGACCCAGGTCTCGGAATGAAATGGTAAATCTTTACCATGGCTGCAAACTGACTCTCCCACCAGGCCATTGACGGTCGATGATGAGGGTAAAGAAAATGCTCTTTACTACTTAAGCCGTCGTTCGCACCCGACGGAAGTAGTCACGATTAAAGCATTGTTTGGCACGATCTTCGCCGCTCAAAAGCTCGGGCACTACATGCTTTCTCATAAGATCAGCTTGATTTCGAAGTTTAATCCGATGAAATGCTGATGACTCGTCAATACTCGAGACTTGCCGGATGGTGATATTGAGCACGGTCGATATAACTTTCGTGCCTCGTCTTAGTAAAGGGACCAGTGTAGCGGACTTCTCGCCGGCACACCCTTCTTGAAGCGAATCTCCTCACAGTGACGATGCGGATAGAGCAGATGGCATGAACCTAGAAGACCTTGACGATCGCGTTGGGAATTATGTTGTGGTATCTTGACACACAAAGATGAAGAATCGCAAGTGATAGTGCCGTGCAAGAAAGCGGGGAATCGGGCTAATCTTTATAACTGCACGGAGCGGGGGATGTTAAGATACTCCACCTGCTTGACGAGCAGTGTACGAACAACGAAGCGAATACGAAGCCCTCATAACGGGACGGTCGCTCCAGTGCAAATGGGGATAACGGACATCAACATCTACGAGTTCACGGGTCAATCATTCGACGAGATGTCGGACAATACGGGTACAAGCGAGACTCGAACAATACTTCCGGTGTGTGGTGGTAGACACGATTCCGAATGTGACAATCTACAAAATTCTAGAAAAGAATGCTTTAGCAGATGCTTTAGCCCGTCTCGCAAAGAATTTGCTGTTTGCAAGATGAATCGGTCGTGTCGGTTCACGGACGTCGGGTCACATCACGGCTCGGCACAGGGCATGATACACAAATGAGAAAAAGAAAAAGAATCGGTTACGACGGTGACGAGAAAAGCACGGAAAGATTGGCAACGGCCATTAATAGACTACCTGCAAACGGGAAAACTACCGGACGATAGGTCGCTGGCCCATCAGTTGAAAAAGGCTTCATCCCCTCGCATTAATAAGCAAGCACATTGTACAAAGTGCTGATCAAATGTCGCTCAGGTGTAGCGGGTCAGGGCCGTGAAATCGTTAAGAGGTGCATTCGGGACTGCGTAGGCACGGTCGGGTCAAAATGAGATGAAAATTAAAGACTAGGGTACTGCGGCCCTCGATGATGGCCAGAAATTTGCATAGAAAATCGCAAGAAATTTGTCACCGATGCCGAGTGCGCGGAGTGGTTCTGCACTGACCTCCAATCATGCACACACCGAGC
Source organism: Papilionanthe hookeriana x Papilionanthe teres (assembly GCA_022702705.1). Lineage (NCBI taxonomy): Eukaryota > Viridiplantae > Streptophyta > Magnoliopsida > Asparagales > Orchidaceae > Papilionanthe > Papilionanthe hookeriana x Papilionanthe teres. Next base: position 56,201,604 of record CM040430.1, on the reverse strand, counting down.
ACGGTGTTGTGGCTTCCGTTCAGATGTTGGGGCACAGATATAGTGGGTCAATAGAACCACCATCTTCGAAGGACATCGTTTCATTCTTGAAGCAAGATTACTTTTCCGAGTGGGCGGCCGATTCCACTTAAGAGAAGTGAAAGCACACCACGTCTTTACGGTTTTTCGAGAACCGAGTTGTGCTGGATTTCGGAGTGCGCATGTGAGGATCATCTCGGATAATGGGTCAGCATTCGGAAAGCACACAAATCAACAATTTTGTCAGGAGACAAGATGGGCGGCGATACTCGACAATTTACTGCTACGAGCCGGCGGCCTCGGCGAGGCTTTTAATAAAACTCTCGTTCAAATCTTAAAGAAAACTACTGGACGATAATAAGAGAAATTGGCACGAGAAATTGTTAGAAGCCTTATGGGCCTGCGGACAACCTTCGGAGCTCACCGCAGCTACACCTTACGCTCGTTGTGTGGGTCCGAGCGGTGTTACCTTTGAAGTTCGCTTCCTTCACTCGAATTACGATTACGAGTAAGATCGCGACGAGAAGAAAACGCGCGGATTACGACTCGAAGGTGAAAGCTTGGAAGGAAAAGACTTGAAGCTGTGAGTGCAGAACTATACCAAGCTAAGATGGTTTCAAGCCCATAGCCAGCGGGTCGCGAAGACAGCAGAGATTGGTGACGCAGTTCTCGTTCTCGAGACACATTCTTGTACACCGCAAGATAGGAGGGGAAAATTTGAACCCACTTGGGAAGGACCGTTTGTGGTTAGAACGGTATACTCGGGAGAATTCCTACAGGCTAGTGGAATACCGAAGAACGACATATGCTTCCGATCTGACGGACGATACTTGAAAAAATGTTACGGCTTCTTTGATGTTTCGAAGGAATGAATTCTTCATCCTTTAAGAAACACGGGTGAATAAATTACTTGTGGTTGGTCGAACCCAAAAAATAATAAAATGTGCTTTGAATAAATAAAATCATGATAATTAAGTTTTCATAGTTTTCTTCTCGAATACGAGGTCTTTTACACAGGATCTTATCTGCCATTCTGACTTAAATTTCAAAATATAAGAATAATAAAAAAATGTATCTTTAATAAACATTTTCTTAATGTTCTTGTTCTTAGTACGACCCAGTCCTTTTGCTTGTCTTCGCGGGAAATGTCGAGCAGGCGGTTGGTCTTGAACTTTAAGAATGGCGTAGCCTTCACACTTTCTAGTGAAAAGAAGGGTGAAAAGATGGAGCGATAATCGAGATCGACTCAGATTTGCTGACAGGCCTACGATCTGAGAAGTATTTTGGAGTCCGGGATGTAGAGAAGAACTACTAGGACGGGGAGCCGGTGATGAAGTGGAGCAGCTGGCTCACAATCCGACTAACAGAAAAGCGAACGAAGACGAAAATGAAGTCCGTAGTCGCTACGGCGAGCGGGCTTATCGGCGCACGCAAAGTCAAAAGTTGGAGAGCTACTCTCGCAATGTCACATAACGAAGAAATAAGAATCGCCATCAAGTAAAATGTTAACAAAACTAGACGGACGACAACGACGAACATTCTCCCAATGCCGGCCACTGCGTACCCAAGGACACGGTTCACCGAACACAAGAAAGGAGGCCGGCTCCTAGAATAACGAAAGAACCGAAATCTCCGGAAGATCGGAAGAAGAGGGCTACCACGCCACAGGATGGGAACCACCCGGCGAGTGCGTGACCTTATTCTGAGAGAAAACGACCCGGGGGATGTCCGGCAGACATCATCACACAGTGAGGTATGCGGGGGAGCTGATGAAGGATTGAACCATATATCCCACAATATGTCACAAAGCCTCGCCATACGGATGTTCAGACAGTGGAGAGGATGAAGGTTGAAAAGAAAACTTTCGAATACTTCGAGAGAGAGATTAGGAAGAAGAATCGGCATACTAGAAGGCCTCGAGCTACACAGAAGCGTATTCTCGATATGAACAACGGAAATAGATAGTGGATTGTATCCGGGATGCGAAAAGAATGGGCCGACGGGGCCGCACGAGAGAAAACACATACTCGGAACCCCGGAGATGGATGCCGAAGGAAGAATCCTGATACGATGTGAATCTTTGCTCTGACTTTCTTGAAGACGAAGGAAACCCACCGAGGGGATACTCCGTCATGGGCAAGTAGATCCGATGCCATTAGTTATCAAGAGGAATGGTAAGAAGATTGATAACATGGAGAATTTACTGCCGACGGATTGCATGCCAATAGGCTGCATTATGCTTGCCCACATCTACAAACGGGGTATTGCGTACCCCCACATATTTGATGCGACTTCGTCGGTTCTTCTGCAGTCTCTTTCTTGAATGAGTGCAACATCATGTTCGGATCTGACCTCCGGATGGCAGGCCCGGGTGAGTTCCGAGGGCCGATGAATACCTTTGCAGTGGGTTCCGTCACCGTCAACCACGAGGTAAACGGAGGCGGTCTGTAAAAGCATTGCATGCGGGGTACGGTGGAGCGAATGCCGATTCTTTCGGGAGGATGGACGGCAGTAAAATACCTTACCATTTCAGCACGACCCCGAGCTAGAGAACCTCCGGCCTTACGAAATTTTGTGATTACATGGGAAATATCACACATACATGACCATCCGGCCGGCATCCTTGCCGAGGATGGCTTGGAAGGTGATGTTATTGACCATGCTTCACCTCCTTATTCGATTTAATGGATTTTTGACGGATGATTCTTTTGATGGATCGACAAAGATCATCACAGATCCGTTTTGAGTCTACATGGATTGTATGAAATATATTCCCGGTCAGGTTGTACGACGTATTTTCAACATGATTGGAATGAAAGTGACCATGTCGCGTTTTTGTATACGCCTCTTTTGTGCAAATTGATTGAGGAAAACGCATTAAAGTTAAATGAACTTCGAACAAAGAACGAGAAAAGAAAAAGAAAGACGAAAATTTTTCAAAAAAAATCTGAAAAATGACAAACACCAAGTTCACATGAACATTAAATAAATATGAAAATAAAATTTAAAAGGCAATTAAAAGATAAACGAAATCGACACGAATCTCGAATTGATGTTTCGGTCGAATCAATTTCAATCTTTTTCGACTTAAATCAAATTCCATTATTAAAACTTCAAAATCAAATTCTCAATCAAATCAGAATCCAATCTAGTGTGATTGCAAACTCCGATCTTTCAAACCAAAATCGAATCTTCATCGAATTTAAATCAAGGTTGAACTCATCCTTCCAAATTCCAAATTTCGGGTCAATCTGGAGCTTCAAGTCTCAATCAAATTCATTAATTTCTTCAGGATCTGAATCAAATATCGATCACATGCAATTCAAAACTTTTGGGTCGGATTTTGCACATCCATTGCCACTAGGATTCTCTTCTGGCTATGAAATACATCAAAATTCAAAACTTTTGGGTCGGATTTTATCAAGCCCATAGCTTGCTAGGATTCTCTTCTATTGCCTTGAAAATACTGAAATTCAAAACTTTTAGTCCGGATTTCACATCAGTACCTTTAGGATTCTCTTCTTATTGCCTTCAAAATACCTTGAAAATTCAAAACTTTTGGGTCGGGATTTTACATCAAGACTGCTTTGCTAGGATTCTCTTCCTATTGCAAAATCATCAAAATTCAAAACTTTTGAGTCGAGATTACATCCAAGGCTGCTTGCTAGGATTACTCTTCTATTCTGTGCAAAATACACCAATTCAAACTTTTAGGTCGGAAACATTTCCACATCCAAGGCCATATTGCTGAGGATCTCTTCCTATTGCACTTGAAATACATCAAAATTCAAAACTTTTGGAGTGGGGATGTTACATCCAAGGCACACTTTATGCAGGGATTCTCTTCACATTGCTTCCTATAGACTCTTTCGGCCTTAGGACCGCCCAGGTGGCCCTGGTCTCGGGTGAAGGGGCCGACATACACTACACTTACACACTACATTTCCACACACTTCCTAAAACCACACCCATACCCAACTTGACCTCCTGACTCATGTAGGTGATTCACATGGATGGTCCTTAACCCCTAAGCCCTCGGCAAGAGGGTTAGGAACAACATAGTGAATGCCTCAAATGAGTCCTTTCATGGCTCATATGGGCTTGAAATGGCTTCATGGCTCAACCAAAATGATTTCACCCCACTCAAATTCACCCAATCTTAAATTTCCCAAATTTTCAATTTTTGACCCACGGACCCTACATCTACTAAACCTACCCAAAACCCTCGAAATTACCCAAATTTTTGCAAAATTTCCAAATTACCTAAAATTTTCCAAAATCAATCCCAAACACCTCCACATCACTCAAATTGACTATCCATACCCAAAAATACCAAAAATTCCAAGAAAACCTCCCAATACCCTCCAAGTAACCCAAAATACCCTTCTTGGCCTAAAAATCCAAAAATTCAAAAAAATTCCCAGAAAATTCCAGAAAATCCCAAATATTCCCAATTTCATTTTGTCCAACTACACCATGGGCCAATTTTGTCAATTTACCCTACTTTTGTCAAAACCCCCAATTTGACCCATTTTAATCCAAAGTGAACCCAATGTCAAACCAAACCTATCCAATTGACCCCAATTTTGGTCCAATTCAATTCTAAACTTCAATTCAACATTCCTAATACTAATTTAGACCAAATCCAAGTCCAATTTGATTGACATTTGGATCCAATTCCACTTTTGACCTTAAGGCCCATTTTTCGACCTAAGCCCAAACCTAACCCAAATGAACCCAAACCCCAAAAATCAAAGCCCAACCAAAGTCAAAACCTCTTTGAAACACTCCCATAAACACTTCTCAACAATAATTCTACATAAATTTCAACCCTAGCCCAACATTGGCCAACTTGGCCCATTTGGACCTATATTGGCCCATTCACCAAAAGAATCCAAATCCAACCCAATTCAAGCCCAAACTACCCCAAATTTGCTTCAAGTTACTCATGACACATCCATGAGCTAAACCAACAATTATTTGGCCCAACCTTTTACAAAAATTTTCATCCATGAACACATTCATAAACTTAAAAGCCCATTTCCTTCAAAATTCAAAAGCCCAAATCTACCCTAAAGCCCACATGACATCTCCATTTGTCATCCATTTAATTAAATCCATTACCTAAGTCCTAAAATCACCATCAAATTATTCCAAATCAAGTTTCATACAAATTTCCATCAAAACATCCAAAATTCTTAAAACCCATTTTCATGAAATTGACCCAAGCTTTTCCCAAGCCAAATGGAGCCAAGGATGAGCCATTCACAAGCCATATGAAGCCATGAAAGTTTGGCATGTGACCATGCCATTAATGGCAAAAGGAGGAGGTCCTTTAGCCATCTCCTAAAAGTCATTAACCTTAAGCATGTCTCCTTAACCAAGATTTAATCCAAATATTCTTGGATAAGGACATCACCACCTCTTGACCAGCTAGCCTAGCTGATCTTCTCAGCCCAAGACCAGCCATGGGAGGTGAACCCAACCCAAACCAATGGGTTGACCAATTTCAAGCCAAAATGACCCCCTCCCCATTCCATTTTAATTCAAACACTTTACACATGTCCAAACCCAATTGACTTCACCATTGCCAAGCCCCGACCTCCTCGGTCAAGATGGTGACCCATGCCTGCCGGCCGCCCGCCCGGATCGTCGGAAAACACCACACCCGAGAGCATCACATGTGAGCCCAAGCTTTGGAATTCTCACCTCGCCGAGTCGCCCCATGCCCAATGGCCACCATGGCTGTTCTTCTCCTCACCAGAGCAGCTGATCCCAAGCCCTAACTCCCCCTGGGAGGCCTCACAGCCAGCTCTATTTAAACTCCACCCCTCTCGGCCATGAGAAGAGCTAAGCAAAAACCTTACCAAAACTCTGCCAAAATTGTTCCAGACCCTTCTCCACTCTTAGAGCACTTGATCCCCAGTGAGATCCCCCTGCCATTTCTCCTCTGTAAGCTCAATTTCAGAGTCGAAATTCCACCCAAAACCAGGACACTTCTCCACAATGAGCCAATTCCCAAATTGATTGGCTCTACACCTTCACCGGACCAAGGGAAGGTGTCCACCATCAAAAGCCCCATCTCCGAGCCACCCGAGTTGCTCCAGCCTCCAAGCTTTGTGATCGGGCTTGGTCGAAATCATATCCGTACAATTCACTGCACCGGAGACTTCATCCGGAGCTTCACGAGACCCAATCGAAGGTGCAACAACTCTCGGATTGAAGCCACACTTCTCCGAGCCAAGGTATGAGCTAACTCTTCATCCCGAGCTTCCGAAGATTCTCTATTTCAAATGCCTTAGTTCCAATGCATGTTAACCGTATAGATGTGTTCGTCTCTTCGAGACGAATCCATAGAGTATAAGAACGTAAAAATCCATTGAGAATCGAGTGAGATCTTAGTGGATTTAGTGTGGACGGCTCTCGGGTGAGAACACTTGGGGACGATGAACGGATGCCGTCCATTCGATACACGCGCGCACGGACGGCCGGGATTGCGTCGGACCGAGAGACGCGTACGAGAACCGCGGGGCCCGGGCTGCCGACTCGAGTGGCGGCGTCGAATGGGAGCGCGCCGCGCGGCCTTTCGGAGTCGCCGAGGATGCGCCGGCGCCGCGTGGATAAATAGAAAATTAGGGTATTTTCTTATTTATTTAATTCCCTAAACTTCAAAAATCCATATCTTTGTGTAGAAAAATCACAAAAATAAAATAAAAATACCCTCTTGCTCAGTGAACAGAGGAGAATAATGTGGAAAAGAAATCATTTAATTTCATTAAGTATTTTATTTTTTATAATTTATTTACTCTCTGCATACATTTAATTCTCCATGCATGTATACAATTCACCATGGCATGAGACCATAGGGCTTTTGAAGCCTCTGAACTTGGGAACATTCCCTGAATTTTCCAAGGTCGGAGGCCATCTCCGTGAAAAGTTATTTATTTTTCAAATGCATGTTGTCGTTTTGAGTATTTTAATTCCAAAAATTAGCATGTTGTGAAATAAATTCTAGAAATATTTGGTGATGTTCCTTATGACCAGAGAACTCTAGGAAAAATAGGACTTGAGTTAATTCACTCAGATTAACCCTAATTGGCTTAAACACCCAAAATAGGTCTTTAATTAATTAGAGTTAACCAGGCATCAAATTGACTTGAAATCAATTCTCCACTGACCTTTAGGATCAGAGGAATCCACCATAAAAATTTGAGGTCAATTGGACTTGGTTAACCCCACTAATTGGGTTAATTAAGCCACTTAGCCATTTTAAACTTTAAAAATTCATAACTTTTAAAATACTTTTTAAAAATTCACCAAATTGGTTTTGGAGCCTCTCTGATATCAGGGGAACCTAAGAAAATTAAAATTTCAATTTTCTAAAAAAGTTGATTTTTAATAATATTTTAATATTTTTAATAATTAAAAAATAATAAAAATCACAAAAATAATAAAATTCACCAAAATGTCACATTTTGAATATTAATCACTTAGGAACAAATCCCACATTTTTCCTAGGTCTATTTAGTGAGATATTGAATTTTAAAGCCCTAGGGTAATTTTAAAATTAAAAAAATGTATTTTCTAGCATTTTCACTAAAATAATTATTATAAATCATAGAAAAATCAGAAAATTGCAAAATTTGTTTCTCTGGTTTCCTTGATATCAGAGAGATTTTTGAAAAATATAAAATTCATTTTTCAACATTTATTTTATTTTTAAATTAATTAACACTCCAAAACTTAAAATAATTATAATAAAAATAATATAATTCAAAAAATCACCAAAATTGGTCCAAGTGCTTCTCTCGGTCATTAGGAATGTCCCCTAATTTTCTTAAGGACAGAAACTTTCCCTTGGTCATGTTATCAAATTTTCCTTGAAAATCTCTATTTTCCACCAAAAATAATTATATAAATAAATTAAATACAGAAAAATCACATTTTCTCCTCTCATGTCTTTATTGACATATGAGTGAAGTCACATAAAAATTTCAAATTCATTTAAGTTCAATTTAGTGAGTTATGAAATTATTAAGCTTAAAGGGTAAAATGGTAATTAAAATCTTTAATCCTTAATTAAAACTTTAGGTTTAATAAAAAATCAACAAGTAAAATATTTGATCTTAATCTGATTTGGATGATTGAAATTTAAATAATTAAAGGGTAGAAACCCATTAAATAATTTTAAAATGATTAAACTTTAATTAAATAATAGATTAAATTTGGAAGAATAATAAAATTGGAATTATTAAAATAAGGGATCTTTATTAGGAAGAGATTTATTCTTTAATTTAAAAATCCCTAAATTAATTATATCAACTAATACTCAATTTTTAATTAAAATGATAACTCAAATTTAAAATATTAAAAGACTTAATTAAATTATTAAACTCTTTTGAAATTTCAATTAAAATTAAAAATAAAGTAAATTAAAGATAAATTAAATTAAAATTAAATTAAATTTAATAATTAAATTAAATTAAATTAAACAATTAAATTAAATTAAATTAAATAATTAAATTAAATTAAATTTAAACAATTAAATTAAATTAAATTAAACAATTAAATTAAATTAAATTAAATAATTAAATTAAATTAAATTAAATAATTAAATTAAATTAAATTAAAAAATTAAATTAAATTAAATAATTAAATTAAATTAAATTAAATTAAATTAAATTAAATTAAATTAAATTAAATTAAATAATTAAATTAAATTAAATCAAATCAAATTAATTAAACATCAAATCAAATTAAATTAAATTAAACTAAATATAAAGCAACTTGAACACTATTCCAAATTTAAACCCTTTAACTTAAATCAAATCATTTGAATACTAATTTACCCTCGAAAGCTTTGATTATTATAACTCCTAAATGGAACATCAAATGAAGTGTTATCTCACTCATAGGATATTCAAATGTCCTAGTTCACTCGAGCAAGTTAACAAGACTTGAAAACCCTCGGACGATCGATTCATTTATATAATTAAATTCATTTGGACTTAAAACAATCCTAGAAATATTGAAAAGATGTTTAAGATTCTTCTTAAGCACTTCCTCAATATGATAGGATACTTATAAGAACAATTGGATTTAATTGTCCTTCGATGATGAAAATCGTCTTCAAACAAAAAAAACACAAAGAACCTAGACGTCATAAGAGTTGACTAGCCATAGGATTAGGAATTTGGTAGAAAACCATAACCTTTCCCTTAGCTTTACCTAGGGACTTGCTTAAATATTCTAATTGTGTTTTAAGTGCGACTTGGGATGACGGGAAGACCCTCCAGGTACGCTTTTATTTTATTGCAATTTACTTTCTTGCAATTTATTTTCTTGCAATTTACTTTATTGCAAATGCACTTTACTTTTCTTGCATGATAAAACAATCGTTGCATGAAAACCCACACCTTTAGGATAGTCCCTAAAACTGAAACCAAAACTAAGTTAAAAGTCATTGCAAGATAAAATTCACCGCCACAACATTTCAAAATATAAAACAACTCAAAATTTAATCACAAACATAACACAAAACTACAATTGCAACTAAACTAAAACGTCCTGTTGGATGATCGGGAATACCTCGGATGATGTAACCTACGTGTTGCTAACGGGATTTCCCACGGTCTAAATGAAAGTGTGGAACTCATTCGAGCTGAGTTTAGCAAATTCATCCGGACTAAGTGAATCCGATAAAAATAATGATGCCGGAAGGATGGAACCGTGGGATCTTAACCGGTGTCGTTATAATCAACTTTAAGATTTGTTTTAATTAAAACGTAAAAAACACTTGGAAATTAAGATCTTCTCTAAACCAAAACACTTTTCTCATCCCCTGATTTATGATTTCTAAAACTAAACCTCCGCAACAACAAGGAGCTTGGAGCATGGTGGGCAAGACGGCCATCGTCGTCAGCAAAACTTGAACCTATTTCAGCAAAACTTTCCTAGAATTAAATAATCAAGCCATAGGACTTCGAGGTAGTTTGCCTAGTGCAACATAAATCCTCAACCTTTTCGTTAGGCATTTGCATTGCAAATTAAGCCCTAACCGGTCTTAGGATTCCGAGGTAGTCGTCCGATACGACAATAAACCCTCACATCTTCTAGGCTATTTGTTTGATTTTATCATACAAATATAAGCCCTAATTAATTAAAATTGGCAAGATTGAAATACTAAATAAACATTAGGACTTTCCTAAATTCAAGCCAAACAATAGGATAGTCGGGAAATTACCGAAGTTCACTTCGAATCAGTGATTTCTCCTATCTTTCTTCCTTCGGATTCACAAAACAAAAAAATGTTCCAAATTTGATCCATTCCCTATTGAAATTCCAAAATTCAATCTTTGAAAACCTTAAACTTTGAAATTCTTGAGAGCAGAATTATTGATTATTATCGAGAGTTTTCTTAGGTGATTCCCGTCACTTAAGATGTAATTAACTATGGGGGCTTGCCCTTATAGGGAATTTTAAAGAACCCAGGTAATATAAACCCTGTTTGATACTTTCATATTAAGCGGGGAATTTGTCGGCTTATAAAATTGGTTCGCAAACCAAACGGATGTCACAAAACTTCTAGTTTATTTGATCGAGCCCCACCATCAAGCAAAGGTGTCTATCCTTAGGGATAGATATACGGCTTGTGGTGCGGTGCTCGTTTATATAAACTATTTGGGGATGTGAGATCGGTTTAATCTCATATCTTAAAACTTTCAAATTTAAAAATTATTTTCAAAATCAAATACTACTTTCTAAATTATATATATTTAAATTAAATTTAAAATAAAAATTCGCCGCACAACTTCTGTTAGGCGACCACTTTTCAAAATAAAACACACAACCCTAAAAAAAAAAAAAATAATGCCGACAATTTCTGGCGACTCCGCTGGGGAGAATTCCTCTCTCCATTATAATCAAATAATTCTGCTTTCAAAAATCGGTAGTGTATCCATGTCCCTAATGGATCAAACTACCCTTCTTTCCGTTGGAATACTATGTTCATTTCTATCTTGAACAAGTATAGCCAACATTCTCTCGGATTTAGGAGCCACTCGTTTAAACACCCCTAAACAAGAGAGGTTCCGAGATCCTTTTACCTCATTTCCGAGGTGGGGTGGACCCCCAATAGGTGTTAGTTTAGGAGTGATCCTTCGAGTCGGGAAGTCTTGCTTAAGACTTTCTTTTCCTTTCTGAATCGGATTCCTTACCTTCTCTACACCTTTGAACATTCCGTTCTAAATAAACAAACCCTCTAATAAGTGATTCTTTTAACAAATAATTCCTTCTTATAAATACATGAACAAAGAATGCGTTCGGACTCTTTTCAATTTCTTTTCGTCCTAAAGAAAAGAAGCATAACTTGGGACTGACAACCAGAATCTACCTTGCAGAAATGGAAGCCCCGAAACTGATTTTCTCCTTCACCAACGGACTGGACTTCGCTGTCTATAAGGATGAACTGCCCGACAATGGGGTCATCCGATTTGGACGAGGATTTGAAAACACGAACGTCAAAGTCACCGACGTCTCCTCTTCGCACCGACGAACAAGGTATCCGAAGCTAAGGAATCACTCGCTCGAGTTCAACCTTAGGTCGACCCAAGAGTTTCCTCCCCGCAAAGGGTCCCGACTAGGAGGAGTACCGCCGTCCGCAGGAGGACCGTTCTCACTACCCCCACTCGGTCTAGTTGTTTCGCACCTACCCCGACTTACGCCAAATCAAAGGGGAAAGGAATCCGGAACTATGATAAACCCGTTACCGTGGAGGGTACGGATCTTCCCGTAAGACCTTCCGTCTTCGAAATCGGGTCCGGTTCGAAGATTCCTTCGCCGACAAAGACCCAAAGAAGAAATAGAAATAGAAGGATCGCCGTGGAAGCCGTAGCCGCCGAGATTGCCTTCTCGGAGGAAATTCCGCAGTTACCGTAATATACACCGCTACCGAATATACACCACCGCCCGACTACATACCACTTTTGGGAGGAAGCGAGTTCCATCCCCTCTCCGCCGCAGAGGATGAGGAGAATGTTCGCAAGATTGTCGCCATATTACCACGCACCGCATACTACAACGATAGCCGCAAGAAAAGAATCGAACTACGCCGTTTGCTCGACCGCAAACTTTGGTAGAAAAGCTAGCGAAGAAGGAAAAGCCGCCCCGTGTCGGAAATTCTACGAAGGATAGGGCGGGTGCCGGTCTAATCCCGTCTTGGGCCCCGAGTAGAACCCGCCGTCATGATAGAAAAGTCAAGCAAGAGAATGAAGGCTAGCCCGCCCGTCGTAGTATCGGGATTACGGATTAGGGAGGATACCACCTTCCGAGCATTTGGCCGATGGACCATCCGGTCGCAGCACCTGCTGCTGCAGAAGGATGGTGTGGCGTCCCACTACGGGGCGATTGAGAGCGAAACGAGCGGCTCGAGAGAGAAAGTCTCGCCGGAGGTTGGAATCGAAGAAAGTGCTGCTTGCGATGAAGGGGACTCGTGAAAAAAGGACCCGGCAACCATCGCATGACAACCACAAAGATACACGAAAGCTCCGCTAGAAGATGCCATGGAAAAGTTGAGAACCGACATCCGAGCGGTTGGCAAAAGAAAGAGAAGAAAAGTTCGGAGATGAGATCGACTCATCGGAATTCATGGACAACGAATATGCGAGAAATCAACATGGTTGAGACACGAGCTTCATCATCTTCTCAAGGTGCTCCTGCGGCCGCGAGAGAGAGGAGCCGGAGCGATGAAGAGACGGCTTCGGGAAAAGGACGACACGATCGCTCGAATGGCGAAGAGGATGGAAGAGATGGCCGTAGCTCTAGCCACTCTCCAAAGTCGAGTACAACCACATGAGAGACACCCCCGGAAGTCATTCACATCGTAGACGGAGGAAAGGAGATTACATCCGTCGATGGGGATGACCAGTGAAAAAGGATACAACACAAAGTATGATCCACGAAAAGGATATCAAGAACTTGGTAGAACAGCGAGTGCGAGAAGCCTCAGCACAATCGAAGAACGGGACATCTATTCGGACGGGTAGACCTTACCCGGAAGAATTCGACGACGTCCAATACCCAAAGGGCTTCGTGCCACCTCTCGTTTAAGACCTTCGACGGAACCGGGAACCCCGACCGGCATGTTGCACACTTTCGTGCCGGTTGTTGCAATGCGGCGGGAGCGATGCGCTACTCTTCCGACGAGTTCGTTAGCGATCCGTCGGGAATCGCCTTCGACCGGTATGCGGAGTACCCAACGGATGCAGTAAAGACATTCTCGAGCTAGAGAGCCTCTTCATTAAGCGATTTGCGGAGCTCGACACCACATCACTATAGGTGATTTAGTGGTAGAGAAACAAAGGCCGAATGAAACTCTAGTGGATTACATACTTCGATGGAGAAATTTAAGTATGAAGTGTGAACCACAACTGCAAGAACAACATGCGATCGGCATCTTGCTTAAAAGCATTCACGGCCCGATAAGCACTTCTCCTCGAGGGATTCACTATTAAGACTTTTGAGAAGTTGTTAAGCAAGGCCGGAAGCTTGCAAGAAGAGGCGAAGCAATTAAGTTTTGCCGACAAGACGGACAAGCGAAGCCGGTGAAGACTTTCGAAAAGAAATGCAGGGTCGTTGCGGCAATTGACAAAGGCAAACAACCGATGCAAATACCACGCGAACGGCCGCAGACAACCACAACAAAATTACCGAGCAACCCCGGTCCAGCTATTAGTCGTCTCCGCGAGTATGAACAACCGTCTCGTCCGCAACGTACATCGAGGGAGCTTCGAGCGAGAGAATATCCGTTCAAGAATGAAGCAAGTATCGAAGATGTTCCGTAGCCTAATGAAAACTCCGGATTTCCAGTGCCGAGCCCAAAAGACCGAGAGAAGTCAACAAGAAAGGTGATCCCGACTTTCGCCCCTACCATCGGATGCTTGGGCACAAGATAGAAGACTGCATTACCTTCAAAAGTTGGCTCAACGACAACCTTCGGAAAGGAAATATAACAATCCCGAAGGAGTACATGAAGGAACCCCGGAAAGGAGGTTCCGTCAATGTTATCTCAGCCGATCCCGTCATCCCGATGGATCCACTATGCAGCCGACGATGGATGGACTACCGCACTGGACGAGATCTTCGAAGAAGATTTTAGACAATATCCGAACCGCTTCGGTGCGAGCTTCAATTCGAGTTCGAGACCTGTTAAGCCGGTACTATCACTTGCGATAGAAGAACCACCTCGACGAGGAGACAATCGAAGAGAAGAAGAAAATTGACGAAGAAGAGGGACCGAGACTCCTAAGGCTAGACCAGGGGCCGCTTATCCTAGGATAGTTGTTTCCGATTCGGGGGAGAAATCCCTCGAACCTCCGATTTTGTATGATTATCTCGCTCACTTCGGTGGGATCATATAATGATAAGGGTGATGGCGTTGGCTACGTTTTGATTGTTTCTAACGATTACGTAACTAGCGACAATCCGGGCGTCGATTTCGATACCAACAACAATTCTCAAATCATACAAGATCTCGACGATCAAAATGACGAAGAAGGCATCCATCAAGGAGGCTACGAGAGTTCAACAAGCAACGGATCTATCTCGACGAGTTTCGAGGAGCTCCGAGTTACAATAGAGTTAGAGCCTTCGGATTTGGAAGATAATCCGGAAGAGCCGGTCATTCCGATTCGGGAGGAGACACCGACAAACTCAATACTAGATTCGAAGAAATTACGAAGTCAACCTAAGAAGTGGAAAAGTTCTACCTCCAAGAATGGGTCCAAAAGACAAGGAAAGCGGTGGTTGTTCAAGAAGAACCAACCCCGGCAGAAGACATACCCATTCGAGAAGAAGCCGAGACACAGGAGAACAAAGTGGACTACAACGTGCTAGCCCATCTTAGGAAACTACCGGCTAAGCCGAGCATCTACGATGCTCTCATCTTATCGAAAGGAGATGAGAGAAGCTCGATCGAGGCCTTACTTGATCCGGAAATTTGCTTAGCTCAAATGGCCGGAGATTCCTTGGATGAGGTTTGCTCGTTAAAGGAACAACGAGGTGTTACCTTCACGGACAATGACCTACTACTTGGGACGGCAGATCACAACCGACCGTTGTACATTTCGAGTTACAATTGGGAAGTTTACGCTCTCCGCAGTATTGGTGGATCCAGGAGCATCAATCGATATAATGAGTCTTCGAACACTAGCATACTTGGAAATTGATGCTCGTGAGCTCGAGGCCGACAAAATGTTATTAAGAGGATTCAACCGGAAAGGAGAAAGAGCCCTCGGGTCAATAACGCTGCCGATGAAGACCGGTGATTTAGCAAAGACAACCGCAAAATTTCATATAATCGATTCGAAACGTCGTTTAACGCTCTACTTGGGCCGACCATGGATACATGAAAACGGGATGGTACCATCATCTCCGCATCGTTGCATCAAATATTACGATGGAGGGGAACAGGTGCATCAAAGGAGACTTACAACCATTCTCCGTACATGAAATTGGAATCCATGAAGATGCAGCTTATTATGCACCGCCAAAGAAAACAATCTTCTCCGGAGATACCATAACAAATGAAGCAAAGAAAGTTCGGGACAACGAAGAACCTGAAGTTCTAGTCCAACACTCACTCACCACTCCCTTCCGGCGAGATGGTGAAGGTTTCTCCACAACTCGCATCCGAGGTCGAGGCCGGGGACGAGCCGTGGTAGAGACACTAGGACAATTGGACGAAGAAACCAACCATCAATGTTGATCGGGATGATAGTTCCGAAGAAGAAAAAGAAATCAAGCAAGAAGCGACAGACAATAAGTCGAAAGAAGCCGCAATACAAGATCTCCTCGAAGATGAAAAGAACGAAGAATACAAATCAATGTACGAGAAGATTAACCACTACGTACATACTATGACCCTAACTCCGATCCATTCTAATAAGATCGAGGGTATGGAGGTCAAAGAGGTACGTAGTGACGGTGCAAAGCCGATCAAATTCTACCGTGGTGCTTCTTCCTCCAAACCGAAAATAATGTACAATTCGAAGATGTCACTTCATCGAATTAATGGAATTACCTTTTGAGTGGTACTCTCCCTGTGTTCAAAATTTAATTCAACGTGGTTTCTTACCTCGACAATGGACAAAAGGCCAATCACAACATTTTGAAAAGTTATGGAATAACTCCGGCCGTCCTCCCAATTCAAAGTATGGACTCGGATTCGGCACGGTAGGGTCGGCTGACGATACTCGAATTTTGCTTGGTTGTCACTTGCAAATCCAATGAAAACCGCATGGAAACTACGGACGAACTCGAAGATTTACAAATTGGAGATGCTCCACCGAACTCGAAGAAGAAATCAAATCTACGATAGATGAGTTAACGGAAGTTAACTTGGGTACTAGCGAAGAGCCTAGACCTACCTTTGTTAGCTCCTTACTCAACAAAGAAGACTCCGAAGAAATAATCAAATTGTTAATGGAATTTAAGGACTGTTTTGCTTGGAACTACGATGAAATGCCAGGATTAGCCCCAGAGGTTGCAGTCCATAAGTTAGGAGTGGATCCTACTTCTGTTCCAGTCAGACAAGGTCCCATAAGAATGCGTCTGGAAATCGAACAACAAGTCATAGCCGAAGTTAAAAAGCTAATAGACGCTAAATTTGTCCGTGAAGAACAATACCCGACTTGGCTAGCCAACGTAGTGCCGATCGAAAGAAGAATGGTCGGATCGGAATTTGTGTGGACTTCGGAGATTTAAACAAGGCATGTCCAAAAGATGAATTCCCTCTACCGATTCCAGACCGATGATCGATATTGCTTCGACACATGAAATATTCTCATTCATGGATGGATCTTCGGGATACAACCGGATAAAAATGGCTCCGGAAGATGAAAAGCTTACGGCATTCGGAACGCCGATCGGAGTATTTTGCTACACGGTGATGCCATTCGGACTGAAGAACGCAGGAGCAACTTACCAAAGAGCAATGACAAGAATTTTTGATGATCTCATCCACAATCAAGTCGAATGCTACGTGGACGATGTCGTCATCAAAAGCAAAATAAAGGAAAACCACCTGTATGATTTGAGAATTGTTTTCGAACGATTAAGACAATTTAACCTTAAGATGAATCCCTTAAAATGCGCCTTCAGGCGTCACCTCCGGAAATTCTTAGGATTCGTTGTCCGACATCGTGGAATTGAAATCGACCCGGAGAAGATTAAAGCTATCTTAGAAATGCCGCCTCCCAAAACCTTAAAACAACTACGATCTTTTCAAGGAAGTCGGCATATCTTCGACGCTTTATCTCAAACCCGTCGGGTAGGTGTCGGCCTTTCTCGGCACTAGTTAAAAAGGACGCCAAATTTATTCGGGAAGAGAAATGCCGAAGGCCTTCGAAGACACTAAACAATATTTAATGACACCTCCTGTCTTAGCAGACCCCGGCCTCGGTGTAGACCGCCGATACTTTACACCGCGGCTCTAGACGACTTCCTCGGAGCCCCGTTAGCACTGTGTCAATGATGAGGGTAAAGAAAATGCTCTTTACTACTTAAGCCGTCGTTTACTTCCGACGGAAGTAAGGTATCCCGCAATTGAAAAGCATTGTTTGGCCCCGATCTTCGCCGCTCAAAAGCTCGAGCACTACATGCTTTCTCATAAGGTCAACTTGATTTCGAAGTTTAATCCATTGCAATACTTGATGACTCGTCCAATACTTTCCTGCAGACTTGCGTGATGGTCAATGATATTATTGCAATTCGATATAACTTTCGTGCCTCTGCGTGCCGTAAAGGGACAAGTCTTAGCAGACTTCCTCGCAAAGACACCCTTTGCCGCCGAATCTCCTCTCAATGACGATCCGCCGGATGAACAAATAATGAACCTAGAAGACCTCGACGATCGACGTTGGGAATTATATTTCGACGGAGCATCTTCAAGCACACAAAGATGAAGAATCGCAAGTGATAGTGCCTGTAAGGCGAGGAATCGGGCTAATCTTTATAACACCGGAGCGGGGGATGTTAAGATACTCCTACCACTTGACGGAACCGTGTACAAACAACGAAGCGGAATACGAAGCCCTCATAACGGGATCGGAATTAACCATTCAAATGGGGATAACAGACATCAACATCTACGGGGATTCACGAGTTAATCATTCAACGAGATCGCCGGACAATACAGGATTTTTAAACCAAGACTCGAACAATACTTCCGAGTATGCCATACAAGTTGTTGAACGGATTCCAAATGTGACAATCTACAAAATTCCTAGAAAAGAGAATGCTTTAGCAGATGCTTTAGCCCGTCTCGCAAAAGAATTTGCTCGTTTGCAAGATGAATCGGTGGAAGTGTCGGTTCACGGACGTCGGGTCCTATCACGGCTTGACATAGACATGATACACAAATCGAAAAAGAAAAAGAATCGATTAGCAGAGATGACGAGAAAACACGGAAGATTGGCGACGGCCATTAATAGACTACCTGCAAACGGGAAAACTACCAGACGATAGGTCGCTGGCCCATCAGATCAAGAAAAGAACTCTGTCCTACGCATTAATAAACAACACATTGTACAGAAGGTCTTTTGATCAAATGTGGCTAAGGTGCTTAAGCGGGTCCGAGGCCCGTGAAATCGTTAAAGAGGTGCATTCAGGACTCTGTGGCGCTCACCAGTCGGGTCCAAAAATGAAGATGAAAATTAAAAGACTAGGGTACTACCGGCCCTCGATGATGACCGACCGCATGAAAATCGCCAAGAGCTGTCACCAATGCCAAGTGCACGGAGTGGTTCTACACCAACCTCCAAATGTGCTACACCCGACAATTGCGTCGTGGCCGTTTGAATGTTGGGGCACAGATATAGTGGGTCCAATAGAACCACCATCTTCGAAAGGACATCGTTTCATTCTTGCGGCTACGGATTACTTTTCCGAGTGGGCGAAGCGGTTCCACTTAGAGAAGTGAAAGCACACCACGTGCTACGGTTTTCAAGAACCAAGTTGTCTACCGTTTCGGAGTGCCGCGCGAGATCATCTCGGATAATGGGTCGCATTCGAAGCACACAAATCAACAATTTTGTCGGGAGACACGGAATCGGCCGGCGATACTCGACAATTTACTACCCAAGAGCAAACGGCCTCGGCGAGGCTTTTAATAAAACTCTCGTTCAAATCTTAAAGAAAACCACTGGACGATAATAAGAGAAATTGGCACGAGAAATTGTTAGAAGCCTTATGGGCCTACCGGACAACCTTCGAACTCCTACTCGAAGCTACACCTTACGCTCCGTTGTATGGGTCCGAGGCGAGTGTTACCTTTAGAGGTTCGGCTTCCTTCACTCGAATTGCAATTGCAAGTAAGATCACGACGGAAGAAAACGCCGGATTACGACTCGAAGAATTAGAAAGCTTGGAAGGGAAAAGACTTGCAAGCACAACGAATTTAGAACTATACCAAGCTAAGATGGTTCAAGCCCATGACAAGCCGGGTCCGCCCAAGAACCTTCAAAGTTGGTGACTTAGTTCTCGTTCTCAAGAGACCTATTCTTGTACACCGCAAGATAGGAGGAAAATTTGAACCCACTTGGGAAGGACCGTTTGTGGTTGAAGCGGTATACTCGGGAGGTTCCTACCACGGTAGTGAATTGCCAGGGAGAACGACATATGCTTCCAATCAACGGACGATACTTGAAAAAATATTACGCTACCTGATGTTTCGAAGGAATGAATTCTTCATCCCTAAGAAACACGGGTGAAGTAATTACTTGTGGTTGGGTCCGAACCCAAAAAATAATAAAATGTGCTAAGATAAATAAAATCATGATAATTAAGTTTTCCTCGTTTTCTTCTCCAAATCAAGATCTCTTTCCGGATCTTATCCTACTTCATTCCTGTTAAATTTCAAAATATAAGAATAATAAAAAATGTATCTTTAATAAACATTTTCTTAATGTTCTTGTTCTTAGTACGACCCACGATCCTTTTCCTTGTCTTTTCGCAGGGAAATGTCGAACGGGCGGTTGGTCCTGAACTTTAAGAATGGCGTAAGCCTTGCACTCGATGAAAAGAGGGTGAAAGATGGAGCGATAATCGAGATTGACTCGGATTTCGCACCAGCGGGCCTACAGTACGAGGAAAGTGACTGGGTCCCGAGCTAACCGAGAAGAACTACCCGGACGGACAGGTGATGAAAGTGGGTGGCCCAAGCCACCAATCCAACAACAAGAAAAGAAAAGCAAACACCGAAGAAGACAAGAAAATGAAGTCCGTAGTCGCTACGGCGGAGGGCGGTGCTTGTCGGCGCCGCGCCGCGAGAGATTCAAGAAGTTCGGAGAGCTACTCTCACGACCCACGCAACGAAGAAATAAGAATCGCCGCATCCGTAAAATGTTAACAAAACTAGGCGCGGACCGGCGCGACGAGACAGTTCGCTAATGCCAGCACTCACATTTCAAGGACACCGGTTCACCGGGAACTCGAAGAAAGGAGGCCGGCTCCTAGAATAACGAAAGAACCGGGGAAATCTCCGGAAGATCGGAAGAAAGAAGGCTACCACGCCACCGGATAGAACCACCAGCGAGTGCATGACCTTGTTGCGAAGCAACCCCGGGGATGTCCCGACAGGCATCATCCCCGAGGAGCCGAGGTATGCGGGGGAACGTGAAGGGATTGAACCATATATCCCACAATATGTCACAAGGCCTCGCCATCGCGGATCATTCCGGAATACGAGCTGGAGAGGATGCGGAAAGTTGAAAAGAAAACTTTCGAATACTTCGAGAGAATTAAAGGAAGAAGAATCAACATACTAGAAGGCCTCGAGCTACACACCGACGTATTCTCGGAGTATGAACAACGGCAAATCGTGGATTGTATCCGGGATCCGAAAAGAATGGGCCGAGCGAGGCCGCCCGAGGAAAACACATACTCGGAACCCCGGAGATGGATGCCGGGGAAAGGAAGAATCACAATACAATGTGGATGCTTGCTACAACTTTGCTCGAAGACGAAAAGGAAACCCACCGGGGATACTCCGTCATGGGCAAGTAGATCCGATGCCATTAGTTATCAAGAGAATGGTAAGAAGATTGATAACATGGAGGGTACTGCCACGGATTGCATACCCAATAGCTGCATTATCAACATCTACAAACGAGGTGACCGCATACCCCCACATATTGATCACCACGACTTCGTCGGACCTTCTCGCACGGTCTCTTTCTTGAATGAGTGCAACATCATGTTCGGATCCGACCTCCGGATAGCGAGGCCGGGTGAGTTCCGAGGGCCGGTAAAGATACCTTTACCGGTGGGTTCCGTCATGATATTGCAAGGTAACGGAGCGAGATATCGCAAAGCATTGCATACCGGGAGTGCCGATGGAGCGAATCTCGCTTACTTTCGGGAGGATGGACGACGACGAAAATACCTTACCATTTCCAACCGGACCCGAGCTAGAGAACCTCCGGCCTTACGAGCGCGTGAGTTACATGGGAAATATCACACCTCCAACGTACATCCAGTCGGCATCCTTGCCAAGGATGGCTTGGAAGGTGATGTTATTGACCATGTACCTCACTATTCGGACATGGATTTTTTGACGGATGATTCTTTTGATGGATCAACAAAGATCATACACAGTCCGTTTTTGAGTCTACATGGATTGTATGAAATATATTCCGGATCGAGTTGTACGACGTATTTTCAACATGATTGGAATGAAAGTGACCATGTCACGTTTTTGGCCTTCACCTCTTTTGTGCAAATTGATTGGGAAACGCCATTAAAGTTAAATGAACTTCGAACAAAGAACGAGAAAGAAAAAAGAGAATAAAAGAAAATTTTTCAAAAAAAATCTGAAAAATGACAAACACCAAGTTCACATGAACATTAAATAAACAACAAAATAAAATTTGAACCATTAAAAGATAAACGAAATCAACACAAATCTCAAATTCAATCTTTCCAAATTCCGAATCAAATTTCAATCTTTTCAAACTTCAAAATCAAATTCCATCCTTCCAAACTTCAAAATCAAATTCTCAATCAAATCCAAATCCAATCTCGATCAAGTTTCAAACTTGATCTTTCAAATTTCAAATCAAATCTTAAATCGAATTTCAATCGAGTTCAAACTCATCCTTCCAAATTTCCAAATTTCCGAATTCAATCTTTCCAGGCTTCAAGTCTCAATCAAATTTAAATTCAATTTCTTCCAGATCTCGAATCAAATATCAATCACATCACAATTCAAAACTTTTGGGTCGAGGATTTTACATCCAAGACTGCACTGCTTTAGGATTCTCTTCCTATTGCACTGAAATACATCAAAATTCAAAACTTTTGGGTCGAGGATTTTACATCCAAGACTGCACTCGCTTTAGGATTCTCTTCCTATTGCACTCGAAATACACCAAAATTCAAAACTTTTGGGTCGAGGATTTTACATCCAAGATCGCACCGCTTTAGGATTCTCTTCCTATCTGCACCGAAATACATCAAAATTCAAAACTTTTGGGTCGAGGATTTTACATCCAAGACTCGCACTCGCTTTAGGATTCTCTTCCTATCGCACTCGAAATACATCAAAATTCAAAACTTTTGGGTCGAGGATTTTACATCCAAGACTCGCACCGCTTTAGGATTCTCTTCCTATTGCACCGAAATACACCAAAATTCAAAACTTTTGGGTCGAGCATTTTACATCCAAGACCGCACTCGCTTTAGGATTCTCTTCCTATTGCACTCGAAATACATCAAAATTCAAAACTTTTGGGTCGAGGATGTTACATCCAAGACTCGCATTGCTTTAGGATTCTCTTCCTATTGCACCGAAATACATCAAAATTCAAACTTTTGGGTCGAGGATTTTACATCCAAGATCGCACTTGCTTTAGGATTCTCTTCCTATTGCACTGAAATACATCAAAATTCAAAACTTTTGGGTCGAGGATTTTACATCCAAGACTGCACTGCTTTAGGATTCTCTTCCTATTGCACTGAAATACATCAAAAAAAAAAAAAAAAAATTCAACTTTTGGGTCGAGGATTTTACATCCAAGACTGCACTGCTTTAGGATTCTCTTCCTATTGCACTGAAATACATCAAAAAAAAAAATTCAACCTTTGGGTCGAGGATTTTACATCCGAGACTGCATTGCTTTAGGATCTTTTCCCTATCGCAATGAAATACATCACATCAAAATCAAACTCTTGAGGTTAAGGATTTTACATCCAACACCGCTTTGCTCTGAGATCTCTTCTCATTGCAACGATTCAATCTAATCAATTCAATTTTCTTTCGAGGTTGGAGATGTTACATCTAAAACCTCAAAATCCTAATTTTCATTTCAAATCAAATCCCTCAAATTAATTTTGACAAAACTTCAATCTAAATTGAAACTCCAAACTAAAATTTAAACTCACACATCAAAACATAAATTGAAACAAAATAAAATCTAAATCGAAATTCCCTCAGATCATGTGATTTGGGATTTACCTCCTTTTCCTTTCCCCGGCGAGAGTTCAAGAATCTCCGGTTCCGGAGATATACTCGACACTCCCCAGCGAAACTCTTCTACTTCGTCCTAAGTTCGTCACTTGGACATCCGTGTTGGTTTTGTTGATCGCTTCGGTCAACACCAATACGCGCGGTGTGCTCCGTCAGCTCACCACACCTATTGGGGGTCCATTTGTTGACCTCATTTTTGATGAGGTCTTCCTTTCTTCTTTTTAGTGCTTAGGATCTAGCCTTAGGCTTTTCCTTTGACTATCTTAGAGGACTAGAATTGGGACCCGCCTTTTAGAAATTTAAACCACTTCTAAACTCCCTGCAAACTCCACAAACTTGACTATAGACCCCTAATCACCTAGAGGGTTGAAATCAAATATGGAAGTTTAAAGGATGAGTTCCTATAGGACTCTTTGGCCTTAGGATCGCCTCACAGGTGGCCTGGTGCAGTGAAGGGGCTGACATACACTACACTTACACACTACATTTCCACACACTTCCTAACACCACACCCATACCCAACTTGACCTCCTGACTCATGTAGGTGATTCACATGGATGGTCCTTAACCCCTAAGCCCTTGGCTAAGAGGGTTAGGAACAACATAGTGAATGCCTCAAATGAGTCCTTTCATGGCTCATATGGGCTTGAAATGACTTCATGGCTCAACCAAAATGATTTCACCCCACTCAAATTCACCCAATCTTAAATTTCCCAAATTTTCAATTTTTGACCCCCGGGACCCTACATCTACTAAACCTACCCAAAACCCTTGAAATTACCCAAATTTTTGCAAAATTTCCAAATTACCTAAAATTTTCCAAAATCAATCCCAAACACCTCCACATCACTCAAATTGACTATCCATACCCAAAAATACCAAAAATTCCAAGAAAACCTCCCAATACCCTCCAAGTAACCCAAAATACCCTTCTTGGCCTAAAAATCCAAAAATTCAAAAAATTCCCAGAAAATTCCAGAAAATCCCAAATATTCCCAATTTCATTTTGTCCAACTACACCATGGGCCAATTTTGTCAATTTACCCTACTTTTGTCAAAACCCCCAATTTGACCCATTTTAATCCAAAGTGAACCCGATGTCAAACCAAACCTATCCAATTGACCCCAATTTTGGTCCAATTCAATTCTAAACTTCAATTCAACATTCCTAATACTAATTTAGACCAAATCCAAGTCCAATTTGATTGACATTTGGATCCAATTCCACTTTTCGACCTTAAGGCCCATTTTTCGACCTAAGCCCAAACCTAACCCAAATGAACCCAAACCCCAAAAATCAAAGCCCAACCAAAGTCAAAACCTCTTTGAAACACTCCCATAAACACTTCTCAATAATAATTCTACATAAATTTCAACCCTAGCCCAACATTGGCCCAACTTGGCCCATTTGGACCTATATTGGCCCATTCACCAAAAGAATCCAAATCCAACCCAATTCAAGCCCAAACTACCCCAAATTTGCTTCAAGTTACTCATGACACATCCATGAGCTAAACCAACAATTATTTGGCCCAACCTTTTACAAAAATTTTCATCCATGAACACATTCATAAACTTAAAAGCCCATTTCCTTCAAAATTCAAAAGCCCAAATCTACCCTAAAGCCCACATGACATCTCCATTTGTCATCCATTTAATTAAATCCATTACCTAAGTCCTAAAATCACCATCAAATTATTCCAAATCAAGTTTCATACAAATTTCCATCAAAACATCCAAAATTCTTAAAACCCATTTTCATGAAATTGACCCAAGCTTTTCCCAAGCCAAATGGAGCCAAGGATGAGCCATTCACAAGCCATATGAAGCCATGAAAGTTTGGCATGTGACCATGCCATTAATGGCAAAAGGAGGAGGTCCTTTAGCCATCTCCTAAAAGTCATTAACCTTAAGCATGTCTCCCTTAACCAAGATTTAATCCAAATATTCTTGGATAAGGACATCACCACCTCTTGACCAGCTAGCCTAGCCGATCTTCTCAGCCAAGACCGGCCATGGGGAGGTGAACCCAACCCAAACCAATGGGTTGACCAATTTCAAGCCAAAATGACCCCCCTCCCCATTCCATTTTAATTCAAACACTTTACACATGTCCAAACCCAATTGACTTCACCATTGCCAAGCCACGACCTCCCCGGTCAAGATGGTGACCCATGCTCGCCGGCCAGCCGCTCGGATCGCCGGAAAACACCACACCCGAGAGCATCATGTGAGCCCAAGCTTGGAATTCTCACTGCTGAGTTGCCCCATGCCCAATGGCCACCATGGCTGTTCTTCTCCTCACCGCAGCAGGCGATCCCAAGCCCTAACTCCCCGGGAGGCCTCGCGACCAGCTTCTATTTAAACTCCACCCCTCTCGGCCATGAGAAGAGCTAAGCAAAAACCTTACCAAAACTCTGCCAAAATTGTTCCAGACCCTTCTCCACTCTTAGAGCACTTGATCCCCAGTGAGATCCCCCTGCCATTTCTCCTCTGTAAGCTCAATTTCAGAGTTGAAATTCCACCCAAAACCAGGACACTTCTCCACAGTGAGCCAATTCCCAAATTGATTGGCTCTACACCTTCACCGGACCGAGGGAAGGTGTCCACCATCAAAAGCCCCATCTCCGAGGCCACCCGGTTGCTCCGGCCTCCAAGCTTTGTGATCGGGCTTGGTCGAAATCATATCCGGACAATTCACTGGACCGGGAGACTTCATCCGGAGCTTGCTCAGGACCCAATCGAAGGTGCGACAACTCTCGGATTGAAGCCACACTTCTCCGAGCCAAGGTATGAGCTAACTCTACATCCCGAGCTTCCGAAGATTCTCTATTTCAAATGCCTTAGTTCCAATGCATGTTAACCGTATAGATGTGTTCGTCTCTTCGAGACGAATCCATAGAGTATAAGAACGTAAAAATCCATTGAGAATCGAGTGAGATCTTAGGGATTTAGTGTGGACGGCTCTCGGGTGAGAACACTTGGGGACGATGAACGGATGCCGTCCATTCGATACACGCGCGCACGGACGGCCAGGATTGCGTCGGACCAGGAGACGGTACGAGAACCGCGGGGCCCGGGCTGCTGACTCAAGTGGCGGCGTCGAATGGGAGCGCGCCGCGTGGCCTTTCGGAGCTGCCGAGGATGCGCTGGCGCCGCGTGGATAAATAGAAAATTAGGGTATTTTCTTATTTATTTAATTCCCTAAACTTCAAAAATCCATATCTTTGTGTAGAAAAATCACAAAAATAAAATAAAAATACCCTCTTGCTCAGTGAACGAGAGGAGAATAATGTGGAAAAGAAATCATTTAATTTCATTAAGTATTTTATTTTTTATAATTTATTTACTCTCTGCATACATTTAATTCTCCATGCATGTATACAATTCACCATGGCATGAGACCATAGGGCTTTTGAAGCCTCTGAACTTGGGAACATTCCCTGAATTTTCCAAGGTCAGAGGCCATCTCTGTGAAAAGTTATTTATTTTTCAAATGCATGTTGCTGTTTTGAGTATTTTAATTCCAAAAATTAGCATGTTGTGAAATAAATTCTAGAAATATTTGGTGATGTTCCTTATGACCAGAGAACCCTAGGAAAAATAGGACTTGAGTTAATTCACTCAGATTAACCCTAATTGGCTTAAACACCCAAAATAGGTCTTTAATTAATTAGAGTTAACCAGGTATCAAATTGACTTGAAATCAATTCTCCACTGACCTTTAGGATCAGAGGAATCCACCATAAAAATTTGAGGTCAATTGGACTTGGTTAGCCCCACTAATTGGGTTGATTAAGCCACTTAGCCATTTTAAACTTTAAAAATTCATAACTTTTAAAATACTTTTTAAAAATTCACCAAATTGGTTTTGGAGCCTCTCTGATATCAGGGGAACCTAAAAAAATTAAAATTTCAATTTTCTAAAAAAGTTGATTTTTAATAATATTTTAATATTTTTAATAATTAAAAAATAATAAAAATCACAAAAATAATAAAATTCACCAAAATGTCACATTTTGAATTTTAATCACTTAGGAACAAATCCCACATTTTTCCTAGGTCTATTTAGTGAGATATTGAATTTTAAAGCCCTAGGGTAATTTTAAAATTAAAAAAAATGTATTTTCTAGCATTTTCACTAAAATAATTATTATAAATCATAGAAAAATCAGAAAATTGCAAAATTTATTTCTCTGGTTTCCTTGATATCAGAGAGATTTTTGAAAAATATAAAATTCATTTTTCAACATTTATTTTATTTTTAAATTAATTAACACTCCAAAACTTAAAATAATTATAATAAAAATAATATAATTCAAAAAATCACCAAAATTGGTCCAAGTGCTTCTCTGGTCATTAGGAATGTCCCCTAATTTTCTTAAGGACAGAAACTTTCCCTTGGTCATGTTATCAAATTTTCCTTGAAAATCTCTATTTTCCACCAAAAATAATTATATAAATAAATTAAATACAGAAAAATCACATTTTCTCCTCTCATGTCTTTATTGACATATGAGTGAAGTCACATAAAAATTTCAAATTCATTTAAGTTCAATTTAGTGAGTTATGAAATTATTAAGCTTAAAGGGTAAAATGGTAATTAAAATCTTTAATCCTTAATTAAAACTTTAGGTTTAATAAAAAATCAACAAGTAAAATATTTGATCTTAATCTGATTTGGATGATTGAAATTTAAATAATTAAAGGGTAGAAACCCATTAAATAATTTTAAAATGATTAAACTTTAATTAAATAATAGATTAAATTTGGAAGAATAATAAAATTGGAATTATTAAAATAAGGGATCTTTATTAGGAAGAGATTTATTCTTTAATTTAAAAATCCCTAAATTAATTATATCAACTAATACTCAATTTTTAATTAAAATGATAACTCAAATTTAAAATATTAAAAGACTTAATTAAATTATTAAACTCTTTTGAAATTTCAATTAAAATTAAAAATAAAGTAAATTAAAGATAAATTAAATTAAAATTAAATTAAATTTAATAATTAAATTAAATTAAATTAAACAATTAAATTAAATTAAATTAAATAATTAAATTAAATTAAATTTAAACAATTAAATTAAATTAAATTAAACAATTAAATTAAATTAAATTAAATAATTAAATTAAATTAAATTAAATAATTAAATTAAATTAAATTAAAAAATTAAATTAAATTAAATAATTAAATTAAATTAAATTAAATTAAATTAAATTAAATTAAATTAAATTAAATTAAATAATTAAATTAAATTAAATCAAATCAAATTAATTAAACATCAAATCAAATTAAATTAAATTAAACTAAATATAAAGCAACTTGAACACTATTCCAAATTTAAACCCTTTAACTTAAATCAAATCATTTGAATACTAATTTACCCTTGAAAGCTTTGATTATTATAACTCCTAAATGGAACATCAAATGAAGTGTTATCTCACTCATAGGATATTCGAATGTCCTAGTTCATCGAGCGAGTTAACAAGACTTGAAAACCTCGGACGATCGATTCATTTATATAATTAAATTCATTTGGACTTAAAACAATCCTAGAAATATTGAAAAGATGTTTAAGATTCTTCTTAAGCACTTCCTCAATATGATAGGATACTTATAAGAACAATTGGATTTAATTGTCCTTTGATGATGAAAATCGTCTTGAAGCAAAAAAAAACACAAAGAACCTAGACGTCATAAGAGTTGACTAGCTATAGGATTAGGAATTTGGTAGAAAACCATAACCTTTCCCTTAGCTTTACCTAGGGACTTGCTTAAATATTCTAATTGTGTTTTAAGTGCGGCTTGGGATGACGGGAAGACCCTCAGAGTACGCTTTTATTTTATTGCAATTTACTTTCTTGCAATTTATTTTCTTGCAATTTACTTTATTGCAAATGCACTTTACTTTTCTTGCATGATAAAACAAGCTGTTGCATGAAAACCCACACCTTTAGGATAGTCCCTAAAGCTGAAACCAAAACTAAGTTAAAAGTCATTGCAAGATAAAATTCACCGCCACAACATTTCAAAATATAAAACAACTCAAAATTTAATCACAAACATAACACAAAACTACAATTGCAACTAAACTAAAACGTCTGTTGGATGATCGGGAATACCTCGGATGAACCTACGTGTTGCTAACGGGATTTCCCGCGGTCTAAATGAAAGTGTGGAACTCATTCGGTTGAGTTTAGCAAATTCATACGGACTAAGTGAATCCGATAAAAATAATGATGCCGGAAGGATGGAACCGTGGGATCTTAACCGGTGTCGTTATAATCAACTTTAAGATTTGTTTTAATTAAAACGTAAAAAACACTTGGAAATTAAGATCTTCTCTAAACCAAAACACTTTTCTCATCCCTGATTTATGATTTCTAAAACTAAACCTCTGCAACAACAAGGAGCTTGGAGCATGGTGGGCGGCACGGCCATCGTCGTCGACAAAACTTGAACTATTTCAGCAAAACTTTCCTAGAATTAAATAATCGAGCCATAGGACTTCGAGGTAGTTTGCACTAGTGCAACATAAATCCTCAACCTTTTCGTTAGGCATTTGCATTGCAAATTAAGCCCTAACCGGTCTTAGGATTCCGAGGTAGTCGTCCGATACGACAATAAACCCTCACATCTTCTAGGCTATTTGTTTGATTTTATCATACAAATATAAGCCCTAATTAATTAAAATTGGCAAGATTGAAATACTAAATAAACATTAGGACTTTCCTAAATTCAAGCCAAACAATAGGATAGTCGGGAAATTACCGAAGTTCACTTCGAATCAGTGATTTCTCCTATCTTTCTTCCTTCGGATTCACAAAACAAAAAAATGTTCCAAATTTGATCCATTCCCTATTGAAATTCCAAAATTCAATCTTTGAAAACCTTAAACTTTGAAATTCTTGAGAGCAGAATTATTGATTATTATCGAGAGTTTTCTTAGGTGATTCCCGTCACTTAAGATGTAATTAACTATAGGGGCTTGCCCTTATAGGGAATTTTAAAGAACCCGAGTAATATAAACCCTGTTTGATACTTTCATATTAAGCGGGGAATTTGTCGGCTTATAAAATTGGTTCGCAAACCAAACGGATGTCACAAAACTTCTAGTTTATTTGATCGAGCCCCACCATCAAGCGAGTGTGTCTATCCTTAGGGATAGATATACGGTTTGTGGTGCGGTGCTCGTTTATATAAACTATTTGGGGATGTGAGATCGGTTTAATCTCATATCTTAAAACTTTCAAATTTAAAAATTATTTTCAAAATCAAATACTACTTTCTAAATTATATATATTTAAATTAAATTTAAAATAAAAATTCGCCGCACAACTTCTGTTAGGCGACCACTTTTCAAAATAAAACACACAACCCTAAAAAAAAAAAAAAAAAAAATAATGCCGACACACATGATTGGAATAAACCTTTTGATTTAATGCGTGATGCAAGTGATTATGCAATCGAAGCTGTATTAGGACAAAAATATGAGAAAATTTTCAAAGTTATATACTATGCTAGTTAAACTCTTAATGAAACTCAAATAAATTATACTACTACTGAAAAAGAGCTTTTAACAATAGTTTATACATTTGATAAATTTAGACCATATCTTCTTGGAACAAAATGTATCGTACATATTGATCATGTGCTATTAAGTATTTAATATCTAAAAAGGATGCTAAACCTAGATTAATCAGATGGGTTTTACTCTTACAAGAATTTGATTTTGAAATTGTAAACAGAAAAGGAACTGACAACCAAATCGCTGATCATTTATCAAGAAATAAAAATGAGAAGATTTATGAAGAAAATATAAATGAGAAATTCTCAGATGAACAATTATATGTCATTCAAGGATTACAAAAAGTACTAAAGAGAGAAGAGAAAAGACCTCATAAAAATGAGGTCAACATTGTGATAATCTTTTACTTAAAACTTAATTTACTGTCAATTTGGCCAATTGATTTGTTAACATATGTTGAATTATCAACTATAGTAAATATTACATCCGAGATTCAAGGAAGTCAAAAAGCCTTGGAAGGAGGGAGCAAATAAATAGGGAAATATTAACTATTGGGCGTAGAATTGGACATTTTAGTGTGACAGAGGGAACGTGGGAGCTCTGAAGTGGTAGCCGGTATCCTCCCAGCCTAGCCGCAGATTCAGTAATCAAACATAGGACTAGTCAATGTTCTTTGCACCTGGACCAAAGGGTAAAGAATAGGAATGCTCCTATTCGGCACAATACAAAATCTAAACTACTTTAATTCATTATTCACTTAATTCTCTCAATAAGGAGAAAGATGCTTTTCTAAATTAGAATCTTACATTTAAACCTTTTTGAGCAATAGTTTTAGTATAAGTGTTCTTAATTTCCGTATATTAGATTAGTAAGTAAATATACTTTAAGATTGTCTTTAAAATTCTCTAACTTCCTTGTGGGATCGATATCTAGGACTCCATTAGAGCCCTATATTACTTGATAATGATACATATACTTGCATAGTATCCACAATATAAATCATAAATTCCATAACAGAATCATCAGTATAAATATATTCAGTGCGGGATCAAGTTTTTGGTGCCGTTGCTAATTTTTATATCATAGTTGTAAGTATAAATATCGAAAAATGGATCAAGTTTTTGGCGCCGTTGCCGGGGAAGTGAAGTAATTATTAAGGTAATTAATAGAATTATTAATATAATTACTAGAGTAACGGAGTATTTTAAATTTTACTTAAAAATTGTATGTGTAAATTTGGAAACGAAAATTTAATACCTTACGATTCAGAATTAGAGCGCACAATTAAAAGAATTAGAAAACAAAAGAGAGAAATTATAAATTTAACACAAATGGCAAATAATCCAGAAATTGAAAATATAAACCAACAAAGACCATTAAGAGATTATGCTAACCCAACATTAGATGAAATTCACCTAACTATTCAAATCCCTGATGTAGCTGCTAACTCATTCGAACTTAAACCTACAATTATCCAAATGGTACAGAATAATCAATTTAGTGGTTCACCTAATGAAGATCCTAATTTACATCTTGCTAGTTTTTTGGAACTATGTGCTACTTTTAAATATGAAGGAGTATCTAATGATGCTTATTAGACTTATGTTTTTTCCTTTTTCTTTAAGGGATAAGGCTAAGATGTGGTTAAATTCATTAGCACCTGGATCTATTAAAACTTGGGGAGAATTATCACAAAAATTTCTATCCAAATATTTTCCTCCTTCGAAAACTGCAAAACTTAGAAATGATATAACATCTTTTGGTCAATTTGATGGAGAATCCATATATGAAGCTTGGGAGAGATTTAAAGAACTTCTTAGGAAATGCCCACATCATGCATTATCGGATTGGTTAATTATACAAACTTTTTACAGTGGATTAGTAGGATCTCTTAGATCAAACATTGATCTGTCTTCTTGGAGGTTCATTAATGTCAAAACCATTTGATGAAGCCTATGCGTTAATCAAAGAAATGGCTACTAATAATTTTCAATGGCCTGCTGAAAGAATAAATCCTAAAAAGATAGCTAGTGTTCATGAAAATGATGCAATATCTATGTTAGCTTCTCAAATTGCTGTTATATCAAAGAAATTAGATCATTTTGGAATGAATTACTCTCTTACTATATTAGAAGAAAAATCATCTGGAAAAATTATAGATTCTTAATCTCCTTATGAAACTATAAATGCTATTAATAATAGACTCAATAATCCTTATGCAAATTATTATAATCCTGGTTGGAAGAATCATCCAAATTTTAATTGGAATAACAATACAGCTAATCAACAATGGATGAAAAACTCTATAGGAAATCCACCTAATCAAGGAAATACAAATTATAAACCTTCTTATCCACCTGGATTTAATAACACTCAATTTAAAGATAAGAAGTTATCTATAGAAAAATTAATATTAAGTATGGTTCAACACTTGCAAAATCAAGGAAATCAATTACAAATTCAAAGAAATCAATTACAAAATCAAAGAACAGCAATTAAAAATATTGAAACTCAACTCGGACATATCGCTACCTCGCTTAACAATAGAATTCCTAGAACTTTTCCTAGTAATGTGGAAATAAATCCAAAAGACCAAGGAAAAAAATAAATTAAAGTGATACAATTACGAAGTGGAAAAGAGTTAGAAACTAAAATTCAGAAAGAAACAGAAAGTATAAATGAGGAAGTGGAAATCGAAAAAGAAAAAGATCAGCAAGATCAAAACTTAAAATATCCATTGATCCCTATGAAAATATCTATAGAAAAACCACCACCACCATTTCCTCAACCACTAAAGCAACATAAAAAAAGCAATTTGCTAAATTCCTTGAAATTTAAAAAAAAATTAACGGTAAATATTCCTTTTGTAGAAGAATTAGAACAAATGCCTAATTATGTAAAATTTATGAAAGATATTTTAAATAAAAAAAAGAAAATTCACAGATAATGAAACTGTTGCACTTAGCGAAGAGTGTAGTGTAATTATTCAGAAAAAGCTTCCTGAAAAATTAAAAGATCCTGGTAGTTTCACTATACCTTGCGCTATTGGAGAAAAAATTTATGGAAAAGCTTTGTGTGACTTAGGAGCAAGCATAAATTTAATGCCTCTATCAATTTTTAAAAGATTAGAATTAGGAGAAATTTCACCTACTTCAGTAACTCTTCATTTAGCTGATCGTTCTGTAACTTATCCTAAGGGAGTTATTCAAGATGTGTTAGTAAAAGTGGATAAATTCATCTTCCTGGTAGATTTTATTGTTCTAGATATGGAAGAAGATAAAGAAATTCCCATAATATTAGGAAGACCCTTTTTAGCCACTGGAAAAGCTATGATTCATGTTCAGAAAGGAGAATTGACTATGAGAGTAAACGATCAAAAAGTAACTTTTAACATAGCAAAATTAATGAAATATCCTGATTTAGAAAAAGATGATGAATGTTTTCGAATTGAAATACTTGAACATTTGCAAAATGAACATTTTAAAGAATATTATGAAGAAAAGTTAGAAAAAGAAAATACTGAATTAATTGAAGAAGCAGATAATGAAAAACTGGCTTATATACAGGAAAAATTTAAAATGTTGGATAATACTGAAAATGTTGAAAAGAATATAGTTCCGTCAATTATTAGACCTCCTGAACTCGAATTAAAAATTTTACCTAATAATTTAAAATATGCATACTTAGATAACCATTCAACCCTACCAGTTATTATATCAGCTGAATTGAATGAATCACAAGAACAAAACTGTTAGACACATTAAAAAAATATAAGAAAACTTTTGGTCGGACTTTAGCAGATATTAAAGGAATTAGTCCTTTGATCTGTATTCACAGAATTATTCTATATAATAAACATAAGCCAAGAGTAGATCCTCAAAGGAGATTAAACCCAATAATGAAAGAAGTTGTCAAGAAAGAAATATTAAAATGGTTAGATAATGGTATTATATATCCTATTTCGGACAGTGCATGGGTAAGCCAAATTCACTATGTTCCTAAGAAAGGAGGAGTGACCGTTAAAGCTAATGAAAATAATGATTTAATACCTATAAGACAAGTTACTGGATGACGTATATGTATTGACAATAGAAAATTAAATGTAGCCACCAAGAAAGATCACTTCCCATTACCATTTCTAGACCAAATGTTGGATAGATTAGCCGGACATAAATATTTTTGTTTTTTAGATGGATATACCGGTTATCATCAGATACATATTGCTCCTGAGGATCAAGAGAAAACTACATTTACTAGTCCTTATGGAACATTTTCTTTTCGAAGAATGCCTCTTAGATTATGTAATGCACCTGCAACATTCCAGAGATGTATGATGTCTATATTTAGTAAATTAATTGATGATGGAATAGAAGTATTTATGGATGATTTCTCTGTATTTGGAACGTCATTTAACGCATGCTTGAATCATCTTCAAAAAGTTTTAGAAGTATGCAAGAAAACTAACTTAGTTCTAAATTGGGAGAAATGTCAATTTATGGTTACAGAAGGAATTGTATTAGGGCATAAAATTTTAGAAAATGACATGGAAGTAGACCCTGCAAAAATTCAAGTTATAACTAAATTACCTCCTCCAACTACAGTAAAAGGGGTAAGAAGTTTTCTTGAACATGCTGGATTCTACAGACGCTACATAAAAGATTTTTCAAAAATTACTAAACCTCTATGCCAACTTTTAGAAAAGGACAAGAAATTTGAATTCACAACTAAATGCCTAAATGCTTTTGAATTATTAAAAGATAAATTAATCACAACACCTATAATAGTTTCACCTGATTGGGAGAAGCCATTTGAACTTATGTGTGATGCTAGTGATTATGCAATAGAAGCAGTACTTGGGCAAAGATATGATAAAATTTTCAAAGTTATATACTATGCTAGTAAAACTCTTAATAATGCTTGAAATGAATTATACGATTCTATTGAAAAAGAGCTATTAGCAATTGTTTATGTTTTTGATAAATTTAGGCCTTATCTAATTGGAACTAAATGTATTGTGCATACTGATCACTCTGCTATTAAATATCTAATGCAAAAGAAAGATTCCAAACCAAGATTAATTAGATGGATATTACTAATGCAAGAATTTGATTTTGAAATCATTAACAAAAAGGGAACTAATAATCAAATTTCAGATCATTTATCAAGGCTTGAATATAATGAAATATCAGACACTGATAATGAAATTACTGACAGTTTTTCTGACGAACAACTATATAATATAAATGAGTGGAAAATATCATGGTATGCTGACATAGTAAATTATATTGTAAGTGATATTTTACCACCTATGTTAACTTTCCAAGAACAGAAAAAATTTATTCATGATGCTAAAACATATTTTCGGGATGAACCATATTTAAGTAAGCAATGTAAGGATCTTATAATTAGAAGATGCGTGCCTTATGAAGAAACAGAACAAATCATTCAGAAATGTCATGATTCTGATTTTGGAGGACATTTTGGAACAGATAAAACTGCTTATAAAATTTTACAATCTGGATTTTATTGGCATACTCTTTTTAGAGATGTTTATAGATATATCAGAACTTGCGACAAATGCCAACGAGTAGGTAATATATATAGAAGAAATGAAATGCCTCTAAATTTTATATTAGAAGTTGAGATTTTTGATGTTTGGAGATTAGATTTTTTGGGACCATTTGTTCCTTCATTTGGAAACTCATATATATTAGTTGCTGTTGATTATGTTTCTAAATGGATTGAAGCACAAGCTTTACCTCGATGTGATGCTAAGAGTGTTTTAAAGTTTCTAATGAAAACTATTTTTACTAGATTTGGAATGCCGAGAGTGATTATCACTGACGGAGGATCTCATTTTAGAAATAAATATATTCACAAACTAGTAGAAAAATTTAACATTATTCATAAGATATCAACTGCTTATCATCCATAAACTAGTGGATTTGCTGAAGTTTCTAATCGAGAAATTAAACGTATTTTAGAAAAGACTGTAAACCCTAATAGATTGGATTTGTCTATAAGACTAGACACTACATTATGGGCATACAGGACTGCTTATAAAACTCCGATTAGAATGACTCTTTATAAGCTTATTTATGGAAAGACTTGCCACTTACCAGTTAAATAAGAACATAAAGCTTATTGGACAATTAAAGAATTTAATTACAATCTGAAAGAAGCTGGTGATAAAAGATTATTGCAATTAAATGAATTATATGAATTAAGAAATGAATCTTATCATAATGATAGAATTTATAAAGAAAAAAAATGAAATTATGGCATGATCAGAAGATTAACCTGAAGAATTTTGAGCTAGGACAAGAAGTTTTGCTTTATAATACAAGATTGAAATTATTTCCTGAGAAATTAAAATCTCGATGGTTAGGGCCTTTCACTATAACTCAAATATTTTCATACGGAACTATAGAAATTGAAGATCCAAAAACTGGGCATAGATTTAAAGTAAACGGACACAGATTAAAACCTTATTTTGAAGGGAGAAGACCAAATTTTAAAGAGGTTTTAACGCTCACTCAACCTGATTACTAACTAAATTAGGTCGGGCTGACGACGTTAAACTAAGTGCTTTATGATAGGCAACCCATAGTAGTTATTAATTATGATCTATTTATTAGTTTTATTGAAAATTAAAATATAGAATAAATTCTACTACTCATTTTACTTTTTAAAATCATCACAAATTTGAATCTATACGAAGAAATCATAAAATATTCGGACCAGAGCGAAAATTGGGCAAATTTACCTAATCTCGCTGACGGCGAGATCGATCTCGCCGACAGCTAGATCGATCTCGCCGGCAGCGAGATCGGTGCACCCAAATTCAGTTTAAATATATTAACTATCCTGCCGACGGCGTGATCATTACCGCCGACGGCGAGATAGTTGAAAAGTGGTTTTTGTGGGCGGTTCTAAGGCCATTTCTCTATATAAAACGTTTAGAACTTCATATTTACACTATCTTCTTCCTTAGAAATGATTAGAGCCCCTCCAAAAGAATCTATTACGGCCCCCAATCCACGAGAAATCACGAAATCCAGAGTTTTTAATCGAAGGAAGTTCGTCAGTTCTGAGGCTCAACGACTATTTAACAAGGTTTTGATGAAGAAGAGACTGATTAAAGAAAGATGATTCGTAAACAGAGGAGTGGAGAATTCAACGACAACAATTGAAGAAATGATTGTTCAGCGACGTTGGGAGGTATTCTGCTATACAACATCTGTTGTAGTCATTCCAGTAGTCAAGGAATTCTACTCTAATCTGCATGCGATCCATAATGGAAGTGTTTACGTAAGAGGCAGATGGGTAACTTTCACTCCTTCTCGAATCAATGAATTATACTCGATTGAAAATACCCTTGTTTGCGACTATTCAAATTTTGTTCCTACAAGATACAATATGAATGAGATCTACAGATATCTAATCGACGAACCTGACGATTAGGAATTACGAGAAGACGGGTACGTTAGTTTTTCTGCTTCACTTCTTAACCCCTTCTCAAAGCATTGGCATTTCTTTATTTCATCAAAGTTATTACCTACTATGAGGGTAAATAATGTCTCGAAGGAATGCACAATTTTAAATTACTGTATTCAATCTGGATTCCCTATTGATGTTGGATCTATCATTGTGAAGTCTGCATTAGGATTAATTGTGCATGGGTCGATTCATGGACTTGGACACCCATCAACTATATTTGCTTTATGTAGCCAGTACCAAGTTTCCTACAAAGCTTGGGAAAAAGTGTTATTGCTTTGGAAACCACTAGAACTGACAGATATGTTTCCTAGATTGGATCACAATGATGAAACATTAATTATTTCTGTTCAAGCATCTCAAAACAATCCTTTAATTAGGCCCCTGACTGATCGAACAAACATCATTTTATGGAAACTTAAAGGATTAGAGAAGAAACTACAGAATGTGATGAATTTTATTGATAATATCTCTGATTTATTCGATCATATCGATTGGAGAATGAAGGAGCACTTTGACCATACAGGACATCTGGAGGAGAGTTTTATATGACTATTGAGACAGAAAGGGTGGATTGAAGAAGATTCTACAGCAGAATTCCCTTTCAGACCTTTCTATAATTTGTTTGTGCACCTGCGTTATATTGGAAACATTAGAGAAGAGATCAGTTCAGATTCTGATGAGTAGCAGAAATTTCTATTCATATTATATGTATGTGTGTTGATTTGAGTTTAGTTTTTGATATAATTTAAACTTTACGTAGATAATTTCAGTTTAGATGAGATTGTATGTTGTTTGTTTAGTCTCAGCATTTAGAGTATCGTGGTGTGGATTGCAATGCTGAGTTAGATGTGTTTTGGTTAATTTGCTAAGTCAATTGTTAGTTTTGTGGCATTTGATGTTTGTAAGTTCATGGATTTCATTTATAAAAGTTATACTGTTTGTGTTGTGTAAACCTATATGAGTCAGTAGAGTATCTAATCTTAGAAAATATATCAAATTAAGTGACCGAACATTAAAACAAGGCTTAATTAAATTGAACATAATTAAAAATATTAAAATTTTAAAAATTCAGAAATCCCGTTGACGGCGAGATCGATCCCGCTGACGGTGAGATTTTCCCGAAACTTTGGCCTTGGTGAATTAATTAGCTTGCCGACGGTGAGAAATTTCTCACCGACAGTGAGATCGTGAAATGTACTATATTTTGACCGGTCAACCGACACTATTCATCATCCCCTTCCTCAAAACATCGAAAAACCGACCTAGGGCTTGATAGATCTGGGATTTGGAGCAATTTCAACACATTTTGACGCCAGATTTCATCTTCCCTTGGTAAGAGCTTCACTCCTATGTAAAAATTTTTTATTCTCACCATGAATTTCTTCTACATTAAGGAATTTGAGAAAAATTTGAAATGAGAAGAAAAGACTTAGAAGAAATTCATGGAACTTGATATAGATTGATTTTAGTAAATATTGAAAGCCATCTTAGTAATAATTAGAAGTTTAGTTAAGATTTTTTGTGGATTTCATAGATCGAAAAATGGCTCCACGACAAAAGAGAAGAATGGATTACGGCGAAACCCATTTTGTGAATGTAAGGGCACAATCAAGATATTTTCACAATATTCAAACCAGAAAATGCATTCAGGATCGAGTTTTCAAAAATCCTAGAGGAGAAATAGAGCGAATAATAAACGAAAAAGGATGGGAAAACTTCTGTTACATAACCAACAGAGCTGTTGTGGAAGTGGTAAAAGAATTCTATGCCAATCGATCTGCGATCGAAGATGCACCAATCAAGGTGAGAGGATTTTTGGTGGATTTCAGTGCTGCAAGGATTAATTCATTCTACGAAGTACGTGACTTGTACACCAGTGAGTACGATACATTTGGAACAATGAAAGGACCAATGGAAGAAGTGATCAACTTTCTCACTGACTAGAAAGGAGATTGGAAGATTAAGCAGCGTGAAAGGGTAAACTTTCCTCTCTCAATGTTGAATGCATTATCTAAAGCCTGGCACTATTTAATTTGTTCTACCTTATTACCCACCTATCACCATAGTAAGGTAACAAGAGATAGAGCAGTTCTAAATTTCTGTATTCAGAACCAAAGAAGTATTAATGTGGGAAGCATAATTTATAAGAATATATTATCCACTGCAAGAAGTGAAAGTGGAGGAGGACTGTTGACCTCATTTTTGATGAGGTCTTCTCTTCTTCTTTTTAGTACTTAGGATCTAGCCTTAGGCTTTTTCTTTGACTATCTTAGAAGACTAGAATTGGGATCCACCTCCTAGAATTTCAAACCACTTCTTAACTCCTGCAAACTCCACAAACTTGACCGTAGACCCCTAATCACCTAGAGGGTTGAAATCAAATGTGGAAGTTTAAAGGATGAGTTCCTATAGGACTTTTTGGCCTTAGGACCGCCTACAGGTGGCACAGTGCAGTGAAGGGGCTGACTTACACACACACTACACTCATACACTACACTTTCACACACCTCCTAAAACCACACCCATACCTAACTTGACCTCCTGACTCATGTAGGTGATTCACATGGATGGTCCTTAACCCCTAAGCCCTTGGCTAAGAGGGTTAGGAACAACATAGTAAATGCCTCAAATGAGTCCCTTCATGGCTCATGTGGGCTTGATATGGCTTCATGGCTCAACCAAAATGATTTTATTCCACTTATATTCACCCAATCTTCAATTTTCCAAATTTTCAATTTTTGACCCCCCGGGACCCTACACCCGCCTAACTTAACCAATGCCATTGAAATTACCCAAACTTTTCAAAATTTCCAAATCACCCAAAATTCCCCAAAATCAATCCCAAACATTTCCACATCACTGAAATTGATCATCCATACCCAAAAATACCAAAAATTCCAAAAATACCTCCCAATACCCTCCAAATACCCAAAATACCCCTCTTGACCCAAAAAAATTCAAAAATTCAGAAAATTCCCAGAAAATTCCAGAAAATCCCAAATATTCCCAATTTCATTTTGTCCAACTACACCATGGGCCAATTTTGTCAATTTACCCTACTTTTGTTAAAACCCCCAATTTGACCCATTTTAACCCAAAGTGAACCCAATGTCAAACCAAACCTATCCAATTGACCCAAATTCTGGTCCAATTCAATTCTAAACTTCAATTCAACATTCCCAACACCAATCTAGACCAAATCCAAGTCCAATTTGATGGACATTTGGATCTAATTTCACTTTTGGCCTTAAAGCCCAATTTGGACCCATGACCCAAACCTAACCCAAACTCACCCAATTCAACTCCAATTAACCCCAAATCTTTTCTAAATCTTCCTTAGCATCCCCACAAGAAAAACACTAACATGATTTGCCACAAATTTAGACCCAAACCCCACTCAAATTCAACCCAAAGCTAAAACGCCCAATTTTGACCTAAACCCAAACCTAACCCAAATGAGCCCAAACCCCAAAATCAAAGCCCAATCAAAGTCAAAACCTCTTTGAAACACTCTCATAAACATTTATCAACATTAATTTTACATCAATTTTAACCCTAGCCCAACATTGGCCCAACTTGGCCCACTTGGACCTATATTGGCCCATTCACCAAAAGAACCCAAATTCAACCCAATTCAAACCCAAATCACCCCCAATTTGCTTCAAGTCACTCATGACACATCCATGAGCTAAACCCAACAATTATTTGGCCCAAGCCTTTACCAAAATTTCATCCCAAAATCCATTTTAAAATTCAAAAGCCCACTTTCCTTAAACCATTTTACAAGCCCATCTAAAACCATTTCAAAAAGCCCAAAATCTACCCTAAAGCCCACATGACATCTCCACTTGCCATCCACTTAATAAAAGCCATTCCCTAAGTCCTAAATTCATCATCAAATCATTCCAAATCAAGTTTCATACAAATTTCCATCAAATTACAAAAAATTCCTAAAATCTATTTCCATGAAATTGACTCCACTTTTCCCGAAGCCAAAGGTGAGCCATGCAAGCCATGGACAAGCCACATGAAGCCATGGAAGGCTTGACATGTGATCAAGCCATTAATGGCAAAAGGAGGGTCCCCTTTCCTAATCCTTCTTAAACGCTTTTTTACCTTAAGCATGTCGCACACTAAACCATGCTTAGCCACCTCATCATGGATGGAGACCACACCATTCTCTCTTGGCGACCCAAGTGATCCTTTTCGGCCCAAGACCGAGGCCTTGGGTGGTGAACCTAGCCCAAAACCATGGGTTGACTCATTTGAACCCAAAATGGTCTTCCCCCATTCCATTTCA
Organism: Papilionanthe hookeriana x Papilionanthe teres; assembly: GCA_022702705.1. Taxonomy (NCBI): domain Eukaryota; kingdom Viridiplantae; phylum Streptophyta; class Magnoliopsida; order Asparagales; family Orchidaceae; genus Papilionanthe; species Papilionanthe hookeriana x Papilionanthe teres. Next base: position 56,158,728 of record CM040430.1, on the reverse strand, counting down.
ATCCGATCTCTTTACACATGGCATTTTCCAATTGCTTGCACCAAGTCCAGCCACGACCCACCGACCTTGAGGGTGACCCATGCACAGCCGGCCGGCCACCAGGCCGCCGGAAAACACCATGGCCGAGAGCTCACATGTGAGCCAATCTTGGAATTCTCCCTTCGTCGAGCTGCCCCATCCCCAGGTGGCCATTGTAGCTGTTCTTCTCTTGCCGAGAGCAGGTGATCCCAAGCCCTAACTCTCCCGGGAGGCCCTCTACCCTCTCCTATTTAAACACCACCCCTCTCGGCCATTAGAGGTGCTGAAACAAACCTTAAGGAAACTCTGCCAAAATTGTTCCAGACTACTCCCCATACACAGAGCACTTGATCCCCACTGAAATCCCCCTGCCATTTCTTCTCTGTGAGCTCAATTTCGGAGTTGAAATCCAAGCCCAAAACCGGGACACTTCTCCACAGTGAGCCAATCCCCAAATTGATTGGTTCTACACCTTCACCGGACCGAGGGAAGGTGTCCACCGACAAAAGCCCCATCTCCGGGCCACCCGGTTGCTCTAGCCTCCAAGCTTTGTGATCGAGCTGTGGTCGAAATCCTACCTAGGCAATTCACCGGGCCGGGAGACTTCATGCGGAGCTTGCTGGGATCCAATCGAAGGTGCAACAACCCTCGGATCGAAGCCACACTTCTGCGAGCAAAGGTATGGCCTCACTCTTCTTCCCGAGCTTCGAACATTCTCCATTTTTATTGCGCGAATTTCATCCCACATAAACCGTATGGATGTGTTCGTCTTCTCGAGACGAATCCATAGAGCATAAGAACATGAAAATCCATTGAGTATCGAGTGAGATCTTAGGGATTTAGTGTGGACGGCTCTCGGGTGAGGACGCTCGGGGACGATGAACGGATGCGCGTCCATTCGATACACGCGCGGACGGACGGCTCAGATGGCGTCGGACCAGGAGACGGTACGTGAACCGCGGGGCCCGGGCTGCTGACTCAAGCGGCGGCATCGAATGGGAGCGCGACGCGTGTGCGTTCGGAGATGCCGAGGATGACGCGGCGCCGACTCGAATAAATAGAAAATTAGGGGTATTTTCTATTTATTTAATTCCCTAAACTTGGAAAATTCATAACTTTGTGTAGGAAAATCATAAAAATAAAATAAAAATACCCTCTTGCTCGGTGAACGAGAGGAGAATAATGTGGAAAAGAAATCATTTAATTTCATCAAGTATTTTATTTTTAATAATTTATTTACTCTCTACATATTTTTAATTCTCCATGCATGTATACAATTCACCATGGCATGAGACCATAGGGCTTTTGAAGCCTCTGAATTTGGGGACATTCCCTGAATTTTCCAAAGTCAGAGGCCATCCCTATGAAAAGTTATTGATTTTTCAAATTCATGTTACTGTTTTGAGTATTTTAACTCCAATAAATAGCATGTTGTGAAATAAATTCTAGGAAAATTTGGTGATGTTCCTTATGATCAGAGGACCCTAGGAAAAATAGGTTTTGAGTTAGTTCATTTAAAACAACCCTAATTGGCTTAAACACCCAAAATGGATCTCTAATTAATTAGAGCTAACCATACATCAAATTGACTTGAAATCAATTCTCCACTGACCTTTAGGATCAGAGGTACCCACCATAAAAATTTGAGGTCAATTGGACATGGTTAGCCCTACTAAATGGGTTGATTAAGCCACTTAGTCATTTTAAACTTTAAAAATTCATAACTTTCAAAATATCTTTCAAAAATTCACCAAATTGGTTTTGGAGCCTCTCTGATGTTAGGGGAATTTAAGAAAATTAAAATTTCAACTTTTTAAAAAAGTTGATTTTTTAATATTATTTTAATATTTTTAATAATTAAAAAATAATAAAAATCACAAAAATAATAAAATTCACCAAAATGTCACATTTTGAATTTTAATCACTTAGGAACAAACTCCATATTTTTCTTAGGTCTATTTAGTGAGATATTAAATTTTAAAGCCCTAAGGTAATTTTAAAATTAAAAAAAATGTATTTTATAGCATTTCCACTAAAATAATTCTAATAAATCAAAAAAAAATGAGAAAATTGTAAAAATTGATTCTCTGATTTCCTTGATATCAGAGAGATTTTTGAAAAATATAAAATTTATTTTTCAACCTTTATTTTATTTTTAAATTAATTAATACTCCAAAACTTAAAATAATTATAATAAAAATAATATAATTCAAAAAATCTCCAAAATTGGTCCAAGTGGTCCTCTGGTCATTAGGAATGTCCCATAATTTTCTTAAGGACAGAAACTTTCCATTGGTCATATTATCAAATTTTCCTTGGAAATCTCTATTTTCTACCAAAAATAATTATATAAATAAATTAAATTCAGAAAAATCACATTTTCTCCTCTCATGTCTTTATTGACATATGAGTGAAGTTACATAAAAATTTCAAGTTCATTTGAGTTCAATTTAATGAGTTATGAAATTATTAAGCTTAAAGGACAAAATGGTAATTAAAATTTTAACCCTTAATTAAAACTTTAGGTTTAATAAAAATTAACAAGTAAAATATTGATCCTAATCTGATTTGGATGATTGAAATTTAAATAATTAAAGGGTAGAAACCCATTAAAAAATTTAAAATAATTAAACCTTAATTAAATAATTGATTAAATTTGGAAGAATAATAAAATTGGAATTATTAAAATAGGGATATTATTAGGAAGAGATTTATTCTTTAATTTAAAAATCCCTAAATTAATTATCTCATTAATATTTAATTCTTAATTACAATGATAACTCAAATTTAAAATATTAAAAGACTTAATCATTAAACTAAAGTTAAATTATTAAACTCTTTTAAAGTGTCAATTAAAATTAAAAATAAAATTAAATTAAAAATTAAATTAAATTAAGTAAATTAAATTAAATTAAATTAAATTAAATTAAATTAAAATTAAAAGTTGAATTAAATTAAAGATTAAATTAAATTAAATTAAATAAATAAAATTAAAATTAAATTAAGTTAAATCAAATTAAAGATTAAATTAAATTAAAATAAAATAAATTAAATTAAATTAAATTAAATTAAATTAAATTAAATTAAATTAAATTAAATCAAATTAAATTAAAATTAAATCAAATCAAACTAAATTAAGTTAAACCAAACTAAATTGAATAGAATTAAAATTAAATTAAATTAAATTAAATTAAATTGAATTAAATATAGCATCACCAAAGACATAAAGAATTCAAAATAAATCTAAAATAACTTGAACAATATTCCAAATTTAAACCCATTAATTGAAATTAAACTTAATCACAAACCATTTGAACATCAATTTACCCTCGAAAGCTTTAGTTATCATAACTCCTAAACAGAATATTAAATGAAATGTTACTTCACTTATAGGATATTCAAACATCCTAGTTCACTGAGTAAGATAATAACAAAACTTAACTAAACCTCGGACGATTAATTCATTTGTGTAATTGAATTCATTTGGACTTAAAACAATCCTAGAAATATTGAAAAGATGTTTATGATTCTTCTTAAACACTTTCTCAATATGATAGGATGTTTATAAGAACAATTGAACTTAATTGTTCTTTGATGAAGAAAATCGTCTCCAAACAAAAACACAAGGAACCTAGACGTCATAAGAAATGACTAGCTATAGGATTAGGAATTTGGTAGAAAACCATAACCCTTACCTTAGCTTTACCTAGGAACTTGCTTAAATATTCTAATTGTGTTTTAAGTGCAGCTTGGGATGACGGGAAGACCCTCCAGGTATGCTTTTGTTTTATTGCAATTTACATTATTGCAATTTATTTAACTGCATTGCACTTACTTTTCTTGCATGATAAACAACTATTGCATGAAAACCCACACCTTTAGGATAGTCCCTAAAACTGAAACCAAAACTAAGTTAAAAGTCATTGCAAGATAAAATTCACCGCCACAACATTTCAAAATATAAAACAACTCAAAATTTAATCACAAACCGAACACAAAACTACAATTACAATTAAATTAAAACGTCCTGTTGGATGATCGGGAATACCTCGGCTGATGTAACCTACGTGTTGCTAACGGGATTTCCCACGGTCCAAATGAAAGTGTGGAACTCATTCAGTTGAGATTAGCAAATTCATCCGGACTAAGTGAATCCGATAAAAATAATGATGCCGGAAGGATGGAACCGTGGGATCTTAACCGGTGTCGTTATAATCAACTTTAAGATTTGTTTTAATTAAAATATTGAAAACACTTGGAAATTAAGATTTTCTCTAAACCAAAACACTTTTCTCATCCCACGATTTATGACTTCTAAAACTAAACCTCTGCGATAACAAGGAGCTCGGAGCATGGTTGGCGGCACGGCCATCGTCATCGAGCAAAACTCGAGTCTACTTCAGCAAAACTTTCCTAGAATTAAATAACAAAGCCATAGGACTTCAAGGTAGTTTGCCTAGTGCAACATAAATCCTCAACTCTTCGTTAGGCATTTACCTTGTAAATTAAGCCCTAACCGGTCTTAGGATTCCGAGGTAGCCGTCTGATACGACATAAACCCTCATATCTTCGAGGCTATTTGTATGATTCTGTCATATAAATATAAGCCCTAATTAATTAAAATTGGCAAGATTAAAAAATTAAATAAACATTAGGACTTTCCTAAATCTAAGCCGAAACAATAGGATAGTCGGGAAATTACCGAAGTTCACTTCGAATCCGTGATTTCTCCTACCTTTCTTCCTTTGAATTCTCAAAACAAAATGTTCTAAACTTGATCCATTCCCTATTGAAATTCCAAAATTCAATCCTTTGAAAACTTAAACTTTGAAATTCTTGAGAGCAGAATTATTGATTATTATCGAGAGTTTTCTTAGGTGATTCCCGTCACATAAGATGTAATTAACTATAGGGGCTTGCCCTTATAGGGAATTTTAAAAAACCCAGGTAATATAAACCCTGTTTAATACTTTCATATTAAGCGAGGGAATTTGTCGGCTTATAAAATTGGTTCGCGGACCAAACGGATGTCACAAATCTTCTAGTTTATTTAATCGAGCCCCACCATCGAAGCGGTGTGTCTATCCTTAGGGATAGATACACAGTTCGTGGTGCGGTGCTCGTTTATATAAACTATTTGGGATGTGAGATCGGTTTAATCTCATATCTTAAAACCTTCAAATTTAAAATTATTTTCAAAATCAAATACTACTTTTCAAAATTATTTATTTAAACTAAATTAAGAATTCGCCGACATACTTCTGTTAGGCGACCCCCTTTTTAAAATAAAACACATAACCTAAAATATGCCGACAAGGACTAGGACACCCTGGTTTAATTTATGCACTTTGCCAATTATCTGGGGTAGAGGCAAGAGATGATGAGGAATGGGTGGAGCCAATGAAATCCATTACTCCGGCTAATATTAAGAAATATGAATCCCACGAAGGATGGAGATCTGGGACTAGCAGTTATGTACCTTCTTCAAGTAGAGATATTCCCTCTACCAGTTATGACCCTCCTCCCTATAGTACTCCTACCCTTCATGATTTGATGAATGAGATGACTCTACAACAGAAAAGTTTTGAGAAAATAGAAGAAAATTTGGAACACATTGATCAGAGAATTGGAGGCTTAGAGAGAAGACATGATTATGACAAGGAATATCTCCAGAGACATTCAGAGTATGAGATAGCTTACTATGATGCTGAAAATCGTTATAGGAGAGGAGAGCTCATGTTGTATTTCCTGAGTGCCCCCGATATACTCATTACCAGCCTAATCCACCCACTGATCAAGGAAAAGACGATATATTTTGGGACTTTGATGCGGAAGATTAGATTCTATGTTTAATTGTTTAGTTATATGATTGATAAACTTTGATTATTATGATGTTGTGATTTTTTGTTTATTATCTTAAAATTTTAATATTAATGTTTAGTTTATGAACTTGATTATGATGTGGTGTAGATCTTTTTAAACATTGTTGTTAAAGTTATATAGTTTTTAAATTTTTAATGTTTTCAGACTGCTATTGTAACCTTAGATTGAATTAGTAAGTGTGTGTGGATGTAGTGTGAAATGTTAGTATAAAATGTTGTAGTATTGTGTTAAACTTATTTATCCAGCACTTTCTTTAATATTATGTGTGTAGAAAGTTATTAACAGTACAGGTAATTAAGTGATGAAAAGAACCTGCAGAACTTCAAAAAGAAGAAATACCTAAAGCTCGAGGGTATGATTTAAATATTACAATTTATTTCCTTTTCACCCTATATATATAGATAGAAAAATTTAAGTTTGGGGGAGGGAAAAAACAAATTTAATTATTAAATTGTTCTCAATTTATATTTTCAAAAATCATTATAAAATGATTTTCTGTAGTAATTTTAATTCAGTAAACTAGAATTGATTTCTTTAATTATTATAGAAAGTTAAGAGAAATACTTTTAATGATTAACTAATTTTTAAGATAAATGATATTTAATATAAGAGAATAAGAATATAGTTAACTATTTATAGTAAAGAAAACTATATTTTCAAATATAAAATTCTTAGGTATTTAGTTGAGAAAGAAAAGATTGAAACTCAATGAAGTAAAAACTTTGAAATACATATAAGAGAAGTAAATGTTTCCAGTTTCAAATTTAGGAAGAGGAAAATGAAGTTCAAAATTATTAACAGGCTAACCAAAAATAGTGATCCTAACTTTTTTAAAAAAAAGTAAAGAAAAAAGGATTGAAAATCAATCCAGAAAGAAAAGAAAAAGAAAAAGAAAAAAAATATATAAAGTGAGGAGAAGCTTGAGGAGATGCCTTATAAAAAATTGGCTTCATTTGAGTCAACCTAAAGGGTAAACTTCAATTACATTTTTTAACTTATATATATGGATTAGTATTTTACTAAGTAGTGTTTTCATGAAATTCCTATCATCTGAATATCTTAAGTAATTTAGTATTGAAAAGTATAGTCATTCTTGAAATAAATAGAAGATTAGAAATCTTAAACTTGAAAACTAAATAGCCTTATATTTATAGAATTAGTTTAATTATTTTAAAATATTTCTAAAAAAACTTTACAATAATACTTATTTAAATCTAATTCATAGTAATTCTGAATTAAAAATTTACTACAAATAACCATTACTTTTATATAGTATCTAAATTACTTGAGGACAAGTAATAGTTAAGTTTTGGGGATTTTGACCACAGAAAAATGTAATGAGAAATTTATACCAATTTTATATGAAATTGCACTTTAAATAAATGTTTTTCTATGTTTTATTGCATGAATGAAGAATTATGAGTATTGAAAGCGAAAGCACAAAAGAAGCGGATTTGGACCAAAAAGGACTAAAAATGATGAAAATTGAACTGTCCCGCCGACGGTGAGATTTAAGTCACCGACGACGAGATTTTTTTGAGAGATTTTGAATATTTTATAAAGAGCCCACTGACGGCGAGATCGAGGCCATCGATATCGAGATCGGCTCTGTTAGCCCATCTTCTAGAATCCCGCTGACGGTGAGATCGAGCCCGCCGACGACGAGACAGTTGAAAAGAGCCAGATACATTGAACCTGAACGCTTTTTGAAGAGGTGCTTAAGCAACCTTTGAAGATTTGATTCCTTCTATAAATAGAGACGAATTTTAGTCATTTTTTGTATAATTTAAGTGTAATTTAAGTGTAATTAAGTGTCATTTAAGTGTCATCCTAGAGTCTTTTAGTTTCTTTCTAGTGTGTAGAGTGTTCAGCGTCTTGGTGAGTTTAATTAAGTGTGTTGTACTAGAAGGAATAGTCAACGGAACTTCAAGGAGTCTGCTTGGGGAGAAGAATTGAGATAAGTTATTTGTTATTGTTTATTAACTTTAATGAAATCCATGATTTGTGTTATTTTTCCCATGCATTCTGAGTAGTTTCCTTAGTCTTTCTCTTTGTTATCGAGATTTTGTGAAACGATGAATCAAAGTAACTGTGCCTAAAATTATTAAAAGTTGGGATAATCTTTTTCTTAAAACTTAATTTACTTTCAATTTGGCCAATTGATTTGTTAACATATGTTGAATTATCAACTATAGTAAAGATTACATCCGAGATTTAAGGAAGTCAAAAAGCCTTGGAAGGAGGGTGCAAATAAATAGGGAAATATTAACTATCGGGCGTAGAATTGGACATTTTAGTGTGACAAACTAAAATATTCAATTCGGTCCTATTGTTTGAGAGCTGAAGTGTAGATGTTAGCCCTCAGGCGAGGGGAACGTGGGAGCTCTGAAGTGGCAGCCGGTATCCTCGTAGCCTGACACTGCGATTCAGTAATCAAACATAGGACTAGTCAATGTTCTTTGCACCTGGACCTAAGGGTAAAGAATAGGAATGCTCCTATTTGGCACAATACAAACTTTAAACTACTTTAATTCATCATTCACTTAATTCTCTCAACAAGGAGAAAGATGCTTTTCTAAATTAGAATCTTACATTTAAACCTTTTTGAGCAGTAGTTTTAGTATAAGTGCTCTTAATTTCCGTATACTAGATTAGTAAGTAAATCTACTTTAAGATTGTCTTTAAAATTCTCTAACTTCCTTGTGGGATCGATATCTAGGACTCCATTAGATCCCTATATTACTTGATAACGATACGTATACTTGCGTAGTATCCACAATATAAATCATAAATTCCATAACAGAATCATCAGTATAAATATATTCAGTGCGGGATCAAGTTTTTGGTGCCGTTACTAATTTTTATATCATAGTTGTCAGTATAAATATCGAAAAGTGGATCAATAAGCTGCTGACAAACTGCCGAGAGAGTAAAACATCGCTCCCACCGGCATTGCAACAACTAGCACGAAAATGTGCGACATGCTACCGGGGGTTTCTCGTTCCATCAAAAGTCTTGAACAGAGGTGGCACGAAGCCTTTTGGGTATTGGACCGCATCAAATTCTTCGGGGTATGTTCTACCCATCTGGATAGATGCTCCACTCTTAGACTGAGCTAAGACTTCTCGCACTTGCTGTTCTACCATGTTTTTGATATCCTTTTCGGGAATCATGCTTTGCGTAGAATCTTTCTTCGATTGTTCATATCCGTTAACAGATGTGATCTCCTTTCCTCTGTCCACGATGTGAATAATTTCTAGGGGTGTTTCCTTATGAGGTTGCAGCTGACTCTGGAGAGTAGCTAAGGCAGCAGGCATCTCTTCCATTCTTTTTGCCATCTGGGAAATTGTATCATCTTTTTCTTGAAGTTGTGCTCTCATTACTTCCGGTTCCTCCCTTTCTGAAGCTGACGGAGTGCCTTGTGAAGCTACCGATGCTCGGGTCTCGACCATGTTAATCTCGACGTACTCTTCATCCATAAATTCTGATGAATCAACTTCATTTTCTAATTTTTCTCCTCTTTCTTTTGCCAACCTTCGGATGTCCGTCCTTAGCTTTCCTATGGCGTCCTCTAGTGGCCTCTTCCAGACGGTCTCACGGTTATCATGTGATGATTGTTGAATATCTTTATTAGGAGTTTCTTTTAATGCAGTGGCACTTCCTTCTTTTTAGGCTCTCTAACGAGGCTTTTCTTCTCACGAAGTTGTGTCAGTATCGGCTCAGCTATAATAGGTCGCCACACCATCCTTCTTGCAGTAGAAGGCCTAGGATCAGACGGTCTGTCGGCTATATGCGGGTAGGTGATGTCCTCCCTAATATGGTGACCCGATACAACAACAAGCAAACTAGCTCGCACTTTCTTACTTGGCCTCTCTAGGGCAGTGACGGGGTTTACTCGCGGTCTGAGTCGGGATTTGACTGTCACTCATCCCATCCTTCTTAAGATCTCTGATACGGGGCATCCTGCCTTCTTAGCTAGTTTCTCTACTACAGCTCGCAGTCGAGTAAGCGGCGTAGCCTTGGCCCTCTTTCTCTTACAGTCACTATAGTATGCAGGTCGAGGAAATGCAGCGGCGATTCTCTGGACATCTTCTTCATCTGATGCAGCAGAGAGAAGGTGGAACCTACTTACTCCCAACAGCGGTGAAATTTCATGTAGTTCTTCCTCCTCCTCAGGAATCTCTTCCAGAAAAACAACTCCAGCAGCCTTAGCCTTCTCGATCCTGGCGATCTTTCTGCTCCTATTTCTTCTCTAAGTCCGAGTCAGGGGTGTAAACTTCGAACTGGACCCGATTTCAAAAATACAGGGTATTGCAGCAAAATCTGTACCCTCCACGGTAGCAGGCTCATCATAAACTTGGACTCCCTTCCCTTTCAGTTTGGCGGGAGCCGAGGCAGGTATAGAGATAACCAGACCGGTGGGGGTAGAGATCAGAGTCCTCCCACGAACAGTGGTGTCTCTTTTAGCTGGGACTTTCCGTAGGGGAGGGAATTCTTGAGTCGACTTCAGGTTGAACTCAATTATGGGTTTCTAAGTTTCTGGCACTTTGTCCATTAGTGTGAAGAGGGTGACGTCCGAAAATTTAATATATGTATTATGGAATCCTTATCCAAAATGGATGATTCCATTATCTGGCAGTTCATCCTTATAGACAGCAAAGTCCATTCCATTAGTGAAGGAGAAAATTAACTTTGGTGCAGTTATTTTCTGCAGGGTAAATTCCGAACGTCAATCCTGAATTATGCTTCTGTTTGTCACAAAACTTAAGACGGAAAAGAAAGATTGCATACACTTTTTAGTTTATCTTAATGCATTTGTGATTTAAAAGAGTTCGCTTATTAAAAGGTTGTTTATTAGAGGATTTGTTTGTCAGGAACAAAATGATTAATGGAGGAAGGTTAAAGGAAAGGTAAAGGATCTGATTCAGAATTGGAAAGGAAAAGAAAGTCTCGCAAGACTTCTCAACTCAAAAGACTGCTCCTAGGCTAACACCTTTTGGGGGTCCACCCCACCTCAGAAAGAGGCAAAAGGATTTCAGAACCTCTCTGTTTAGGGGTGTCTAAATAGTGGCTCCAAAATCCAAAAGGAGTTGACAATACCCGTTCAAGACAGAAATGAACGTGGTATGTCAATGGAAAGAATGGTAGTTTGGTCCAAAAGGGGTATGGACTCACTACCAATTTATGAAAGCAAAACCATCTGATCAAAATGGAGAGAGGAACTAGTCCCCAGCGGAGTCACCAGAAGTTGTCGACATATTTTTAGGTTTGTGTGCTGTATTTTGAAAAGGGGTCGCCTACAGAAATTGTCAGCGAATTTTAAATTTTAAATTTAATTTAAATATATAAAATTTGAAAAGCAGCATTTGATTTTAAAAATAATTTTAAGTTTGAAAATTTTAAGATATGAAATCAAACAGATCTCACATCCCAAATAGTTTATATAAACGAGCACCACATCACAAACCGTGTATCTATCCCGAAGAATAGACACACTGCTTGATGATGGGGCTCGATTAAATAAACTAGTAGATTTGTGACACTCGTTTAGTCTGCGAACCAATTTTATAAGATGACAAGTTCCCCTGTTTAATATAAAAGAATTAAACAGGGTTTATAATACCTGGGTTCTTAAAGTTCCCTATAAGGGCAAGCCCCTACAGTTAATTACATCTTAAATGACAAGAATCACTTAAGAAAACTCTCGATAATGATTAGTGGTTTTGCTCTCAAGAATTTCAAAGTTTAAGGTTTTCAAACAATTGGACTTTGGAAATTTCAATAGGGAATGACTCAAATTTGGAACAATTAATTTTAAGAATCCAAAGAAAGAGAAGTAGAGGATGTCACTGACCCAAAGTGAACTTCAGTGACTTCCCAACTATCCTATGGTTTGGCTTCAATTTGAGAATTTATTTAATGTTGTAATCCTACCAATTTTAGTTAATTAGGACTTATATTTATATGACATAATCATACAAGTAGCCTCGAAGATATGAGGGTTTATGTCGTACCAAATGACTACCTCGGAGTCCTAAGACCGGTTAGGGCTTAAGTTACACAATATGATTATGCAAATGCCTAACGAAGAGTTGACGATTTATGTTGCACTAAGCAAATTACCTCGAAATCCTATGGCTTGTTATTTAAACTAAGAAATGTTTTGTTGATGTAGATTCCAGTTTTGCTGACGACGATGATCGTGCTGCCCACTATGCTTGCTCCAAGCTCCTTGTTGTTTCGAAGGTTTAATTTTTGAAAGTGAAAATCAGGAGATGAGAGAAGTGTTTCGGTTTAGAAGAGTTTTAAGGTTCAAATATCTTAGTGTTTTATTAGGGGAATCTTAAAGTTGATTATAACAACACCGGTTAAGATCCCACGGTTCCATCATCCCAGAACCGTTATTTTCATCGGATTCACTTAGTCCAGATGAATTTGCTAAACTCAACTAAATGAGTTATACACTTTCATTTAGACCGTGGGAAATCCCGTTAGCAACACGTAGGTTACATCATCCGAGGTATTCCCGATCATCCAACGAGACGTTTTAATTTAATTGTAATTGTAGTTTTGTTGTTCTGTATGTGATTAAATTTTGAGTTGTTTTATATTTTGAATGTTGTAGCGGTGAATTTTATCTTGTTATGATTTTTAATTTAGTTTTGGGTTTCAGTTTTGTGGCTACCCTAAAGGTTTTAGTTTTCATACAGGGTGACATTCTTGTTTAACATGCAAAAAAAGTAAATTGCAGTACAGGTAAGTAAATTGTAATAAAATAAAAGCATACCTGGAGGTTCCAAGCTACACTTAAAACACATGTTAGAGCATTTATATATTTGCAAGAAACCCCTAGGTAAAGCTAAGGGAAGGTTCTGGTTGTTTACCAAAATTCTAATCCTATTGCTAGTCATTTCCTATGACGTCTAGGTTCTTGTGTTTTGTGGATGATTTTCTTCACCAAAGAACAATTGAATTTAATTTCTCTTCTAAAACATCTCATTATATTGAGTAAGTGTTTAGGGCGAATCCTAAACATCTTTTCAATACTTCTGAGATTATTTTGAGTCCAAATGAACTTCATTGTACAGGTGAATTAATCATCCAAAAATTTAGTTAAGTTTTGCTTCTTGCTCAGTGAACTTGGACATTTGATTATCCGATGAGTAAAGTGACTTGTCACTTGATTCTCCATTTAAGAGTTATGATAATGAAAGCCTTTTGGGGCAAATTAGTTTGTTAAAGATTTTAACAATTCTTAATTTAAAATTTGAATTAATGATTTAAAGTGATTTGGTTTAGTTATAAAATCTTAATTAATAATTTTAAGTTTGGAATAGTGTTCAAGTTGTTTTAATTCAATTAAATCTTTATATTTTAAATGATCTTAGTATTTCAGATTAATTTTAATGTTTTAAATTTGTTTAAGGTTTGTTTTCAAATGATAAGTTAATTTTAATGTTCTTAATTTAATTTAATTAAGTTCTTAAATCACTTAATATTTTAAAGTTTAATTTAATTAAGGGTTATTTAATTATTAATTCCAATTATCATCTTGAGTTTAATTAAGAGTTAAATATTTTTAAAGTGATTTACTTAGGGATCTTAAATTAAAGGGTTGATGTCTTCTCAAGTCATATCCCCAACTTTAATAATCCAAATTTTGATTATTCTTCCAACATTTTAATTATTTAATTAATTAAGGTTTACTTTAAATATTTTCAAGATGATTAATAAGTTTCTACCCCTTAATTACTTCAGTTTCAATCACCCAATGAAAAGAAAAATAAGATCAGATATTTTACCTTCCCTTTGAATATACCTAAATATTAATTAGGGTTAAAATCTTTAATTACCATTATGCCCCTTTAAGCTTATTTATTTCATAACTCATCAAATTAAGCTCAAATGAATTTAAAATTTTTATTTCACTTCACTCATATGTCAATTAAGACACTTGAGGAGAAAATGTGATTTTTCTGAATTTAATTTAATTTATATATTTATTTTTGTGAGAAAATGAAGATTTTCAATGAAAATTTAACAACATGACCAAGGTGAGGTTTCTATCCTTAGGAAAATTGTGGGATGTCCCTACTGACCAGAGGACCACCTAGACCAATTTTAGTGATTTTTTTTAATTATATTTTATTTATTATAATTATTTTTAGTTTTAGAGTGTTAATTAATTATAAAATAAATTTAAGGTTGAAAAATGACCTAAAGAAGTTCAGAGAAACAAATTTTATGTTTTTTTTATTTTTCTTTGATTTACTAGAATTAATTTAGTGAAAATGTGGGGAAATTCATTTTTCAATATTAAAAATTGTTTTAAGCCTTTAAAATTCAATATCTTAACCTATAGACTTGAGAAAAATATTTGGTTTGTTCCTAAATGATTAGGAGGCAAAATGAGACATTTTTATGATTTTTAATATTTTTGTGATTTTTATTATTTTTTAATTATTAAAATATTAAAAATATGATTAAAAATGAAAATTTTTGAAAAATTCAAATTTTAATTTTCTTAAACTCCTCTGATATCAACGAAGTCCCAAAACTAATTTGGTGAATTTTTGAAATATATTTTGGGTTTTATGAATTTTTAAAATTTAATAATGATTATGTCACTTAAATAATTCATTTGGTGGGGCTAATCATTTTCAATTGATTTTAAATTTTTATGTGAGACTCCTTTAACCCTAAAGATCAGTGGAGAATTATTTTCAAGAAATTTTGATGCGTGGTTAGTCCTAATTAATTAAAATTCAGTTTTGGGTGTTTAGACCAATTAGAGTTATTCTTAAGGAATTAAACCAAACCAATATTTTTCTAGCGTCCTCTGGTCATAACATACCTCTCTAAATTTTCCTAGAATTTTTTAAGCAACATACTAATTACTGGAATTAAAATGGTAAAATAGATACATAAATTTGAAAATTCAATATCTTGCCATAGAGATGGCCACTGTCCTTGGAAAATTCAGGGAATGTTCCCAAGAACAGAGGCTACAAAAGCCCTATGGTCTCACGTCATGGTGAATTGTATGCATGCATGGAGAAGTAAAACACTGAAATCAGTAAATAATGAATTAAAAATAAAATACTTATCAAACTGACTTAATTCTTTTTCCACATTGTTCTCCTCTGTTCACTGAACAAGAGAGTGTTTTTATTTTATTTTTGTGATTTTTCTACACAAAGATATGGATTTTTGAAGTTTCCGGTATTTAAATAAATAGAAAATACCTTATTTATCTACTTAACCCAGTCAGCGCCGCGTCAACCTACGACGAATAGAAAGCCCACGCGGCGCACTCCTATTCGATGCTGCCACCTGAGTTAGCAGCCACGCATCCCGCAGTCTCGCTCCATCTCCTCGTCTGGTTCGATCTGGACCATCTATCCGATACACGCACGATCTGACGGCTGTTGGTCATCGTCTCCGACTGGTGTGTCCCGAGAGTCGTTCAGACTAAAACCCTAAGATCTCCCTCATCTCTCCACCAAATCTCATGTTCTTATGCTCTATGAACTCGTCTTGAAGAGATGAACACATCTATATGGCTAACATGCATTGAAATTAACTCAAATGAAATGGAGAATCGCTGGAAGCTCGGGTTAAGGAGAAGTCTCCATACCTTGGTTCAAGAGGTGAGGCCTTGACTGAATGTGTTCGGCACGTTCGTTGGAGCTAGAAGAGTCTAAGGATGAAGCCTCTAGTCCTGGTGAATTGTCTAGGTGTGTTTTCCACCAAGCCTGATTCCAAAGCTTGGACGATAGTGAGAATGGCTGGCTTTGAGAGGGGCCTTTTGTTGGGGAACTTCTTCTCTTGGTCTGGTGAAGGTGTAGGGTCAATTAATTTGAGGATTGGCTAATTGTGGTTAAGTGTCCTGTTTTTGGGTGGATTTTGAGCTAAGAAATTGAGCTCTGTTAATGGAGAATAGGGCAAAGATAGTAGGGATCAATTGCTATGGGTTAGGAGAAGAGTTTGAAGCAATTTTGGCAGAGTTTTGGTATGGTTTTGTTCAGCACTTGTTTTGGCCGAGAGGGGGTGGAGTTTAAATAGAGCTAGTTGGAGGGCTTCCCAGGGGCAATTAGAGGCTGGGATCAGCTTCTCAGGGGAGGAGAAGAATAGCCATGGTGTCCATTTAGGTTGGGACAACTCAGCCAGTGGGTTTGAATTTATTGAAGCCAAATAAGGCTCTCGGCCTGGTGTTTTCCGGCGGCTGTGGGGGCTGGCCGGCCAGGCATGGGTCACCATCTGACTCAGTGGGGTCAAGGCTGGAAGTTGGTGAGTTCAATTGAGGCTTGACATGTTTAAAGGAGTTTGATTTAAGTGGTAAGGGGGATGGGTCATTTTGGGTTCAATTTGGTCAAGTCATGGTTTAGGCCAGGTGCACCTCCCCAAGGCTGGTTTGGGTTGACGTGAAAGTCACAGGGGTCAGCTAGGAAAGGGTGGTGAAGTCCCTATCCAAGGTGATGTGCCTAATCTTAGTTTAGAGTGTAGCATGGATGAGGTTAAAAATGCTTAATGAAGGGTTAAGAAAGAGGCTCCCTATTTTGCCACTAATGGCATGGTGAGGTGGAAAGGGCTCTTCATGGCTTTTATGTGGCTTATGCATGGCTTCATGGCTCCATTTGGCTTGGGAAAAGGTTTGGCCAATTTCATAAAAAAGTTATTTGGAATTTTTGAAAACTTTGGATTTTTTGGATTGGTTTTGTCATGATGCTATTTTGGTTTAATCAAAATGATGGGTTTTGGACTTAGGGAATGATTTAAATAAAAGGGATGATGAGAGGAAACTTCTTGTGGGCTTTCGAATAAGTCTTGGGCTTTTTGAAATCATTTTGGATGGGCTTTTAAAATGGTTTAAGGAAGTGGGCTTTTAGGTTTTGAAATAAATTGATGGAGGAAAATTAGTGAGGGGTTGTGTCAAATAAATGTTGGGATTGGTTTAAGATTGTGTCATGAGTAATTTGGAACAAGTTTGGAGTGATTTTGAGTTGAATTGGGTTTAATTTAGGTCTTTTTGGTAATGAGGCCAAAGTGGATCAAATTGGGCTAACTTGGGTTAATGTTGGGTTAATGTTGGGTTTGCTGTAAAATTAATGTTGAAAAATTTTTATGGAGGTGTGACAAAGAGTTTTCAATTTTGGCTGGGCTTTGATTTTGGGATTTGGGCTCATTTGGGTTCATGATTGATTTAGGCCAATTTGGGGATTTTTGGTTTGGGTTAGGTTTGGGTGGAGTTTGGTTTCAAATTTGGGGAAAATAATGCTAGTGTTTTGTTTGTGGGGATGTTAGGAAGGTTTAGAAAAAGATTTTGGGTTAATTGGAGTTGAGTTGGGTTGGTTTGGGCTAAGTTTAAGTCATGGGCCAAAATTGGGCTTTAAGCTTTAAACTGAAATTGGATCCACATGTTGATCAAATTGGGTTTGG
This sequence comes from Papilionanthe hookeriana x Papilionanthe teres, assembly GCA_022702705.1. NCBI lineage: Eukaryota > Viridiplantae > Streptophyta > Magnoliopsida > Asparagales > Orchidaceae > Papilionanthe > Papilionanthe hookeriana x Papilionanthe teres. The sequence goes on along the minus strand of CM040430.1, from coordinate 56,141,388 downwards.
ATTTGGTTTAAATTGATATTGAGGATATTAAATTGAAGCTTTGGATTGAATTGGATCAAAATTGAGGTCAATTGGAGTGGTTTGTTTGGACATTGGGTCTACTTAGGTTAAAAGTAGGTCAAATTGGGGGTTTTGGTAAAAATGGGCTAAATTAACAAAATTGGCTTATGGTATAGTTAAAAAAAATAAAATTGAGAATATTTGGGATTTACTGAAATTTTTTGAGAATTTTCTGAATTTTTTGAAATTTTGGGTTAAAAAGGGTATTTTGGGTATTTGGAAGGTATTGGGGGTATTTTTGGAAATTTTGGTATATTTGACCAAGGATGATCCATTTGAGTGGGGTGAAATTTTTAGGACCAATTTTGAGGAATTTTAGGTAATTTAGGCAATTTTGCAAATTTTGGGCAATTTCAAGGGCATTTGGTAGGTTTGGTGGGTTTAGGGCCCGAGGGGTCAAAAATTGAAATTTTGGGAAAATGAAGATTGATCAAGTGTGAGTGAAATGAAATCATTTTGGTTGAGCCATGAAGCAATATTAAGCTCACAAGAGCCATGAGAGGACTCATCTTAGGCATTCACTATGTTGTTCCTAACCCTCTTAGTTAGGGGCCTAGGGGTTGAGGTCCATCCGTATGAGTTACCTATATGAGTCAGGAAGTCAAATTGGGTAAGAGCGGTTTTAAGATTTGAAATGAGTGTGAGAGTATGGTGTATGCAAACTAGACCTCACCAGACCAGACCATCCACGGTACTCCTAAGGCCAAAGAGTCCTATAGGGAACTCATCCTTTACATCTCCGCATTTGAGCTTAACCCTCCAAGTAGTTTGGGGGTTGTTAATCAGGCATGTGGGGTTTAAAGGGAGTTTAAGAGGTGTTTGAATTTCTCAGTGGTGGGTTCCATCTCTAGTCCTCTAGGATAGTCAAATGGAAAGCCTAAGGCTAGATCCTAAGTACTAAGGACAGAGATCAGACCTCATCAAAAATGAGGTCAACAGGCTTTTCCACAGAATTTTTCTCCAATAGCACATGGTATAGTGAAACTTCCAGGATTTTAAGTTTCTGAGGTAATTTCTCCTAGATAATTGCACTACATTCTTAACTTAATGCAACATTTTCATAAGCTTCAAATTTTCTCTTATTACTTAAAATATCCTTCATAAATTTTGCATAGCTTGGCATTTGCTCCAAAGCTTCAACAAAAGGAATGCTGATGGTATGTTTCTTAAAAATTTCAAAGAACTTAAAAAATTGATGTTCAAGTTTCTTCTATTTAAGTCTTTGAGGAAAAGGTGGTGGTGGTCTTTCAACTTTCACTTCAGTAGGTACAACAGTATGATCTTTACTTGGAGAAAATGTATCTTTAGGTTTTTCAATCTCTTTAACTTCTTTCTCTTTTTCAATCTCATTCCATGTTTTCTCTTTTAATTCCTTTCCACCTCTAAGTTGTACAGCTTTTGCTTGTTCATGTTCTTTTCCAGATCCTTTAGGATTAATTTTAACATTGTTAGGCAGTGTTCCTTGAGGTCTGTAATTAATGAAATTAGCAATTTGACCCATCTGATTCTCAATATTACGAATAACAGTGTTTTGACTTTGTATTTGATTGCTTAGTTGCAAGATCAATTCTTCTACAATAACTTTTTCTTTAATTTGGTCTATAGTTTGAATTTTTCCAGGAGGATAAGTTGGTCTATAGTTTGAATTTCCTTGATTGTTCCAATTTGGATTAACTTGATGTCCATTACTCCAATTAAAATTAGGAAAATTTTTCCAAGGATTATAATAATTAGAATAAGGATTATTAGTTTTACTAGCAATAGCTTGCAAAGTTTCCATTGTTTGAGAATCATCAGAATTTGCAGAATTATCATTACTTACATGCGATATATTAATAGCAAAATTATCTAATTTCTTAGATATCGCAGCCACTTGTGAAGCTAAAATAGAAAAGGCTTCATTATCATGAATACTGGCCATTTGTTTAGGATTAACCCTTTTAGAAGGCCATTGAAAATTATTATTAGTCATTTCTTCAATTAAGGTGTAGGCTTCTTCAAATGTCTTAGCCATTAAAGAACCACCAACAACAGCATCAATAATTGATATAAGTGATCCAATAAGTCCATTATAAAATGTTTGAATAATTAACCAATCTGGTAAAGCATGATGAGAACATTTTCGTAATAGTTCTTTAAATCTTTCCCAAGCTTCATAAATTGTTTCTCCATCAACTTGCGTAAATGAAGTAATATAATTTCTCAATTTAGCAGTTTTAGAAGGAGGAAAATATTTAGCAAGGAATTTTTGTGTCATATCTGCCCATGTTTTAATAGAACAAGTTGCTAATGAATTAAGCCACATCTTTGCTTTATCTTTTAAGGAAAAAGGAAAGAGTCTAAGCCTAATAGCATCATTAAAAATGTTATTATATTTAAAGGTAGCACAAAGTTCTAAAAACTAGCAAGGTGTAAATTTAGATCCTCATTAGGTGTTCCTCCAAATTGATTGTTTTGAACCATTTGAATAATAGAAGGTTTAAGCTCAAAATAATTAGAATTTACAGCTAGAATTTGAATACTAACATGAAGTTCATCAGATGTAGGGTTTGCATATTCACTTAATGGTTTATAAACATTTTGTTCATTAATTTCGATTGGATTTTGATTATTGTTATGTAAGTTAGCCATTTTTTGATGTTTTGAAATTTGTTTTCCTTTTTTAATTATTTTAATTATTCTTATTCTAATTCAGAATCAAAAGGTAGTAATCCTTCAGATCCAGAACTACGCATAAAAATTTAAAGAAATATTTTTGTTTTATTTTTTTACTTTTATGTTTTGCTTTTACTTTTTATTTTATCTTATCCACGGCAACGCCGCAAAAAACTTGATGTGACGCGACTTTATATAGACTTTAAAATACAAGAATTTGATACCACTTTTTAGAATATTTAGTTCCTGGGAAATGGCTTCAAAAACTTGATGCCCGAGGTTTACTTTTATAATTTTATATTTAGATTTATTTATTGTAAAATTCACAATTTTAAATGCAAGTATATGTATTGTTCAAGTAATACAGGGCTCTAGTTAAGTCCTAGTTATCGATCCCACAAGGATAATGAAATAAAAAGTAAGAGATTTAAGTAATATTTTGAAATTTTCTTATGCAAATTATATGTACTTTTTTTTTAATATATATATTCAAATAATAATTTTACTAAAATAAAAGAAGCAGTAAGCAGTAAATTAAAATAAGCAGTAATTAAAATTCTATGCAAGTATAAAAACAACTTTCTCCTTTTTCAACTAATCCAAGAATTATAGATTAATTATCTTTTGTAGGGAATTAAGATTATGGTATTGTGCAAAATAAAAGTATTCCTATTATTTACTCTTTAGTCCAAGTGCAAAGAATATTGACTAATCTATAGTTAGGCTCAGGATGTTTTATTAGTAGAATGGGTTGATCTAGGCTCACACTACTAGATGTTCAAGGGTGGCCATGGTCAGCCCTACCAGTGACTCGTTACCTTTATATAAACCAAATTATTAAAATTTAGTCTATCAATCTAAAAACAAATTAATTTTACGCCCAATAAATAATATCTTCCTATTTATTTGCACTTCACCTTAAATAATCCGCGTATAGCTTGCGATTACCTAAGGATTCATGTGAGATCTACTAGTTAAGAATTTATGTCCTAATAGGTCTCGAAATTCATCAACATGTTTTAACAAATTAAATGACCAATTTAAAAAGTAAACTAAGATCAGGTATTAATATCATAACAATATTTTAAAATATTTTATATTTAATTCTCCTACGAAATTTAATTAATTTATAATCTTTTCATAGTTCAAAGGAGAAAGATAACTAACTACTCAAAACTCATTAAAATAACACAACAAAAAACATTTATAAAACTTTGAACCAAAGTACAAATACTTATCTGAAGTGTTCCTTCAAGAGATCCGCTGACTTCTAGTGACTCTAAAGCAATAATGAAAGACTCCAACAACAATAACACACAATAAACACTCAAAATAAACTTACTAGATACAAAATAAAGTGTCACCCTAAGTATGGAAGAGACTAAATTAAACTAGAGATGAGAGAGAATATGCTAAAATGGGTATGTGTACTAAGAGGGGGGGTTTGGTGCGATTTTCTTTATAGAATGGGCTCCTATTTATAGAGCTCTGAATTTGACTAGGGGTTACTTAAGGCACCTCTTCAAAATTCGTCCAAATTCAATGTATCTTCTAGAAGGTAACCGTCGCGCCTAGGCGCCGGGATCTGGCGCCTAGGCGCTGGACTCCGTGACCAGGTCTTTCACACCTCTTCACTTTGGGTCGCACCTCTTCTCGATTCAGACCGTTTCCTTGTGTCCAAATACATTGTATCACATGTCCTATATATTAGGAGTAACTTCCAGTCTTCTAGAAGCTCCAATAAACATTTAACACCGTCAAAATAACTGCCCAAAGTCATCAAAAAAACTCAACAGTGTCTGTATCGAACTGGTGCTTAGGCGCCGGACTCTGGTGCCTAGGCGCTAGGCCAATAATTCCAAAATTTGCTCCATAAGCTCCATTTTTGCTCCTTTTTTGCTCCTTTTTCCTTCATTTTCTTTCTTGGACTCTTTTTAATCATCTACATCCAAAAATATGAAAATACCTTTCATTAAAACATAATATTCTTAAGAATTGAATCATAAATAAGACATAAAAATGAGTATTTTTTAGGTAGATCACATGTGCTATTTATTTGGCTAACTGATCACCAATAAGAAGGGTGGTTGGAAAGACACCACAAGAAGCATGGAGTGAAAGGAAACCCGACATCTCTCCTCTATGAATTTTTTTATGCATAACTCATGTACACATACCCGATGAGAAAAGAAGTAAGCTGGATGACAAGAGCGAGAAGTTCATTTTCATTAGTTACGACACCAATTCGAAAGGCTACAAACTATACAATCCAAATACAATGAAGACAATCATCTGCAGAGATGTCATATTCGATGAAGGAGGAGAATGAGACTATGGACTACATGATGAGGACTACAAAGTTTTCCATCCTTTCAAGAAGAAGATTCATAGCATCCAAGCATCGAGCAAGCAAGAGAAGAGCCTTCTACTCCACAAATAACATTGACTACAAGTACTCAAAGTGACCCATCGTCATCGACCTCAACAGAAAATTCAAGTGAAAGAGTACCACGCTTCAGAAGATTTCAAGATCTTTATGAGGTAACTAACAATCAAAATAAACTTACTCTTTTTTGTCTCTTTGCGACTATGAGCTCATGGATTTACAGGAAGTCATACAAAGCAAGAAGTGGAAAGATGCAATGGATAAAGAAATCAAGACAATCGAGAAGAACAACACATGGGAGCTAGCTTCACTTCCTAAATGACATAAAGTAATTGGTGTGAAGTAGGTGTACAAAGTAAAGAAAAATTCCAAAGAAGAAATTGAAAGATACAAGGCAAGATTGGTGGCAAAAGGCTACAGTCAAAGAGCAGGCATCGACTATGAAGATGTATTTGCCCCTGTTGCTTGATTAGAAACTATTAGACTAATCATCTCTTTGACAGCTCAAAATAAGTGGAGAATACATCAAATGGATGTAAAATCTGCCTTCTTGAATGGAATACTTGAAGAAAAAGTATACATTCAGCAACTACAAGGATATGAAGTCAAAGGACAAAAAGACAAGGTTCTAAAGCTAAAAAGGCTCTCTACGGGCTGAAGCAAGCACCAAGAGCATGAAATAGATTAATAGACAAGTATCTACAAGAGAAAAGTTTCATATAGTGTCATTATGAGCATGCTCTTTACATCAAGAATGAGGACAAAAATGTTTTGATTTTTTGTTTAAATGTCGAAGACTTGATCTTCACTGAAAATAATCCAAACATGTTTGAAAAGTTCAAAGAAGTGATGACAAAGGAGTTCGAAATGACAGATATTGAGCACATGGCATATTATCTTGGCATTGAAGTCAAACAAACAAATGACGAGATTTTCATCTCTCAAGAAAATTATGAAAGAGAGATATTAAAGAAGTTCAAGATGGATAGTAGCCAACCTATAAATACCCCTCTAGAATGTGGAGTCAATCTATCAAAGTATGATGAGGGAAAAAGAATTGATCCAATGATTTTCAAGAGTTGGTTGGAAGTTTGCGCTACTTGATATGCACAAGGCCTGATATTCTTTATGTTATTGGATTGTCAGTCGCTACATGGAAACTCAAACTACTACCCACCTAAAGACCGCTAAAAGAATTATGTGTTATATCTAAGTTATAATTGATTTTGGCTTACTTTAATCATCATCTAACAATTTCAAGCTTGAAGGATATAGCGACAGTGATTGGGCTGGAGACATGGATGATCAAAAAAGCACCACAAGTTCGTGTTCTTCATAGAAAACACTGCTTTCACTTGGATATCAAAGAAACAACCAATTGTCACTTTCTACGTGTGAAACAGAGTACGTAGCTGCAACCTTATGTGTTTGTCATGCAATTTAGCATCGAAACCTATTAAAGGAGTTATGTTTACCACAAGAAGAGACGATAAATATTTTTATCGATAACAAGTCAACAATAGCGCTAGCAAAGAATCCAGTTTTTCGAGATAGAAGCAAACACATTAATACGCGCTATCACTACATCAGAGAATGTATCGAAATAAAGGAGATACAAGTGCAATACATGAATTCTCAAGATCAAGTTGCAGATATTTTTACCAAGCTACTCAAGAGTGAAGACTTTATTAAAATAAAAAGTTTAATTGGAGTCACAAAATCAAGTTTAAGAGGGGGTGTTGAAATATAAACTTGTTTTTAGTTATTTAAATAAAGCTTAATTTTTATAATCATGTGTCATCTAGAAGTTTATTCTAGAATGTATTGTAGGTGTGAAATTATTGTGTGGTAGGTGTGGAATTATGTGTGGTAGGTGTGAAATTATTGTGTGGAAGGTATGAAATTATTTTAACCATTAGATTAGAATTGTAGTAGCACAATCCTAGACATTAATTTAGGTGGTGCTACTAGTATAAATAGGGGTGAAGTCTTTTAGTTTGTATCAAGCCAAGAAAATGTGAGAAATAAAATGAAGCTTCTTCCATAAATTTCTAACATTTGCCAAATCTCAAACGCTTCTCCATTCAAACACAAAAATCTCGGAAACTCTCATTTTTTTTCCGCCTTTGGCAGGATCACCGCGTATTAAGACCTCTAAAACTCTCATCATTCTTCTCTTGTATGATGTTCGGTTAGGTGGTGCAAATTTATTTGGTGCTATGTATGTAAGAACCACAAAATAAAGTTTTTTTTATTATGATTAAGCAAACAAAAATAGAAATAAAAAAATAACGTAAATCATAGTTTGCTAGGTGCTGCAAATTCATTTGTTAAATATTTTGCATATATTTATTTATTAAATTTTCTAACAAATTTTTTGTATTTAATTTGAGTTTTACATACTTTTCTGATATTATATTAAATAGGAAAATTTAAATTAAAACTTGAATTTTTTTTTAAATATATAAAAGATATAAATATCTTAAAATGTTTTTAATATTATTTAATTTATTAAAAGTCTTATATCTAAATTATTTTTTATTTTTAATAAATTTATTTTTATAATAAATTTGACCTCCTTCCCAGTTTGATCTGTGGGCTAAATTTTTCGGTTTGATGACAATAAATTCTGTTATCTTACCGATTTGCGAGCCCCCTAAATACGAGTTTCGGTATAGAAAGATCATGAAAAACAAATAAATAATATTAAATCGATTAATAAAAAAAAACTATATATTTAACTAATGTCATTCGAAAATAACAGTTTTTCATCCTCGGCCGGTGATTGAGGTAGTTGTCTTCTACTCGCTTCATTCATATCTGCCGCCAAAATCCCTATCCATCCGCTTCCCAAGGCTCACTGGATAATGACCGATCTATCATCTGGCACAACCCCCCAAGGCCTCCTTAGTGATAATTGATAATCTTCCCTTTCCTGCACTGCAACTGATTAATCAGGAACAAAATATTCATTCTTGTTGCTTCCTTGGTGGTGATGACGACCAGTAAGTTGGCGGATTACTACGAAGCGCCAGAGGGCGTGGACATTCGCGGGCGCTACGATAGAGAATTCGCTAAGATCCTGACGCGGGAGGCACTGGAATTCGTTGCCGGGCTTCAGAGACAGTTCAGGGGGCAAATCAGCCACGCGTTGTCGTGTCGGCGGGAGGCACAGCGGCGGTACGATGCTGGGGAGCTTCCGGGGTTCGACCCTGCCACGCAATTTATCAGGGATAACGATTGGTTGTGCGCGCCGGTGCCACCCTCCATTGCCAACCGGATGGTGGAGATCACCGGTCCTGCGGAGCGCAAAATGGTCATCAACGCCCTTAACTCCGGCGCCAAGGTTTTCATGGTATGTATATCGATTTTATGGTGTCTTTTTACATCGACTGTTATTATTCGGAAAATATTTCTAACGCTTTTATCAATGAAAAACCTTCTAAATTTTACAAGGGAAGTCATACAGTATGAAAAACTTATCTCATGAAATATCTAAACAAGCTGGCAAACTTATCGTGGCATGTCTATAATGACATCAAAAACCAGAACAAATTTTCATGCGGAAAATTTTGAACGAGTTTTTCTTCTCCCGAATATCTTCAATTCTATTCAATCATAGATTAGAGCAAAATATACCTCATTAAATTCAATCTAGTTCGATTTTGTCCTATTTACTTTATTTTAGTAGTCTAGGGATACGTATATATATATATATATATAATTTATTTTTTACAGATACCACTCAAAATTTTAATTTTATGTAGAAAATAAAATTATTTCAATTTTTAAAATATATTTTTATCATATATAGGTACCACTGCACAATAGTTGATGTGACCGCTAACTAACATGTTTCGAATGGTAGGCTGATTTCGAGGATGCGTTATCGCCTAGCTGGGAGAATTTGATGTGGGGTCAGGTTAACCTCAAGGACGCCGTCGATGGAACCATAAGCTTTGAGGATAGGGAGAGGACGAGGACTTATAAGCTGAATGAGAAGACGGCCAAGCTCTTCGTACGTCCGAGAGGTTGGCACCTGCAAGAGGGCCACATTCTCATAGACGGTGAACCTGCCGTGGGCTGTCTCGTCGACTTCGGCCTGTTCTTCTTCCACAATTACGCCGCTTACCGGGCCACTCAGGGCCAGGGATTTGGTCCCTTCTTCTATCTCCCCAAAATGGAACACTCCAGGTGAACTAATCGCTTTGGATAAAATTTTAAGGAATAATCATAGATTTATATGCGCCGAAATTTTGAATGTCGAGGTAACCTTCTTCTTTTGCTCCAGTCGCAGAAAAAGATGATCTTTTATCCAAATCGGTCTTCTATATATTTCACAAATCATATTTAGAAATTGTTATAGAGAAATTTTTTTTGTTAATAATTTTTGGCCAAAAGTAATTTTCATCCATTCAAATTTAATTTTATAGAAATATTAGTCTTAAATAAATTTTAAAAACTTTGTACAATGTTTAATAATAATAATTTTATAGGATCTTTCATCAAATTAAATGAGGAATAAGCCCACACTGCATATACAAAATCTTGAACTGAAGCCACAGCATTTAACCGCTTGCATAGCAATTTTTTCACTTTCTTACGAATCTTATTTTATGTTTTGCCGTTCAAAAAATAATTTTTATGCAATTATACAATAAAGTTGCGATAGAAGTGGCATTTATTTATTTTTATGTTTCAGGCCTCTTGGTAACAAATTTTCAGTAAATAATTAGTTTTATTTAAGAATTCTAAATATTAATTTCAAAAGAAGCTTAGATTTTGATAACAATTAGTTAAATCGTAAATTGGGCTTAGAGGTGAAAATTTGTTTCGTCATGTGTCTTTCTCTTAATAAAAAGACTGTTCGACCTTTGTAATAAGTTCTTTAATTGATAGAAAAATCTGAAAATGTGCTAAATTAAAAATTTCACAATATCTAATTTCCTTGACCATGAGTATTGAGCTGTTACGAACAATGCACGTATGTTAATCAGAATGAATCAGGCTAACTCAATGATAGGTTCCGGCCGAGCTGCCGATTCGGGTTCAAACCAAACTAGGAGAGAGAGAGAGAGAGATAAAATCTCCAGCATTAATCGAGTGATCAACCCAAAAGACGGACACACCAAAAAGCAGAGTAGCTAAAATAGAAAAGATGACAAAGAGACCAGCCAAGAGTACGGGTCGATCAATTCAGGGAAAAGTGAGCTAGCGGAAAGGCAAAACTCTCTAAACTACTAAGAGAATTACAGAGAGTCGACTGACAAGGGGTCAACTTATTAAAAAATAATGCGGTGTAATTGATACTTCATAATATCTTTCGTCTCTTATATAAATAAATGAGTGTTAAATGTATAGGGATCACGAGAACGGTAAACAAAAAAGTATCTAATTGCATACACGCCTCTCACTCTCTCTCCTTCTATTCCTTAGGTGTGATTCACATCTTAATCAATATTCAACACCATGAAATGTACGGTATGGATCATGTCATTTTTTAGAATAGGAGTAACTTAACGAGAAGAACTCCAACGTTAAAAAATTATAGATAACACGAGAACTGGTGATAGAACTCGAGAAGAACTCCAATGTTCAAAAATTGCAAACAACATTGACTTCTGACTTGACCGTTACTTACTCTAACGGTATATCTAGTGGTTTATGGTCTAACTATTATAATTTAAAAAATATATTTTATAATTTTAATAAATTAATTTTCCATGATTTATCACTACTCACCGGTATAAACACAAGTGCAAGTATCGTTCAAGTAATATATGTTTTTCTTTAAACCCAGAGTATTGATCCCACAAAAAAATGATGTAAGCAATCCCTTAGGCTAAGTTCTAGTCTAACTGCTTTCATGTCTTAGTTTGGAATTTTTGAAAAGTTTGATTTTTCTAAATTCACTAATTTACTCTAAAATTGAAGTTAACTAAACTAAATCAAAACCTAATTATATTTTGAAAAGTTCTTATATAATTAAAATCATTTCACTCTTGAAATGTAGACAATGACATAAGCAGTAGAATTTGATAAAATTATATAGTAATTTTTGTGTAAAGAAGGAACATATGTTTACTTACCTTCTTTCGTATAAGTATGCTTAGTATTCTATTAGGTTTACACAACTAGCAGAGATGTGAATGTGGTTAAAAAGCCTTACAACTTTTGGTAAGGTAACTAATCACTTACGTCAATTGTCACCTAGAATCTCTTAATAGAAACAGATCATTAAAAATATTTTTCTTTAAAAATTGCATTGCCACCTAAATGAATTCACCTTAGCAAACTGGGCGATGTGAGTGCCCTCAAGTTGTGAAATCGCCGTTATTCCAAGACTTAGTCTCAACTTACAACAGATTTTAACATTAGCTATGGCCAGTATGTTGTATCAATGAAGCAACGAAGATATTACTCGTCACATGGAATTAAAAATATTCCCTCATAGAACAAATCTTCTAAACATGCAACTACTTCATCATAATAGGAAAGAGTAACTAAAACTACTCACTAAGCTTGAAGAAAACACATGATTATTCATTGCAAATGAAATTGAAATCATATGAATATATTGTAATAATTTGAAGCAAATACCAAAAGAGTACAATACTTATCTTTACAGAAGATTCACACCTTCCTTGCACAGTAAATAAAAATCCCTTACTCCTCTCTAAAGTACCAAAAGTCACAATGACTCCAAAAGACACTTACACAGACGCATGCACGCACACACACACACTCTCCCCTTCTCTCCTGATAAGAAACCAAGCCTAATTTAATATAACCCTCGAAATACCCAAAATTCACTTCAAATACTCATTCAAAATTCGTTCAAATATATTTAATTTTAAGAAAAACAGATTTTGGTGCCTATGCGCTAGTCTTCTAGAAGCCTAATATAACTACGTGGCGTCGTGATACATGGCTCTCTTTTTCTACATACACGGTCAGGTGCCTAGACACTAGTTCACTTTTTTCTCTTTTACTCAATTTAACCATGTTGTACTCTGCATTCACTCATTTTCTCCAAAACTCCATTTCTTGAAACTGAAACAAAGAATATGCAAAATATATTCCTTTAAAGTGTAATATCATTAAAATAATCATAAAATGTATATAAATAGTAGCACATTTTTAAGTGTGTCTATTGCCCCAAACTTAAACGTTATTTGTCCTCAAGCAGTACTACAACTTTAAAAATATTTTGATTTATGTTAGTGGATTTTTGTAAGATGAGGTTATAGTCCAACTTCGAAGAATTTCCAGTAAATTAGGTGATATCTAAGGTATCAAAATATTTAATATTAAACCTAGGAATCCTAATTTTTTATTTAATTCAGAAATAATTACAATTTTTTCAAACTTTGGATGCTTAGAATTAATTTCGGAATTTATGAATTATTTTTTGAAAATAATTTTCTAATACATTCTGAAATTAAGCTTAGGATTGTTTCTTAGTTTTCTTCATTAGAAAGATTTAAGTTAAATCAATTTCTAATTAAGTCCTAATCCTCAAGCTTCTCCCCACTAATTTTCTTTTCACTTTTCTTTTCCTTTCTTATTCTTTTCTTTTTCCTTTTTTATTATTTAATTTAAGGATCTTTTTACTCCTTACTCTTTTATGTGAAGATTATTATATCTGAATAGACATTTAATGATTTTGAATTTCACCGTCCCTTTTTTAAAGTTAAAAAATTATTTTCTATCCTTAACTTAAAATGTAGTATTAGAAAATGAATTTTAATAGAGAGTAAGTTTTTCAAAAAGTATTATTCTAAAAATCTTTAATTTTTTAAAAATTCAATTATTCCTATTATAAATAGTAAAATCACTTCCCTACTATTTTCTGCTAAACTTCTTAACTTCAGTTTCATCCTTTTTACTAGAATTTATACTAAGTTTTTCTATTACAATGCTATAATTAAAATTTTATTAATCTTATGATAACTACACAAAACAAAAAATAATTTTCAAATAAAATTTATTTGTAGTTTCTTTTAGGACAAATAAAGTTTAACTTTGAAATTAATTTTCTTCCTTCCAAAAAAAACTTGAATTTTTAAATATTTTACAACAGTATAGATAAATATGACAGGAAAAATAAATAAATATTGATAAATACAAGCTAAAAGTTAAACAAAACTAAAAAGAAAGCATAAACTTTAGTACATGTACTAAGTATAAACACAGACATGTGTAATTTTCAGGTTTGCAATTTAATTGACGGAATTGTTTATAATAAATAAGGCATGAATATAAGTACAAGTTCGTCTAACATAAACAACACTAACACTCATTTCATTAAAGCACTTATACAAACAAAGTTCACTACTTGATCACTTCATCACACGTACAACACACATATATCAATCTAACACAAACAAACAAACACTAAGTCACCTACACATCAGAGTTCGACACATAAGCAAAAACACCTACTCACTCTCATCATCATTGTCATCTTTTTCAACTTATTCATCTTCTCTGTCATCCTCATCCATGGGTTGGCAATGAGTAAAAGTTTGTATTGACGATATTCAAAAAATTCAATGTTCTTACTTCCTCCAACCCATTGATTTTGCTTAAATATTTCTATCATGGATTCATAGAATCGAGCCTTAAAATCAATTTTAATCTTTTTTTGCCTGTCTAAATGCTTGCATTGACAAACATTTGGCTCTGCATAAAAGTCACCCTTCTTGTTTGTTAGATAAGAAATTATTTCATCCAATTATGTATTGTCTGGTGCAAAAGTACATGTGTAACAGTCACGAACCTCTTCCAAGTGATAAAATGTGTTAATTCTTTCTGGAGAAAAATCAACCTTTATTTCACGCATGAATACAGCATCGTCAGATGAATTAGGAAGGTTGGCGTAAAATTTTCGAATAATGTAAATAACAATAATGACAGTAGTGTAGCAGAATACTTCCCAATTGCGCGTAACAATAAAACTTTCTACACCTTCTCCCGGGCAAGTGAAATCTCTCTCTACTATAAGTTTTCTAGTATGAAGCATGTCATAATACCTATCTTAAGCCCTCACATTAATAAACTTCTTTTTATCATAAATGTCCTTACCTTTGTCCTTATACTCTCCCAAGATGCTAAATCTTTTCTCCTCCTAATCCAACATTAAATGCTCTATAACCACCTTAGATGCCACACAAAAGATTGGGAAGAAGAGGGGTGAATTCCACATGAAGGAGAGGACTCCAAATTTTAGCTTTGGCACTTAGGTGTCAGTTCTTTGCTCCAGGGTGCAAATTTCTTGCGCCTAAACGCCTAAATGTAGCGCTTAGGTGCCTAAATGTGGGGCCTAAGCGCTAGTGCCTAAGTATGCACCACTTCACCTTAGGTTAAATTAACATGTCCCAACCTCGTCTTAACCATTAATATTAGTTTTTTTATGCTTCTTCTCATCATGTTGGTCTCATTATCACAATTCTTTTCATAGAGCACACATCTTTAAAAACATCACAACAACAAACAATCTAAGTTAATCCACACTTATAACTTTGGGTTGCCTCCCACAAAGCGTTTGGTTTAACATCATCAGTCTGACAACTTTCACAACTCACAAATAATCACACCAACAACTATAATCATGGGGTGCCTCCTATGGAACACTTTATTTAATGTCGCCAACCCGACAAATGATTCCATCCGGATCAAAACTCCATTTAAGTAATCCCTGATCAATTACCCAATCTTTTCAGGATCCTGGGATTCCTACTAAATCTTCAAAATTTAGTTTTTCTTTCAAATTTTTCTTTTCAGGTTGATTCATATTATTGTTTCTCATGTTTTTATCTAGATCAAATACTCTTTTAATGATTTTCCTAATTTTCATATTAATATCATCTTTAAAACTCATAAGGAATGGATCTCTATATGATAATTCTTGATCTCCTAAATTTTGGATCGAATTCTCTCTAGATAATCCAGATTCTGGATCAAATTCTACTAGGTTATTCTTATGTTTCCAGTTATCTTCTAATTCTTCTCCTTGGGGCTGAGGAAATGATGGAGTTGGTCTTTCTGAATTTATCTTAGTTTATGAAATGGATTTTTTAATTCTTTAAGAATATCTTCACATGGTCTTTCAATCTCCTTTTCCTTTTTTCTCAACTCAACATTCTTTAGAACCATATCCTCCAAATCTCTTCCACTACTTTGTTGGAAAGCTTTATCTTGCCTACCATTCTTCTCCTTAGAGTTTATCTCAGGGTCACAAGATAAAAGCTCTAGAAGATGATTGTTAATTGAGTTAACAATCTGCTCCAATTAGTTTTCTATATTCCTTATTATAACTCCTTGACTTTCCAGCTGAATCTCCATTTGCATAACAACCTCTTCTAATAATAACCCCTTCTCCTCATTCTGTGGGTTGAAGTTAAATCTATGGGGAAAAGAAATTCCTACGTTAAAATTGTCATGATTATTCCAATTATATATCTGATTAAGTTGATTATCTTCCCACTACTGGTTTTCTTCCCCCAAAATTATTATTCGAGTTAAATTTGGATTGATTCTACCAGCATTGGTTACAATAATCGGAATAAAGATTGTGTATCTCATGGCTAGTTTCAAAATAGTTAGTCTCAATCAATTGTCCAAATGATTTTCCTCAAAACTACGGGGTCTTTCAGGATAATGTTATACTTATTGATCTAAATTTCTTCCAATATCTGTAACATGAGAAATTAAAATTGTTATCATATTTGCTTCATGAAAATTCACTGCTCTCTTAAGGTTTACTCTATTGAAGCTACTATCATCATAACTCAAAATTGAATATTCATTATTTTGTTAATTTGTCATTTCTACAATATATTCATGGAGTCTTTTTTGATTCATAATTCTCCTAATAGTTCTCTAGTTCAGATTTGTAAGGTTCAAGCTTTACAGCTCCTCAACTACGCAAACAAATCTAAAGACTTAACTCACAGGACAAATATCCAGTACATTAAGCACTCAAAAATATTTTTGATACTTTAGAATTCTTTAAAATAAAAACAAAATAATTAAACACACTAGATAATAACACCTCAATTTCCAAATCTAAGTTACATAGATTCAACTAAAATTCTCCTAAACTTCTTACCACAACTTCCCTTGCAACAACTCCAATTGACTTGACCACTACTTACTCTAACAGTATACATACATTTGTGGTTTAAATATTATAACTTTAAAAATTATATTTAATAAATTAAATAACTTAGTTTTCCATGATTTATCACAACTCACCAGGTATAAACACAAGTGCATGTATCATTCAAGTAATATAGAGTTTTCTTTAAACTCAGAGTATTGATCCCACAGAGAAGCAATGTAAGAAATCTCTTAGGCTAAGTTCTAGTCTACTACTATAATGTCTTAGTTTAGAATTTTTGAAATGTTTGATTCTCATAAATTTAATATTTTACTCTAAACTAGAAGTTAACTAAATTAAATAAAAACCTAATATACGAAGGCTGGTTAAATTTTAAAAAATCCTTATATAATTAAAATCCCTTTCCCCTTGAAATGAAGATAATGGCATATGCAGTAGAAGAATTTATAGAATTATGTAATAATTTTTGTGCCAATAAGGAACATATGTCTATTTACCCTCTTTCGACTGTATATGTACTCTTAGTATTCTATTAGCTTTACACAACTACTAGATATCGGAAGGTGGTTAAAATGTATTACAACTTTTGGTAAGGTATCAATTACTTATATCAATTGTCACCTAGAAGCTCTTAATAGAAGCAGATCATGAAATACATTTCCTTTAAAAAATGCATCGCCACCTAAGCTACTTCATCATAGTGAAACAGACAATGTGAGTGTACTCAAGTTGTGAAAGTCGCCGCTCTTTCGAGACTTAGTCTCAACTTACAAAAGATTTTAACCTAACATACGTCCAGTACGTTATGTCAATGAAGCGATGAAAATAATGTTCGCCACATAGAAATTAAAATTATTTTGTCATAGAACAAATTTTATTACACATGCCACTACTTCATCACAAGAGGAAAGAACAAGTAAAACTACTCACTAAGCATGGAGAAAAAACATGAATTTCTTCATTGCAAATGACAAGTGCATTTATCGTTCAAGTAATATAGAGTTTTTTTTAAACCTAGAGTATCGATCCCACGATGCAAGGTAAGAAATCCTTTAAGCTAAGCTCTAGTCTACTACTATCATATCTTAGTTTAGAATTTTTGAAAAGTTTGATTTTTCTATATTTACCAATTTACTCTATAATTAAAGTTAACTAAATTAAATAAAAACCTAATCTACGGAGGCTGGTTAAATTTTAGAAAATTGTTATATAATTAAAATCTCTTCCCTCTTGAAATGAAGATAATGTGATATGTAGTAGAAGAATAGATAGAATTATGCAGTAATTTTTGTGCCAACAAGGAACATATATTATTTACCTCTTCTGAGTGTATATGTACGCTTAGTATTCTATTAGGTTTACACAACTAGTAGAGATGCGAAGGTGGTTAAAATGCATTACAACTTCTTGTAAGGTACTCAATCACTTACATCAATTGTCCCCTAGAAATCCTTAATAGAGCAGATCATGAAGTACATTTCCTTTAAAAATTGCATCGCCACCTAAGCTACTTCAGCATAGCCAAATGGACAATGTGAGTGCCCTCAAGTTGTGAAAGTCGCCGCTATTTCGAGACTTAGTCTGAACTTACAAAAGATTTTTAACATAACATACGTCCAAAATGCTCAACACATAGAACTTAAAATTAATCTATCATAGAATAAATTTTATTACACATGCCACTACTTCATCACAAGAGAAAAGAGTAAGTAAACTACTCACTAAGCATGGAGAAAAAACATGGATTCTTCATTGCAAATGACATTGAAATCATATAACTATTGTAATAATTCGAAGCAAATACAAAAAAATTCTAAGACTTATCTTTACAAAAGATTCATGCCCTCTTTGCACAACAAAAAATATTCCCTTACTCCTCTCTAAAGTCTTAAAGTCATAAAGACTCCAAAAAAATACTTCCCCACTTATACACACGCGTACACACACACACACACACTCTCTCTCTCTCTCTCTCTCTCTCTCTCTCTCTCTTTCTTACACACACTTTCCGCTTCTATCCTGAATTTTAAGAAAAGTATATTCGGAAGGGGAAACTAAATTCAATGTATTTGGCCAAATTTTAATGGGGCGTCTGAAGTGACTCTTAGAAATTTAAGCATGTCAATTCTATATTCCCCACTGGGCTCTCTCTATAGGACCTTCCAGGGACCCTTAGCTAATACTTAGACCAAAGTGGTAAATGATCTGGCCTCACTCTAGAAACACCAATTCTACGCTCATAAAAAATTATCTCCTTATCTATTTGCACTTCCCTAAGATTGTGGTTCCCCTCCTCGTAAGGTTGGTGCACTAGTTGGGTGAAATCATAGCCCTCCCAGGTCTTTATGTTTCATAACAGAATTTAACAATATAAGTGATCAGTTTGTATAGTAAATTAAGAACTGACAAAAATACCATCATAATCTTAGAATAAAAGAAATCTTCAAACCATTTTAATCCCACATATCACTAATTCTCATCACAAGGAGAAAAAGTAAGGAGAAAATATGCACTAAACATGGAGAAAACACATGGATTCTTCATTACAAATGCCATTGAAAAACACACAACTATGGTTCAATAATCGAAAGCAAATAAAAAAAGAGTCCAAGACTTATCTTCACAGAAGATTCACGCCCTCCTTGCACAACTCCCCTGGATAAAAATTCTATGGCAGTGGAGAGACTGATTCACTTGGTAGAATGCTTCGATCTTCCAACAGGATGGACTTTGTGACCCATGCAATAGTCAGATAAACTTTTTGACTATCGACATTCTTCAGAGACACTCTAGAAGGACCGGCCCAACCGGAAAGAAAAACCATCCTCCTCTTCATAGTCAATGTCTTACTTCGCTCTCCCTCACAAATTTTCATGTGTCCTATTTCTTAAAGTTTCTCTTAGATTAAGTCCTTGTTTGAGATACCAGTTTGGGACTTCATCATCTTATTCATCGAGGGTTCCCACTAGATGAAGTGGCAATAACAAAGAAGGAAGGGATCAAGGCTCGTGCAGAGAAATAGAAAATATTACAGACAAGTTTAATGAAAGACTCTCACACCCCATTTTATGATAATCAATTGCATGGAAATCATTAGAGTACTAATTGGTAAAATCATATATCATCATATATTGTATTTAATTCTCTCTTTCTTATTACATCTTAGCTTACTAATGTATGAGAGAATCAAGAAATTAAAATTTGTATAATTAAATTGTCATTGAATGAATCCCTTACAGATTGAGAGATGATAATGTACGTGTCGTCAATCAGTATGAATCAAGATATCGCAAGGATATATTTTGGTTGAGCCACGATCAGGGATTAGCCAACATGAAAGACAGAGATATCAAAGCTCAAGCATTAATCAAGTGATGGACCCAAAAGCAGATAAATAAACAATTTTGACAACATCAAATTAGTTAAATGAGAAAAGATTACTAGAGACTGGATTAGTCTATGAGTTGATTGATTTGGGTATCACTCAGAAAAAATTCAACCTACAGAATGGTGAAACACTGAAGACTATTGAGTACATGTTGGAGAGCCAACAGATAAGGGTTGATCTATTTAAAAATATTAGGGATGTAATTGTCATGTCACAATATGTTTAGTCACTCATATAAATAGAAGAATTTTAAATGTAGTGGTACCACAAGAAATGTTGACTAAAAAGTACATATTCCTTCTATATTTTATTGCTTTCTCCTTAGCATTCTATTTTTTGGGTGTGATTTATGGACAAATATGGGTTCAATATATACAAATCCATGTTACATAGTATACTTATGCTTTAAAAATATGTTAAATAATTAGCCTTCACACAAGTTAAGAAAAAAATAACTTGTACACCTAAAATAGGTCAGCACGATTCTCGAAAAGATCTCATGGACTAAAAAAATAAGCATGGTTAAAGATGGCCCAAACGACGTGAATGACCACATCTATGTGAGCCCATGTGATCCAAAACCTTTAAAGCAAAGCCACTTAAGACAAAGATCACGGAATACCCAACCACCGACAGGATTTGACAAACTCTCCAAAATAATACCATGCGTTTTCTTAAAGGGAACCTTAAGTCTCACCCAGAATACTCAGGTGCCCAACATGAAACTCATACAAATCCTCCAAGTGGATTTTCTTTTAAAAGAGTGGGATTACTTGTTGGATTATGGTTACGTGACCTCTGTCCAGGAGCCTAGTCTCATCTTGATAATAAGGATCCCACTTAAGCGGTCAACAAATAATTATCATATCAAAAAAGTTGATCAAGCAAAGTTCAATGAACCAAGGACCCATTGACCCGACCCGCAATTACGCAGTAAATTAACTTCCAAAAGATGGCAAAAAACTTGACCCGATTTATAAATAGCGGGTAGTGTGCAAAATCTTAAATGATATAAAAATTAAAAACTATTTTACACACTTGGGGTACTATGAAAGTATACGTATCGTTTCAAGTAATATAGAGTTTTCTTTAAAAACCCCCAATATCGATCCCACGAGGAAGTGAAGTAAGAAGTTTCTAATCAAATTATAGTCTACTACTAATAGTCCTTAGTTTCGAATGTCGACTAAAATTGTGTTTTATCTAGCAACTATTCCTAAATGCAAGTGTTAAATGTAAAGATAGTACTATATCTAAATGCAAATAACAATTCTAAATATAACCCTTTTTGGATGAATTGGTTTGGAGAATTTTGAGATATTAAAAACTACTATTCTTATGTAATGAAATAGATAATTTATAGGATTGAGATGCATTAAATATTTTATGTGTCAATAGGAGGAATCCTATTCTTTACCCTTTGGTCCAGGCATAAAGAACATTGACTAATCCTATGCTTGGTTACTGAATCCGTGGTTAGGCTGGGAGGATACCGGCTCTCACTTCGGAGCTCTCACGCTCCCCTTGCATGAGGGCTAACATCTCCGCTTCAGCACCCAAACGATAGGACCGAATTGAGGATTTTAGTCTGTCACTCTAAAATCTCCAATTCTACGCCCGATAATTATATTTCCCTATTTATTTGCATTCAATCCCCATGAACTTCACCATCCATGGAATTTGAATGTAATTCCACTTTGTTGAGAATTACACCGCTTTTTCCGGTCGATGCAATTATAACGAATTTTAACACTACAATGGGCCCTTATTGCAATGTAAATGAAGTGCAAGTAAAAACCATCACATTTATAATTAAATTTACTTCTACCATACATCACAAAATCCTAAACATGATTTCTACTCATTACAAAAGAAAAGTAAAAGGAAAATAATGGCATAATCTTCTCATGCCGCTATTTCCAAAGAAGAAGAATAAGTAAGAGAGATACATCACAAAGCACGAAGAAAATATAAAGGAAACTTCATTTAACAAAAGCAAATCCACTAAATAAATGTTTAGAAAATTATAAGAAAATGAAGAACAATACTTAGCTTTTTCCCCTTGAAAGAAAGACGAAGATCTGTCCCATAAAGTCTCCCGGCGATCCTTGAAATGCTAGCGAAATCCCTTACAAATTCTCTCAAAATCTCCTCTCCAATCTCTCCAAAAGGGCAGAAATCTACATTTCTTCTCTTAATCTAAGAATCCTAAACATTCCTCTCTTTTTTCTATATTTTTCTCCTCTAAGTTCCTCTCCAATCTCTCTTATTTTTCTCTCAAATTCGTCTCTTTTTAAAGAGGTAGAAAAATTCCCAAAGGTTGTTTAAGCACCTCTTCAAAAAGCGTCCTGATTCGATGAATCTATGAAGAATTAACTGTCTCGCCGTCGGCGGGCTCGATCTCTCCGTCGGCGGGCTTCTAGAAGCAGGACATTCTTAACTATCTCGCCGTCTGCGGGCTTCTATAACATAGGCTAACTGCTAAGGCTCGCCGTCGGCGGGCTCGAGGGCGCTGTCAGCGAGCTTTTCGATCATATTTCAGCCTTCTCGGGAAAATTCCGCCGACGTCGGTGGGCTCGATGCCACCGTCGGCGAGATTCCTATGTCGCCGTCGGCGAGATTCCTGCGCAACTCCAAAGTTTCGCTCCGTTTGGCTCCATTTTAGCTCTGATTCGCCCTGTTTCAGTTGCGTTGCGTTCGTAACTGATAGCCCTACAAAATAAACATAAAAACAACCTTTTTTAAAAGTGTAATCTCATTCAAAAATATGCAATAAGTGCAAAAGAGATTAAGCATCAAAAGACTTATCGAAAGGTGTCAGAGCAGAATTTGATTTCTTGCTCGTTTTTGCTCCAAATTGCACTGTTTTTACTTCCTTTTGCTCCAATCACCATTTATTGTACCTAAAACCAAAAAAACATACAAAATACCTTCCTTTAAAGTGTAATATCATCAAAAATGAGTAAAATGATATAGCAAAAAGCGTATATATTTTAGGCGTCTCACCCATCTAAGTTGATCGACTGACCTTCTAAGGCCAACTGAAGGTGCTCAGCCAATCTAACTGATGAATCCCAGCAAGGATCATCGAAAGTCCTCAGCCAGGCAGAATGATGGTCCTTAGCCAAGCCGTCAGAAGGTCCTAGACCAACACTCTATTCTGAATAAACCAAGTCGACCGATGAAATTGGTCAACCCAAGGATCACCAGAACTATACGACTGAATAATGGGGCAGCAAAGCTTGAGATCTTTTATTTATTTTCATTTATTTATTTATTCATGTTCTTATTTATAACCAAAATATAATATGACGTCCTTATTCAAGCACGGGAATGTAGGTAATTGGACAATTTATTTCCATTAAGCCTATAAATAAGGAGTCATTACTATTGTAAAGGAACCGTTCCGGCTAATCTAGTCTTATTTCTACTCTACTAGTTTATATATCTCATTCTCTTCTTCTACACTCTATTCCTTAGATGTGCTTCACAAGATAATCTTAAAATTCAACATCATAAAAGGTGAGGTGAGCATGGAGCATGCCAATAACAAGAAGAAAAACATAACACTGAGAAAAAACTCATCTGAGAGATATATGAAATATGGATTGCACTATGAAGTTTTTTTTAATTACTCTAAGAATTGAGAGACCTGATTTTGGGTCTAATGTCAAAGTTGACCTGAGTAGTGCATAGTGGAATAGAACATGTTTTCTAGGAGCACAGCCACTAAGAGGAAGAACTTGAACCTCAAGGCATCGAGCAGCTCAAAGGGAAGAGAGATTTGCATACTCCAATTACTAAAATATTGTTGGGTTTAAATGAATGATTAGATAGTGTGTTGGGTACTCAAAGGCCCACCAACAGCTAAGGTTTGTATTCTCTCGATAGTTTTTTGCCACAACTCCCACATAGGTTTAACATTCCATCACTCGACTACTCTAAGGGTTGTTCTAATCCAATCGAATACATCATATTATTTGAATCATCATTCTGCCTATTGAAGGTTATTGATGCACTGAAGTGCCATTTTTTGTTCATCACACTAAGAGAATCAGCCCTCAATAGGTTCAATGGGTTACTCGCTAGCTAGGGTAATCACGTTCTTCGTTGATTTTAATTGGTTGTTCTTGGGACAGTTTGCTAATGCACAGAAGTCACAAAAAATTTTGTAAGCTTAGTGGTAGGTTGGACTGGAGTAGAATGAGAGACTACGACTATATCACTCAATTCCAAACGTAGATGCTGGAAGTTTGGGACCTAGAGCATGGAGTAGCATATGTAGCCTTATGGAAGATCGATTATGATATGCTCTAGGCATGCAATAGCCAAAAACCCTACCAAATTTTTAGAATTGACCAACATTCACATTGCAACAGAGAACCTAGTAGAAAAAAGGTGGACACCAAAGGATGTTCACTGCCTACTCATCCATCCCAGGAGTGAATACATTTGTCCTCCCTTGGAAAATAAATGGTCAGACAAAAACCACCCTCATAATGATCAACAGAGGTACACAAACCAGTGACCTTTTTGATATCATGAACAGCTAGTGAATGAACACAGAGCGACAAGAACCACACCATTGAGGGTATCGATGGCAGAGCTAGTATAAGCCATGCAAAATAAAAAATAATTCAAGAATGCGCTCCTTACGTGGGTTGAAGTATTACTCCAAGACCTTAAGAAGTATTGTGCATACCATCACGGCCATGAACATGACATGAAGAAATGCCTTCACACTCAGACCTTAGTCGAGTAGTCAATAAGAGTAGGGAAGTTCAAGGAGATTCTTGTGCCCAGAGCAGTGACACAAAGGTACAAGTGGGCTCCGATTAAAAAAATCTCAAATGAACATGTTAGGTCAATGCAATTCATATTGTGGGATTCTCTATTTCTATCTAAGGAGGATTCAGAGAACCCTCCAAATGGCCGAGCTAAAAGAGGCTTTCGATGGGGACCTATGCGCAGTTGCCACTTTTCCTACAAATGACACCCACCCACCAGTAACCTTCACCAATGCTAAACTATCCCTTAAAAGGAATACCTATAAGGATTTCATCATCATCACAATTTTCATCAACTACTACTAAATTCGTAGTCTCCTGGTGGACACTAGGAATTCAGTGAATATCTTATTGAAATTAGTATTCGACAAGATAAACCTTCTAGCCGACAAGTTGACAGCATCAACTAGCCAACTCTTTTGATTCTCAAGCAATAGGAAAGAATCTAGTGATAGTGCTGCTAGTCACCTGAGAAGAGGGTGAAAAGTCGTTCAAGCACATTGAAGGATTCTTACTGGTGGACTCACCAGTTACTTACAATGCATTATTCATCCTTCTACTTCTGAACGGCTTCACGGTTGTTGCCTCTACTTACCACATGGCCGTGAAATTTCCAAGAGGCAATGAAGTCATAACCGTGCGGGGAAACTTAGAGCTGTCACAAAATTGTGGCCTTTGGGTAGTAGGTTATGTAGAGTAAGGGTTGCTTGATCTCCAACACTGAAGGAAAGACAGTCTCAAGACCAACGAGCCCGATAAGTGTTTTCTATTCAAAGAGGCTTTTGATGCGGGGCACAAGGATTTGTAGTAAAGAAATATCCTGGAACATTGAGGTGTATTCACCTGGTTAGTAGTATAGATGCCAGGGTTATAACTCGATGTCTCCTACCACCTATCGAATTTCAATCTAGTTGTTTAACCAATGAAAAATAAGATCAAGTCCTTAGCTATAATTCTTGTAGGGCATATAAGGGATGAGGTATTGAAGCTCGAGAATGTTGGGTACATCTGGGAGGTGCAATACCCATCCCGGGTCTCTATTATAGTCATGATCCAGAAGACCAATGGCTCTACTTGTCTAAAGGATAACTACCCATACCAAGGATTGATGCACTACTAGATTCCATAGTTGGGCACTCTGTGATAAGCATTCTTGGTCTCTGACTACTGCCATATCAATATGCACCTGACTGAAGTAGAGAGGATGACTTTAATTACCACTTAGGTTTATTTTGTGATAATGTAATGTTATTTGGGATTAAGAATACTGGAGCTGCCTGTCAACATTTAATGGATGTTATCTTTTTAAATCAAATATAAATAAATATTGAAGTCAATGTGATTAATGTCCTAGTTAAAATTCGGTCAATCAAACAACATAAAAATGAATTGGAAAAATCATTTAAAACACTTGAATAATATAAAATGAAACTCGATATACTAAAATGTACATTTAGAGCCTATACCGACAAATTTCTAGGGCGACCTCATGCCCCAGAGGGAATCAAAGCCAACCCCGAGAAAATGTAGACACTGTGAACATGCATTCCCCCTGAAAGAATAAGGAATTATAGAAGTTAACTGATCAAATAGTAGGTCATAGTCACTGCAACTTGAAACTAGGTGACAAATGACCCACATTCTTCAAATCTCTTACAAAAGCAAAGTAATTTGAATGGTCAGTCGATTATTAGCAAGCATTGGTAAATTTAAAGAGTTGCTTGGCATGGCTAGAACTACTACAAAGTTTGAAATCAAATGAATAACTCTCTTTGTACTTAATATTTGGACCAGAGTTTATTATATATGTGCCAGTTTGTGAGGAGTTAAGGAAACAGTTCACAGTCTACTACACCAGTAGGGTCCTCTGATATACCAAACTCAGGTATTTGATTATGAGTAACTAAGGTTTAAGTTGGGTATGTTAGCTTGCAAGCTTTGACCATATTTACAAATGCATCGCATATGAGTAGTCATCACCATCCGTTGAAGTTTGTTCTCACTAGACCAGAGCACTGTGGTCAGCTCCTCAAATGGGCGGTTGATCCACTAAAAATTTGATAGTTTTTTACTGTCCATTTCATACCTATTTTTTATTATATTGCACTTTAAATAAAGGTATTTTCATGATTTCAAGCAGGTACAATGATTTTAGGCCTTTGGAGCAAAATGAAGCGAAAAGGAGCAAATTTGGAGCAAAATGAGGCAAAAGTGCATTTTATTGAACTAGCGCTGAACGACACTATCACCAGCACCGGACTGCGCCAATGTACAGAGACTTTGGACACAAAAGACAAAAAATAGCGTCGGACGGCACCCTATTCTGCGACGAACCGCGCCCTATCCCGAATTCAAACTAGATTCAATGTATTTGGTCGGATTTTGGAGGGATGCTTGAAGAAACTCTTGGGAAATCAGTTATGGCTGGATTTAAACTACTTTAGAGCCAAATTTAGGGAGGGGGGAGAGAGTTTAGAGTGTGGAGAGAGTGAAGAGTGAGTGTGTCTTTTCATTTATTTAGGAAATATAGGGTTTGTGTGTTCTCTTCTAAAAAGTGTAGGAGGAGAGGGAAAGTGAGAGATTTTTTCTTCCTTACTTATCTAAAGAGAATTGTGTGTTGTTGTGAAGAAACAAGAGGAGTTAAAGGAATTCCTTGAGATTCACTTGGGGAAGAGTTTAAGATAAGTTGTCTTTTCTTTACTCTATTTGTATGACGTTGCTTTTATATATAAAATCCATGTTTTGTCTTCTTTTCCTCACGAGTCTTGAGTAGATTTTATTGTCTTCCTATTTTTCATGTGATGTGTTGATGCTATGATATGAAAATCATGTGTCGATTTATTATAGAGAAATTGTGATGACCTTTTCACTTCGAACTTCATTTACTTTTTGATCTGGCCAATTAAATTGTTAAAAAATTGTTTGGAAACTTATGTTCCGAAAGGATTACGAGTTACACAACAAAAGTGAAGGTCGCATTCACTGTCCATGAATGAGTGAAGTAGTTCATGGGGGTTAAGTGCAAATAAAAAGGGAAATATACTTTGATGGGCGTAGAATTGGAGACTTTGGAGTGACAGACTGAAATCCTCAATTTGGTCATAGGGTCTGGAAACTAAAGCGAGAGTTAGCCTTAAGAGAAAGGGAAGTGGGAGATCTGGAGTGAGAGCCAGTATCCTCCCAGCCTAACCACGGATTTGGGGACTAAACTTAGGATTAGCCAATATTCTTTATACGATGTAAAATGGGTAAATTATAGGAATGCTCTTATTTGGCACAATACATTTGCATCACTGATTTATGTCACAATAATCAACATATTATAATTAGAGAGGAGGAAGACTCCTTCTTACAAATATACTTTGTTATAAATTTAGTCTTGTATTAGTTTAATTTGCTCGAAGTTTAGAACATTCTTTGCTAGAAATAATAACTACAATTGTTTCTTTATTTTAAGAATTGAGCTTACTTACAATTATGTTGTGATTAAATAAGTGATTTATGTGCTATGCCATAAAATTAAAGCCTCCCTATGGTATCGATGTCCAGGACTCCATTAGAGCCCTGTATTACTTAAGCGATGCATATACTTACATTTAATTATGTGACTCAATAGAAAACTAAATTGATATATATATAAATCTTAGTTTATAAATTTTGGCAAATTAAAAAGTCGCACCAAGTTTTTAGCGTCGTTGCCGGGGTGGAACGGTAACTGCTAAAAATTAATTTTGTAGTATTTGAAATCTTATATTTAAATTACTAGTCATAATTTTGTGTGTTTGTTTATTGTTAGTGTGCTTATTGTGTTTGTATGCGTAGTATCAGATCTATAGGTTTAGTGCCTTACGATTCTAAATTAGAGCGTACTATTAGAAAAATTTGAAAACAACAAAAACAATCTAAAAATCCTCACGAAATGGCAAACAACTTAAAAAATCAAAATGAGAATTTACCAAAACTTTTAAGAGATTATGTTAATCCAACAACATATGAAATTCACTTAACTATCCAAAACCCTGATGTTGCCACTAATTCATTTGAACTTAAACCTGCTATTATCTAAATGGTACAAAATAATCAATTTGGAGGAACACCTAATGAAGATCCTAACTTACATCTCGCTAGTTTTTTAGAACTGTGTGACTATTTAAATATGATAGAGTGTAAAACGATGTTGTTAGGCTCAGAATTTTTCCTTTTTTATTAAGGGATAAGGCTAAAATGTGGTTAAATTCATTAGAACCTTGATCTATCAGAACTTGAGGAGAACTTTCACAAAAGTTTCTGTCAAAATATTTTCCTCATTCCAAAACTGCTAAGCTGATGAATGATTTTACATCTTTTATTATGCACATAATTTTTTTTGTTGTTGCTTTGTTAACTCATGTGGCAAAATATTACTAACAATGTAGTTTACAATATCAGCATATCACGATAAATTTTCTTCAATAATATTATTTAATTGGTCATCCAGAAAAGTTTCAGTGATTTCCCCTAAATTAGGTTGTTCAAGTCTAGATAAATGATAAGTTATTTGATTATCGACCCATTTCCTATTAATGATCTAAAAATATAATTCTTGCATTAAAAGTATCCATCAAATCAGTCTTAGTTTTGCATCCTTCTTTTGCATTAAATATTTAATAACTGAATGATCAGTATGCATTATACATTTAGCTCCAATTAAGTAAGATCTAAATTTTTCAAAGGCATAAACAATCACTAATAACTCTCATTCAGTAGTGGTGTAGTTAATTTGAACATCAGTAAGAGTCTTACTAGCGTAGTATATAACTTTAAATATTTTGTCATGTCTTTGCCCTAAAACAACTCTATTAGCATATTCGCTAGCATCGCACATTAATTCAAATGGTTTCTCCCAGTCAGGTGAAACTATTATAGTTGCAGTGATTAATTTTTTATTTAATAGATCGAAAGATTTTAAGCATTCATCGTTAAAATCTAACTTCCTATCTTTTCCCAAAAGTTGTCATAGAGGCTTAGTAATTTTTGAAAAGTCTTTAATATATTGCTTGTAGAATCCTACATGTCCCAGAATGCTTCCTACCCCTCTCACAGTTGTTGGAGGTGGTAATTTTTCTATAGTTTGAATCTTCATAGGATTTACTTCCATGCCATCTTCAGATATTTTATGCTTAAGCACAATTCCTACTGCAAAAATAAATTGACACTTTCCCAATTTAGGACTAAATTTGCTCTTTCGCATATCTCTAAAACTTTTTCTAAGTTGCATAAGCATGCATCAAATGAATCTCCAAATACTAAGAAATCATCCATAAACACTTCTATTCCATCATTAATTAATTTGCTAAATATGAACGTCATAGATCTTTGAAATGTTGCAGATGCATTACATAATCGAAAGGGCATTCTTCTAAAACAAAAGTCTCATAAGGACTAGTAAATGTAGTCTTCTCTTGATCCTCAGGAGCAATAGGTATGTGGTGATAACCGGTATATCCATCTAAAAAGCAATAATACTTGTGTCCAGCAAGTCTGTCTAGCATTTGGTCTAAAAATTGTAAAGGAAAGTGATCTTTTCTGATGGTGGCTTTTAAATTTCTTTAATCAATACATATTCACCAACCAGTGACTCGTCTTGTTGGTATAATTTCATTTTGATTGTCTATTTCAACACTCACTCCTCCTTTCTTAAGAACACAATCAATTGGGCTTATCCAAACACTATCAGAAATAAGATATATAATTCCAGCATCTAACCTCTTTAAAATCTCTTTTTTAACCTCTTCTTTCATTATTGGATTCAGTCTCCTTTGTGGATCAACTCTAGGTTTATGTGGTTCATTCAATAATTTTTTTCCATATAGATTGATGGACTGATTCCTTCAATATCAGTTATAGACCAACCGAAAACCTTTTTGTATCTTTTTAAGGTGTCCAAAAATTTTTGTTCTTGATATTCATTTAAATCCGAAGATACAATGATTGGTAAAGTAGATGATTCTCCTAAAAACATATACTTCAAATGATTAGGGAGAATTTTCAGCTCAAGTTCAAGGGGTTTAATGATAGATGGAATTAAACTTTTATCTCCATTTTCCATAGTATCCAATCTTTCAAATTTTTCCTAAATAAATTCTAACTTTTCATTCTGCATATCATCCAAACCATCTTCAATTTCACTTTCATACTCATCTTCACATTCCATATTTTCTTCAAATACTTCTTTAAAATGATCTTTTCTCAAATAATCACAGATTTCCATTCGAAATCTCTCATCATCTTTTTCAGTTGAAGCTTATTTCATATATTTCAGAATATTGAAAGTTACCTCTTGATCATTAACTCTCATAGTTAATTCTCCCTTTTGAACATCGATCATAGCTCTCCTAGTAGCAAGGAACGGTCTTCCCATAATAATTGAAATTTTTTTATCTTCCTCCATATCTAATACAATAAAGTACACAGGAAAGATAAATTTATCCACCTTTACTAATACATCTTCCTCAACTCTAGGATAAGTGATAGAACGATCAGCCAGTTGAAGAGTCACAGATGTAGGTGAAATTTCTCCTATTCCCAATCTTTTGAAATTTAATAAAGGCATAAGATTAATACTAACTCCAAGATCACATAAAGCTCTTCCAAAAAAATTGTCACTATAGCATACGGGATAGTGAAACTACCCGGGTCTTTAAGTTTTTCAGGAAACTTCTTCTGAATAATTGCACTACACTCACCGTTAAGTGCAACAATCTCACGGTCTTTGAAATTTCTTTTCTTTTTAAGAATATCCATCATAAACTTTGCATAATCAGGCATCTGCTCTAATACTTCAACAAATAGAATATTAATCGTTAATTTCTTAAGATTTTAAAAAAAACTTTGCAAATTTGTTATCCCTGTTCTGTTTCTTTAGTCTTTGAGGAAAAGGAGGAGGTGGTCTTTTAACAGTTATCTTCATTAGTTCTCGCGGATATTCGTCTGGATATATCTTATTAGAACCTTTCTCAATGTTTACTTCCTCTCTTTCAACTTTGACTTCTTTTTGAACTCTTGGTTCCAATTATTTTCCACTCCTTAATTCAATAGCATTAATTTGATCCTTGTTTTGATCTTTTGGATTGATCTCAACATTACTAGGAAGATTCCCAGAAGGTTTATTATTAAGCGCAGTAAAGATATGTCCCAATTGATTCTTAATGTTCTTCATTACAACATTTTGAGCTTGAATTTGATTACCCATATTCAGAATCATTTCTTCAGTAGACAACTTCTTTTCCTTAAATTTTTTTGATTACTATTAAAACCAGGAGGATAAGAAGGTCTATAATTGGTATTTCCTTGGTTATTCGGATTTCCAACTGGATTCATAGAATTGTTTCCCCATTGAGGGTTAACAACAACATTGATGTTATTCTAGTTGAAGTTTGGGTGTTTCCTCCAACTAGGATTATAATAATTTGAATAAGGATTATTAATTTTTTTATGTCATTTAATGTTTAAGACATTTGAGAGTCTATTATCTGTCCCGATGAATTTTCTTCTAACGCTGGGGTTGTTGGAGAACAATTCATTTCATATTGATCTATTTTCTTAGAAAGTGCAGCAATTTGAGAGACTATCGTAGTTATCACATCAAAATCATGAATACTAGCTACTCTCCTAGGATTTACCTGCTCAGAGAGCTATTGAAAATTATTAGTAGCCATCTCTTTAATTAACGAATATGCTTCATCAAAAGGTTTAGACATTAATGATCCAACAGTAGTAGCATCGATAATCGATCTCAAAGATCTCACTAATCCATTATTAAAGATTTAAATTATTAACCATTCTGGTAAAGCATGGTGTGGACACTTTCTCAGAAGATCTTTAAATCTTTCTCAAGCTTCATATATGGATTCTCCATCAAACTGACTAAAAGATGTGATATCATTCCTCAGCTTAGCAGCTTTGGAAGGATGTAAATATTTTGATAGAAACTTTTGCGAAAGCTCTCCCTAAGTTCTAATAGATCCAGGTGCTAATGAATTTAACACGCCTTAGCCTTATCCCTTAATGAAAAAGGAAAAAGTCTAAGCCTAACAACATCATTAGACACTCCATCATATTTAAAAGTAGCACACAATTCAAGAAAACTAGTGAGATGTAAGTTAGGATCTTCATTAGGTGTTTCTCCAAATTGATTATTCTATACCATTTGGATAATAGCAGATTTAAGCTACAATGAATTAGCAGCAACTCAGGATTTTGGATAGTTAAGTGAATTTCAACTACTGTTGGATTAGCATAATCTCTTAAAGGTCTTGGTATATTTTCATTTTGATTGTTTAAGTTGTTCGTCATTTTGTGAGGATTTGCAGATTGTTTTTGTTGTTTTTGAATTTTTTAAAAAGTAAGCTCTAATTCAGAATCGTAAGGCACTAAACCTATAGATTTGATACTATGCATACAAACACAATAAGCACACTAACAATAGACAAACACACACAATTATGACTTTCAATTCAAATATAAGATTTCAAATACTATAAAATTAAATTTTAGCAGTTACCTTTCCTTAGGTTACCTTTCCTCCCCGACATTGGCGCCAAAAACTTGATGTGACTTTTTTAATTTACCAAAATTTATGAACTGAGATTTAGATATATATAAATTGATTTAGTTTGATAATGAGTCACACAATTAAACACAAGTATACATATCGCTCAAGTAATAAAGGGCTCTAGTGGAGTCCTGGATAACAATCCCACAGGGAGGCTTTAATTTTATGGAGTGCAGAAATCACTTGTCGAATTACAACATAATTGCAAGTAAGTTCAATTCTTAAAATAAAGACAAACACTTGTAGTTACTATTTCTGCCAAAGCACGTTCTAAACTTCTAGCAAGTTAAACTAACACAAGACTAAATTTATAGTATAGTTGTAAGAAAGAGTATTCCTCCTCTCCAACTATAATATGTTGATTATTGTGACATAGATCATAGCAGCAACTCAGGGTTTTGGATAGTTAAGTGAATTTCAACTACTGTTGGATTAGCATAATCTCTTAAAGGTCTTGGTATATTTTCATTTTGATTGTTTAAGTTGTTCGTCATTTTGTGAGGATTTGCAGATTGTTTTTGTTGTTTTTGAATTTTTCTAATAGTACGCTCTAATTTAGAATCGTAAGGCACTAAACCTATAGATTTGATACTATGCATACAAACACAATAAGCACACTAACAATAGACAAACACACACAATTATGACTTTCAATTCAAATATAAGATTTCAAATACTATAAAATTAAATTTTAGCAGTTACCTTTCCTTAGTTTACCTTTCCTCCCCGACATTAGCGCCAAAAACTTGATGTGACTTTTTTAATTTACCAAAATTTATGAACTCAGATTTAGATATATATATAAATTGATTTAGTTTGATAATGAGTCACACAATTAAACACAAGTATACATATCGCTCAAGTAATAAAGGGCTCTAGTGGAGTCCTGGATAACAATCCCACAGGGAGGCTTTAATTTTATGGAGCGCAGAAATCACTTGTCGAATTACAACATAATTGCAAGTAAGTTCAATTCTTAAAATAAAGACAAACAGTTGTAGTTACTATTTCTGCCAAAGCACGTTCTAAACTTCTAGCAAGTTAAACTAACACAAGACTAAATTTATAATAAAGTATAGTTGTAAGAAAGAGTCTTCCTCCTCTCCAATTATAATATGTTGATTATTGTGACATAGATCAGTGATGCAAATGTATTATGCCAAATAGGAGCATTCCTATTCTTTACCAATTTTGCAGTGTATAAAGAACATTGGCTAATCCTACGTTTAATCCCCAAATCCTTGGTTAGGCTGGGAGGATACTGGCTTTCACTCCAGAGCTCCCACTTCCCTTCTCTTGAAGGCTAACTTTCACTTCAGTTTCCAAACATTAGGACCAAATTGAGGATTTTAGCCTGTCACTCTGAAATCTCCAATTCTACGCCATCAAAGTGTATTTTCCTGTTTATTTGCATTCAATCCCTATGAAATACGTCTCTCATTCATGGACATTGAATGTGACCTTCACTTTTGTTGTGGAACTCATAATCCTTTCGAAACATATGTTTTCCAACAAGTTTTAACAATTCAATTGACCAGATTAAAAAATAAATGATGTTCTAAGTGAAAACATCATCACAAATTCTTCATAATAAATCGACAGATCATTTCTATATCACAACATCAACACATCACATGAAAAAGAGAAAAATAAAGAAATCTAATCGAGACTCATGAGGAGAAGATGACAAAACATGGATTTCATATATAAAATGAAAAAGTAAAGAAAATACAACTTATCTCAAACTCTTCCCCAAGCGAATCTCAGGAAATTCCTTTGACTCCTTTTCTTTCTTCACAACAACACACAATTCTCTCTTTAGATAAGTAAGGAAGAAGAAATCTCTCACTTTCCCTCTCCTCTTACACCCCTTAGAAGAGAAAATACAAAACCTAGATTTCCTAAACAAAATGAAAAGACACTCTCTCTAAACTCTCTCTACACTCTAAACTCTTCTCTCCTCCCTAAACTTGGCTCCAAAGAAGTTTAAATTCGATCAAAACTGAATTCCCAAGAGATTCCTCAAGTAACCCTCCAAAATTTGGCCAAATACATTGAATCTAGTTTGAAATCGGGATAGAGCACGGTCTGATACTGGATAGGGCACCGTTCGGCACATTATTTTGTCAATTCGGTTGCAACTCTCTGTAAAATAGCGTGGTGCAATGTTGGTGACAGTGTCCTTTAACGCTAGTTCAATAAAATGCACTTTTATCCTTTTTGTACTCCAAATTTGCTCCTTTTCGCGTCCTTTTGCTCCAAAGGCCTAAAATCATTCTACCTGCATGAAATCATGAAAAATACCATTCTTTAAAGTGCAATATCATCAAAATAGGTATGAAATGAATAGTAAAAAATTATCAAATTTTTAGTGGACCACCGACCAACCTAGTCCCGAGAGGAGCCAAAACTTAGAGCCACCCCACACAAAATCAAACCCAAATTGACCCATCCTATGTGGTCAGCTCCGATTGGTCACTTGTGTCATTCATTGCTCAACCTAAGCATCACCCTGCACCCAAATTGAAGCCATGAACTGCACCCATTGTCCATGGCTATAAATGGACCTTCTCATGGCTTAAAGGGACAGTGCACAAAACCTAGGAGAAAATCTATCAAAATATCATCAGAGCTTCTCCAGACCTTCCTAAGTGCAAGCCCATTGCATCCCAGCCATCTCCCCCACTATTCATAGCTAATTTCCTCACCTAAGTTTCAGCTGAAACCAGGGCATGTTTAACCACACCATCACACTGCACCAAATCAAAATAAACTTTGCCCACACCATCATACGACCAAACGAAGTTAATCCCCCATAGAAGCTCCGTTACAGAGCCCCTCTAGCCTAGACTTCCATCAAGGTCCCCAAATCGATCTGATCGAATTTATATCTAGATAATTCACCAGAGCCCAACAACACTTCCAAGAGGTTCATCGGAGTCCTTTGAAGCTTCTGCAATCATCTCATTGAGGCCTCACCTCTCACACAAAGGTATTGAACTCTCCACTCAAACTGAGCTCGATTTGGGCTTTCATGGCATTAAGCTTGATTTCATACTGCATAAACTGTATAGATGTGTTCATCTAGGCTAAATGTCTCTAGAAAAATAAACGTGAAGTGGTTTGTTTAAGTCTAGGTTGAGATCTTAGGGTTTTAGAATGAACGGTCTACAAGATGAACCAATTTGGGATGAAGACCAAGAGTCGTCCAATCACACGCGTATTAGATGGAGGGCTGAGATTGTGTCGGACGGAACCGCAGGACATAAAGCATAAGCTAACTCAGAAGGTGGTGTCGAATGGGAGTGCAACGCGTTGTCTTTCGGAGCTGCCTAGGATCTAGTCAGCACTACGTGGATAAGTAGGAAATTCTAAATTTTCTGTATTTATTTAATTCAACCACTTTTAAAAATCCATAACTAGGCGTAGAAAAATAAAAAAAATAAAAGAAAAATACTTGTTGCTCAGTGAACAGAGGAGAACAATGTGGAATAAAATTGGAGTTTTTTTACTTACATATTTTTTTAAATTAATTAAATACAATAAAACTTATTTAAATCATAACTCATCATAAACATTTCACCATGGCATGAGGTTTAGAGGGCTTAGAGACTTTGAGGTTATAGATCTTCTCTGATTTTTTTAAGGTTAGCGGGAATCTCCAGCTAGAGATCCATAGTTTTCAAATTAATCCACTTTGTTTTGGTTTAAAAATTATAATAATTAAAATAAAAATCAGAAAATATAAAATTTATTTTGGTAGGTTTACTGTGGTTAGAGGACCCTAGAAAAAAATATCAAATGGATTTAAATAATTAAAAATGACACTAATGGTAATTAATTTATTAAAACCCTCTAAAAAATTAAATAATTAAAATATAAATGGGAAAAAATCATAAAAATCAGTCCACACTGTGAATAATGAACAGAAGAGCTCCCCATAAATTTGGAGTCAATTGGAAATACTTTACCCACTAAAATGTATTTTTCAAATAAAATTACAATTTTGGAAATAAAATAATTATAATAATTAACATATAAGTAAAAAATATATATATAATTAGTCTTGCGAGCTCCTAGTGACCAAAGGGACTTCAGAAAAATAAAATTGTAATTAAAATAAACATTTCATTTTCAAGCCTATTTTGAATATTTAAATAATTTAAAAAATAATTAAGAATCATTAAAATCGTGAAAACTACTAAAATATAAAATCCCACCAAAATGCCATTTTTGGTTTCCTGATCACTTAGGAGAAATTAAAATAATTTTCCTAATTTTTAAAGTAAAGATATTAATTTTTGACGGGCATAAATTATTTTCTTCTTAATTTTCCACTAAAATAATTCTAATAATTAAAATATAAATCACAAAAATATGAAATTTGTTTCTCTGGGTTCCTTAACTTCAGAGAGATTTAAGAAAAATATAAAACTTAATTTTCAACTTAAATCATATTTTATATTTAATTAATACTCAAAACCAACAAATTATTATAATAATTAAAATAAAACTCAAAAAATCATGAAATTTGGTCTAGGTAGTCCTGTGACATAGTTGAACCTTCAGTAATTTTATTAAGATGGATGTTTTATTTTTGTTAAGTTATTGAATTAACTTTGAAAATCTATATTTTGCATTTAAATAATTAGAAATAATTATATAAATTCCGAAAAAAGACACATGTTCTCCTCTGATGTTTTAATTGAATCATAAGTGAGGTAACATAAAACTTTCAAAGTCATTTAAGTTAAATTTAATGAATTATTAAGTGAATAAATAAAGCCATTAGGGGCAAAATTGTAATTATGGAATTTAAGCCTTAGTTAATATTTAGGTATAATCAAGGGTACATGAACAATTAATGATCTTAATCAACTCTTCTAGATGATTGAAACATAAGGTTTAAATGGTAGAAACTAATATCACACCTTTTCACATTAAGGGCATAATTGAAATTTCATAAATAATTAAAGAAATTTGGAAGATAATTAAATAAAAAAGATACTAAGGTGAGGGACTTAATCTTTAAAGATAAAAAATTCACTAATTTAGAAATCCTAATTAATGATTTAATGACAATTCAATGTTTTGATAAGGATTAAGATCACATAGCTCAATATTTCTTAAATTACAAATCTACCGATTAAGTCTTAAGGGCTCAGTAGTAAACTAAGCTTAATCCAGATTAGCTAATCAGGTTTAGAAAAGAAAATATTTTCAAACATCTTTAAAACACTACAAGCCCAACTCTAAACTAATTGGTTAAAATTCTTAATGAATCAATTTTCCCTTGGAGGCCTTCACCCACATAATTCATAAGTAAAATGCAAATAATGATTACCCCACTTAAAGAGATAATTAAAACATCAAGGTTCACTGAACATAAGGGCATAATGTGGATGAATTATCTTGCTATATAATAAGTTCAAATAAACTCGAGACGATTCAAAGAGTTGTGAAATGTCTAGGGTATTAACCCAAACTTTTTCATAGTCCTTTGGATACCTTGAAGGACAATTGAGCTTATTATGCTCTGCTTAAGGCAATCATCCTCATAAATGAACAAATAGGGACCCACCAAGTTATGACATAGGACTGGTAGACACACCTTAAACATGTATTTCTAGCTTTTCTTTCATGCAATTTTTAATTCCCAACATGCAAATACTAAATTTTCAGTTGGAGTGCGAGAAGATGACTAAAACTTATTTTCATTTTTATGTACTCCAAGTTACTTTGTTCACTTTATTGCACTTTACTTTCAGTACTTTTTTCAAAACAAAGCTTGCATGTCAAAACCTAAAATCAATTCACAACTAGTAAAAATATAAGACAACTTAAGATTTAATCACAAACAAAATAAAACAACAATTGTAACTAAATTAAAACGTCTCTTTAGATGATCGGGAATCCTTCTGATGAGACAACCTACGGTACGCTAACTAGATTTCCCGCAGTATGGATGAAATTATTTAATTCATTTATTTGAATTTGGTAAATTCATTTGGACTAAGTGAATCCATAAAAAATAGTGGATCCGGAATGATGGAACCATATGATCCTAACCAGTGTCGTTATAATCAACATATATTCTACCCTGATAAGACATTTGACATTAAACTAGACACATTAGAAAACTTGAACTCTATATCGGATAATTATCTCAATCTATTTAATTTGACACTTCTAAATTTAAACCTGCTGCAACGAGGAGCTTGGAGAAAACACCGTGGGCAGCATGATGAGGTATACTGAAGAACATCTTCGAGAAAACAAAGGAGTCTACAACAGCAAATCTTTCCTTAGAATTAAAAAACAAGCCATAAGACTTTGAGGTTTTCTGCCTTGTGCGACATAAATCCTCAGCTTCACTGTTCTGAAAATTGATTCATCTATAGTCCAACCAACTCGCAAGATTCATGAAGTAATGTACAAAAAATGACAAAAATACATAAGTGTATGTATTGCCAGAAGACTTGCAAGGAAAAGCTAGACGCAAAGAATTTTGAAATAGAAAAAGAAAAAGGAAATTCCCAGGAATATTCGCCAGAAATATTCTATCAGCACACAAAATGAATTATTGGAGGATGAAGTACTGAACAAAGCATATACCATTCCTAGGTATCCAAAGACTAGTTTATCTGGACTAGATTCAATGTCGTGGCAATCCTCCGAGAGTTTATGATTTGGATCTGGGTCTCGAGATGATATTCAGGCGCGTAGCGAAGAGCAAAACTGATAGAAAATAAGACTAAGAAACTTCTTTTACCTTTTGTAAATGACTGCAGGTCGATATCCATAAGCTTATCAAGAGACCTGCTAAAGACCCAAACCATAAAGTGGTTAACACAGGTGCCGTTGAGAGATCTGTTTTTCTCTCTCGCATTGAAAATGCTCCTTCTTCTTTTCTCTTTTTTTTCTTCTTTCTGTATTGTCTATTGTCAGACATATAGAGTCCTAGTTCGCTATTCTAAGAAAGAGATCCTAGATAATCCGATATTTGAGTTCAAGATCATTTGTTTTGGCTTGAAATGAAATGAGAATGAGGAATTAGACCTCAGACGATTCCGAAGAGAAAAACTTCAATCATTTCGATTTGTTTGAGGGAAGAAGGTCAGATCTATCATGAAATAGAAATCTGAATTATCTGTGAATCTTAATGGCCAGAAATTGGTAATTGACACAGGAAGGAACAATAGAATACCTGAAATGAAAGATTCTGAGAGTCTTTGATTTTTATTTTTGACAATTGTTTATTGAATGTCATTCATTTCAAAGAAGTCGTGCTTTGTTTCTAACCAATAAAGAGAGCTGGGTTTCTAGTTGAAGCAGCCAGTCAAAAACCAAAAGAACTAGTTATAAGAGGCATGAAAGAGCTCAATTCGATCTGTTCTTTGACTCTTTGACTACATAGATTCTCTGAATAAAACATTGACCTCAGTCTCAATCGAGATACGACGGTAAGAAAAACGAATTGAAAGAATTCGTTGAGTTCCAATTTCAAGTTCTTGATTCATCAGTCATTATAGACGGACACTAAAAAAAAAAGAAAACCTTGACTTTTCAAAAAATTTCAAAATCTTGAATTCTTTCTTGATTTCAATTTGATTTCGGGCCAACTCGATTCAAAGAAGAGCAACTCCTATTTAGACCCAAAATTTTGTGAAGAATGCGGGGTGGAATTTGTTGATTCTCGGATACGAAGGTACAAAATGGGATACATCAAACTGACATTTCCAGTGACTTATGTGTGGTATTTGAAACGTCTTCCTAGTTAGATTGTGAATATTTTAGTTTTAGATAAGTCCCTTAGGGAATTATAGGGCCTAGTATATTGTGATGTGTGATTTGATCGAAATTTTCATTTGACGATTTGAACTGAGAAACTGTCATCCCATTGAATCTGATTGGGATGCCCCTGGCTCTGACATGTATCTTGGGAGGAGGAACATGAAGCTCAGAATTATGGGTGCATTCAAGATTTCAAAATCGTAGGTGATTTGATTCAGTACTCCCATTCGTCTCAAAGGTGAATCAGGAGTTCGTATAGGTCACTCGTACGTCGGTAAGAAGAATTGGCAATATCACACACATTTTTCATGAAAGCTTTCTTCCGACATACCTCACATACGATAAGCATCTGAGCTGGAGCAACAAAGAAAAGGGTAGGGCAGCAGTAAGATCAATGTATAGTATGGCATCAGTGTTATCTCTTGCTCTTGCCAACTTCCGTCTCAAGCAAAGAAAGAGCTACGGATATAGATTTCTTAGGAGTAAGTATTTTCTTTTTCAGTGTCGGAGCAGAGCTTCGAGCTACCTTCAAGCCATCGGCAAATCTGCTTCCGCTTTCTCACACCACAAGTCTAATGTTCGGTCCTGAGTCACTCTTTAGGATCTTCTAACTCACTCTTCACTTGAGTCTTCAGCCAATTTTTTTAACTTGGTCCACTTATCCTTCTCTCCTATAGAATACCACTAGTAAGATCCCCAACCAAGCTAATCTACACAAGAGAGCACCAGCTAGGCACAAAGAGCTACCTGACAGAGTCACTTGAGTTTACCAGCTTCCTACGTGCTAGCCTAGTAAGGCAAACCAAACTTCTTTCTAAGAGTTGGCAGCGAAGGTGCTCTTTCAGCTAGTCTTCTTTTATTCGACAGAGGGAGCTAAAACTCTAGACTCGATGATGATCATGATACTAACACACCCATACAGGTGATGTGAGTTTATCAGAGAATTTCTTGAAATAGGTGACAGATCAACTGTCAAACCTGAAACAAAGAATCATTTTGCAAACTCAACTGATCCAGTTCAAATCTCAGGGTATATTGTCTTCTACTTAGACTAATAAATCCAAAGGAAATTTCTAGATCTTCGATTCAAAGAGGTGAAAGAAATCTAGATGAAATGTTGATTCAAAATGACCTAGTTCTTGCAGAATTGAGAAGAAAGTGAATCTTTCTTATTAAACTAATTTGTTTATCTATATGAAGGGACGGAAAATCTATTCTATATCAAACTATGGATATTTCATTGGTAGATAATAAGAAGCACCAAACAAAGAAAAAAGACAAAAAAAAAGATAGATTGAGAAAGGGGGCTTTGAAAAATCCATTACACGACACAACAACATATTTTTGACTGGAGACAAAAAATCATTATGTTGTTCCTGAAAATCATAGATCTCCTAGACGTCGTAGAGAATTTCGAATTTTTTTCAATTCCCAGAATTTTCATGTTGTGGATAGAAATACAAGATTTTGCAATGCAAATTCCTGGGAAACTTGATGTCTCAGATATTTTCTTGGGTTGAACAAGAGTAAGAGTTGACCCAGATTTGTCATTGTTTTTTTTCATTATATAGGGATGGGATCTTTCGTCCAATCAACCCCACCGCGGAAAGGGGAAAACTCTTTTGGAAGATTTTTGAAGAAGTAAAAAAAAAACATATTGGTTAAAAATCTATTCTATATCAAACTATGGATATTTCATTGGTAGATAATAAGAAGCACCAAACAAAGAAAAAAGACAAAAAAAAAGATAGATTGAGAAAGGGGGCTTTGAAAAATCCATTACACGATACAACAACATATTTTTGACTGGAGACAAAAAATCATTATGTTGTTCCTGAAAATCATATATCTCCCAGACGTCGTAGAGAATTTCGAATTTGTTTCAATTCCCAGAATTTTCATATTGTGGATAGAAATACAAGTTTTCCCCTTTCCGCGGTGTGGTTGATTGGACGAAAGATCCCATCCCTATATAATGAAAAAAAAAATGACAAAAATCTGGGCCGACTAATTGAATTGGCCTGGCAAGTGCACCCCCGGGAAAATCTTTCTCAATTATGATATCTTAGGTGACGATATATAAAGAAAAGTCCATCTAGAATACCTCTAGAGTACTTCGCTAAAAGATTCATCTCTGATGGAGGAGTTAATGAGCATTCACCTGTTTCATTCAAAGTTTTCAATCTTTATCACATTCTGTTGGCTGAGTATCACTTCTTTGCGTGTTTCATACAGGCTGAGTGGTGCTTCCTACCATGTTTCTTCTCCAAATCTTTTATTTTCACAACCTAATCACTCTTTTGACATTGGAAAAAACTATTTTTTATCAGTAGACTCTTTCTTCTACACATCCGTCTCCAATCCATAATAAAGAAGAATTAGGTGAAGAAAAAGAAGAATCACTGGTCCACTCACAATTCATTAGAGAACCTTTTGCTACATCAAGCACAGATCTGTTTTTCACGTAGAATTAATAATTTGATTGGGTAATCATTCAAATTCAGAAGGTTAGCTTGCTATAGTTGCTTTTTTGTCTGACTCAAATTGGAGACATAAGGCTCTATCCATTTATTCACTAGACCCGAAATACTTTACTGAACTTCAAAATTGTTCGAAAAAGAAAAATTCTCGTTATATTATGAGTACTAGATTTCTTCTATTTCTATTGATGCATTTCCTACAATTGATCAAGAGGTTAAACCATGCAATCAAAAAAGAAAGGTTCTATGATACCACATCAACTCATGATACTCTATCCAATCTATAAACTTGGTTCTTCCCATAATTTGTGCTACTTTTTGATGTATCTAAAAAAACAGTAGAAGAGAAATAATGAATTTTCACTCTCTTTCTTTTTTCAAAAATCTTTCTTTTTTCAACTAAGATGGGCTGATCCCATGAATAAGAAAATAATGAAAAATCTCAGGGTATATTGTCTCTGCAGACTGAGAAATCCAAAGGAAATTGCTAGATCTTCAATTCAAAGAGGTGAAAGAAATCTAGATGAAATGCTGATTTAAAAGGAACTATCTCACTGAGTAGCCCCTCGACGTCCACTTTCATCAGGCACATTTTCTTTGCTGGTAAGAAGGCTATGTTTTTTCTTTTTTAAGAACCTTCTCGACTAGTAGCATGCATGGCTTGACTAGTGAAGTAATTGGACTAACATCCAGGATTACCCCTGCCCCACTCCCATCTCTTCCGAAAACAGAAGATATATTGATAGTGAACATAATTCATGGAGAGAATGCCGATGAGAAAGTCGATCTGGTTCTGAGATCTGAAAAGCTGTGAATAGAGTAGGTGAAGCTAGACCGAGAAGTGGGGTATCGACCTTAAGTTCTAGCTTAGACTGAAGAGTTATAGCTTTGTTTTCTGAAAGATTCATTTTCTCATTCTTGTTATTAGAGAGAAGCATAAGCCTAAGAAGGGAGCAGGCTGGGTTGGTCTGACTAATCTCTTTTTCAAATATACAAGAAGTCGATTTCTCCGCAAGGAAAGAGAAAGTCAGTAGGGACGCCTCATTTTTTAAGTAGTGGAAAAATCATTCTCAGCCTCCTGAGCATCCCCCTTGACTTTAGATTGCACGCTACAACGGTCATGGTTTACTGGTACGTCATCCTTCATTCAGTCTGTAGGAAGGAGTTGTGCATGTTAGAGGCGCTATAAACGTCGCAAAAGAACGTGAACGGGGGACACTAAAGTTAAAGTTGCTCTCACTTACATCATATACGAGAATCTCAAGAGATGAAGCGAAGCCTCCTTTGAGCCCGAATACTTCTCAAAAGACTTATTTCCATTTTTCCTGAACTCAAGAAAGCAGCTTTCCATTCAACCGCTAGAGGAGGAAAAGGGACGAAGTGGCTTAACTGATAGATCAGTTAAGGTTGGAAAGATCTCGACCGAAGTGAAGGGCTTTAGTGATCTACCGACTCAGACTCTATCGAATATTTGGTCAACCAATTTCTCCTAGCCCTCGAGTAATGAGACTGAAAGGCGCTAGATGAAAAGGATGAGTTAGGTTTTCTTTCAGAACCTCAGAACCTCCGGCCTGCTCGGTGGAAAACAAAT
Organism: Papilionanthe hookeriana x Papilionanthe teres; assembly: GCA_022702705.1. NCBI lineage: Eukaryota > Viridiplantae > Streptophyta > Magnoliopsida > Asparagales > Orchidaceae > Papilionanthe > Papilionanthe hookeriana x Papilionanthe teres. Next base: position 56,096,529 of record CM040430.1, on the reverse strand, counting down.
CTCTTCTGTCTTACCTTAATGTTACTATAGAGAGACTACCAAAAGATGCTCTTTATTTGCCTCAAATTCCTCCACATAAAAGGTTGAATCTTGGCCCTCTTCTAGATCCAACGGCTCCTAAGGAAGGCTGCCATCCGATGGGTACACTCTCGACAGGTGTGTCTGGTCTAGTGACTGACAATGCTGCTTGGACAACATCAATGCATTTAGTACAGTCAGCTAGGAAGCACCAAGTCATACTGGGAATGCTGTTCCACACATTGCTCCCACATCCAATTCTTCCTTCATTTCAAGGCCAGGGCCAGAGAGGACATGCAAGAGAGATGTGAGAAGAATGACTACCCAGATGATAGAAAAGCATACAAATCAATAAGAAGATGAAATGCCATTGCCTATGGTCAGCTCTGATTCCTCTTGTTGAATCTTTCTTGTTTGAACTACCTTCCTTCCTGAGTGAAATTCTAGCTAACATAAAGTGTTCGGTGCAACTGAGCTAGTAATTCAAAAGAGTAGGTAAGAAGCTCTTCAGTCTTGACTTCTGTGGTCCTCGGTAACTGGTGCAGCTATTGGTTTGGAGAAAGATACATTTGCCTTGTTTTCTTAGTTAGGGGTTACGTCTTAATGTAGCTAATTGCTCTTAAATACTATACTAGATTTTATGGTTCAAGCTATTCAGGTGGAAGTGGGGATGCCATAGACTCAGCCAGTTCCAAGGTATGTAGCTCTCTCTTCTTTCTCGCTTCAATTCCATAGCTTCACTAAACTTGACTCTCAGAGGATTCAAAGTGAATCACATTAGCTATTTGAATGATCTAGATAGAAAGAGGATCTATTCTGACTCTTCGAAAGAGTAATTCTTCGAAATGGAAATTCTTCTGACTATCCCTATCTATTTCATTCTTGACTCTTTCATTTTTCATTGGTGAATTGGAATGAATAGATTCTCATGAGATTTCAGATTTTTTCTTCTTCTTTTTTCTATTGAGTCTTTTTCATCTTTGCAAAAAGAAAAAAAAAAAAGAGATCGTTGGAACAATCCATATTCGTGATGCAACTGTTGTGACATTAGATCCCCCCAAGAGTTCTTTCCTTATTGAACTACAATACAAAACAAATGAATATGGAAAGAATATATAATTTCAAAGGGTAATAGGAGTTGCTCTTCTTTGAATCGAGTTGGCCCGAAATCAAATTGAAATCAAGAAAGAATTCAAGATTTTGAAATTTTTTGAAAAGTCAAAGGTTTTTTTTTACTGTCCGTTTATAACGACTGATGAATCAAAACTTGAAATTGGAACTCAACGAATTTCAATTTGTTTTTCTTACCGTTGTATCTCGATTGAGACTGAGGTCAATGTTTTATTCAGAAAATCTATGTAGTCAAAGAGTTAAAGAACAGATCGAATTGAGCTCTTTCATGCCTCTTATAACTAGTTCTTTTGGATTTTGATTGGTTGCTTCAATTAGAAACCCAGCTCTCTTTATTGGTTGAAACAAGATACGACTTCTTTGAAATGAATGAAATTCAATAAACAATTGACAAAAATCAAAATCAAATCCTCTCAGAATCTTTCATTTCAGGTATTCTATGGTTCCTTCCTGCGTCAATTACCAATTTCTAGCCATTGAGATTCACGGATAATTCAAATTCCTATTTTCAGGATAGATCTGACCTTCTTCTCTCAAACAATCAAAATGATAGAAGTTCTTCTCTTTAGAATCATCGGATCTCAGCTTATACACCACACCAGAAACACTGATGTATCAGATTCTATCTCCTCAAACTCCTAAAAGAGTCAAAAGAGTCAGAAGAAAGGAAGCAACTCAATAAAAAGCTGGAATGCTACGCACCTTTGGTCAAACTCCATGATTGAATTGACTCAATGGTGGAACCAAAGCTGACACGGCTCCCCCTATCCCTATGGGAATTCTCCCGTTTCCAAGGTCCATGTGAAAGAGGATATGCTTTTGAATGCAGTTTTTCTCTCAACTCAAAGAAGTGAAGTTGGGAGGACAGAGAGAAAGAAATTCAGGCGCATGAGGGTGCATTCGACTTTTCGTACGAATCCAGAAAAAAAAAGAATTTCATAGATGTCGTATGCGACTGGTCCCCTCTTTCAATGTTACAGAAGAAATCAAACCAAGTCGCTTTCATGCTCAGTCGTACCAGCGGGCTTCGATCTGGATTTGGTCTTGTTCGATTTTCACTTGCTCCATCTTTATGGAGGACTGTACTCTACTGACCGTGACTTTTTATATACTTAAAAATATAAGAATTTGACACCACTACTAGAAGATCTAAATCCTCAGCAATAGCGCTAAAAACTTGATGCGGCTTTTTGAGGTGATGAAAATGAGTGCAATTAATGGGTAACAAAGTCACTTACATCAACGCAAGTATACGTATCACTTAAAGTAATATAGAGTTTTTTTTAAAAACCCAATATCGATCCTACAAAGAAGTGAAGTAAGAGGTCTTTAGTCAAATTCTAGTCTACTACTAATAGTCCTTAGTATGGAATGTCGATTAAAATGATGTTTTATCTAGCAACTACTCCTAAATGCAAGTGTTGAATGTAAAGATAGTAATTATAACTAAATGCAAATATTAATTCTAAAGATAACCCTTTTTGGATGAATTGGTTTGGAGAATTTTGAGATACTAAAAACTATTCTTATGTAATGAAATGGATAATGTATAGGAATGAGATGCATTAAATATGTGCCAAATAGGAGCAATCCTATTCTTTACCCTTTGGTTCAGCCAAAAGAACATTGACTAATTCTATGCTTGTTTACTGAATCCGTGGCTAGGCTGGGAGGATACCAGCTCTCATGTTCCCCTCACCTGAGGGCTAACATCTCTACTTTAGTACTCAAACAATAGAACCGAATTGGTGATTTTAGTCTGTCACTCTAAAATCTCCACTTCTACGTCTAATAATTATATTTCCCTATTTATTTGCATTCAATCCCCATGAACTTCACCATCCATGGAATTTGAATGTGGTTCGTACTTAGTTGTAGAAAGCATAACCCTCTCGGATAGTATGTTTTCACAATGAATTTTAACATTACAACAGGCCTTAATTGCAACGTAAATGAAGTGCAAGTAAAAACCATCACATTTATATATAAACCTTCTTCTAACATGTATCTCAACATCCTATAGATGAATTTTACTCATTACAAAAGAAAAGTAATAGGAAAAGAATGAAAAAATCTTCTCATGCCACTATTTCCAAAGAAGAAGAAAGACTAAGAGAGATATGTCACAAAGCATGAAGAAAACACAACAGAAACTTTAATGAACCAAAGTAAATTCACTACGTAAGTGTTTACAAAATCATAAGATAATGAAGAATGATGTGGTACCCGACCTTTACTTATGTAAGAATTTATGAATTTATATTTTAAACATTTATAATAATTTTAGTAAAAGTCACAATTTCAAAAATAAGTATACGTATCGTTTCAAGTAATACAAGTCTCTATTGGAGTCCTGGTTATCGATCCCACATGGAAGTTTTACGAGAAAATTAATTTATGAAATATTTTAGATTTTTCAAATTAAAAGTAATTATTATTTTTATTTCTTTTCAAAATTCGGATTTTAAATTTAATAAAATTTCTATTAAATGTAAGTAAGCAGTAATAAAAAAAAGATAAATGCAAGTATAAATAAAACAACTTTCTCCTTTTCAACTAATCCAAGATTATTTTTAGAATAATTATCATTTGTTGAGAACTTAGATTATGATATTGTGCCAAATAGAAGAATTCCTATTCTTTACCTTCGCTTGATAGTATAAAGAACATTGGCTAATCTATATATCGGTTTAGGATGAATTATTAGTAGAATGGGTTAATCTAGGCTCACACTTCTAAATGTCTAAGGGTGGCTATGGTCGGCCCTACCAGTGACCCGTTCCCTTTTTATAAACCAAATTATTAGAATTTAGTCTGTCACTCTAAAAAATAATCAATTCTACACCCAATAAACAATATCTCTCTATTTATTTGCACTTCACCTTGAATAACCCGCATATAGCCTTCGATTACCCAAGGATTCATGTGATATCTACTAGTTAAGAACTCATCTCCGGATAGGTCTTAGAATTCTTTAACAGGTTTTAAAAATTTAAATGGCCAGTTTAAAAAGTAAATTATGATCAGGTATTAATATCATCACAATTTTTATAAATATTTTAAGTTAAGTTCTCCAACAAAATTTAATTATCTTAATATCTTTTCATAATTGAAAGGAGAAAGACAACTAACTACTTAGAACACATTGAATTCACACAACAAAACATATTAATAAAACTTTGAACCAAGTTACAAATACTTATCTGGAATGTTCCTTCAAGTGATCCGCTGACTCCTACTGACTCCAATGCAAGGTACAAGACTTCACGAGCAACAATACTTGAAAACTCACACTTACTACTCAAGATAAACTCACTAAATACTAAAGAAGGTGGCTACCTAAAATGTTTTGATGCTAGAGAGGGACTAGAGGATGCGTGGGGACTAGAGGGTGCTAAAAGGGCACTACTCCTATTTATAGAGCTCGAAATTTGACCAGGGGTTGCTTAAGGCACCTCTTTAAAATTCATCCAAATACAATGTATCTTTTAGAAGGTAACTGTGGCGCCTAGGCGCCGGAGTCCGTGACCAGGTCTTCGCACCTCTTCACTTTGGATCGCACCTCTTCGCGATTCAAACTGTTTTCCCGTGTCCAGATGCATTGTATCACATGTACTATGTATTAGGACTAACTTCCAGTCTTCTAGAAGGTCTGATAACCACTTAACACCACCGAAATAACTAACCAAAGTCATCAAAAATCTTATCTGCTTCAGTATCGAGCTGGCGCTTAGGCGCCAGATTCTGGCACCTAGGCGCCAGACCTAAAATTTTGGTAATTTTGCTTTTTAGCTCTATTTTTTCTCCTTTTGGTCATTTTTCCTTCTTGAACTCTTTCTATATCACCTACATGCAAAAAAATAAAAATACATTTCATTCAAGCATAATATCTTTAAGAATTGAATCATAAATAAGGCATAAAAATAGGTATTTTTCAAGTGGATCAAAGAACAATACTTAGTTTTTTCCCTTTGAAAAAAAGATGGAGACCTCTCCCACAAAGTCTCCCGTCGATCCATGCATGCTAGTGCAATCCGTTACAAATTCTCTCAAAATCTCCTCTCCAATTTCTCCAAAAGGGTAGAAATCTACATTTCTACTCCTAATCTAAGAATCCTAAACATTCTCCAAGTTTTTCCTAACATTCCTCTCTTGTTTCTCTACACTTTTCTAACCTAAATTCACCATTTTAAAGAGTATGGACAAATTTCTAAGAGTTCCCTTAAGCACCCCTTCGAAAAAGAGTCTAAATACATTGAATTTCGGCCCAAAACCGCCAAAAGTCGGTCTATATTCATCTGGGGCGCTGACGGAGGGCTCAAGGGTGTATTCGATGAGCTTTTTGGTCACTTTCAGCCTTCTCAGGAAAATCCCGCCATTGGCATGCTCGAGGGCGCCGTCGGCGAGCAGACTGCTGCGCAGCTCCACCGTTTCACTCCGTTTGGCTCCGTTTTAGCTCCGTTTCAGTTGCGTTGCGTTCCTAACAGATAGCCCTACAAAAAAAAGCATAAAAATAACATTTCTTTAAATTGTAATCTCATTCAAAAATATGCAAGAAGTGTAAAAGATATTAAGCATCGAAAGACTTATCGAAAGGTATCAGGCTAAAATTTCATTTCTTGCTCGTTTTTGCTCCAAATTGTACCGTTTTTGCTTCTTTTTGCTCCAATCACCTAAAATCATCATACCTACAATAAATCATGAAAAATACCTTCATTTAAAATGCAATATCACAAAAAATAAGTAAAATCTTATAGGAAAAAACATATATTTTTTCAGTGGGTCATCTACCTCCTCTTCAACTATCTCGGAGCTAGACTCGTGCTGGCCTTGTCAGTATGGTTGTGAGAGCCTTAGCTAAGTAATTGAATGAAAAAGGAATTCGTAGCAAGGACAGTGAGCGTATCTGGCTTTCTTCATTCTTTCTTTTCTCCTCTTCCTCTTAGGAGGAGTCAAAGTAGTGGGAATCTCAGTATCCTGTCTCTTTGGCTATAGTAACGATCTTCTGTTTCAGAATGGGAAATCAGTTTTTGGGAAAGAAGCTTGTGTGTGTGCATAAAAGAGAAGATTGAAAAGACCATTTGAGAGAGAATTTTCCAATCCTATTGAACCTGTATCCAAGGGAAAAGGTTGGTCTAGGCTTAGGAAGCATAAAAGCCCCAATCTTCCTAAGAAAGGGGCCAACAAGCATCCAACTAGGCTAGGCCTTATGGGCAATTAGCATGGTCAGTGAATCATATTCATTCCTCTTATCAAGAAAGAGGGCCTCAAGAGGGAAAATGACGTGAGGTTGGGCTTCCTAATATGAATCTTCTAGAATCGAAGAAGTCTTGAATGCCTTTTTTCTTTATCTTCGTCCTTTTTCCAAGTCCCCTGTCGTATCGTTGATAGGTATTGTGGTAAACCAGGCATCTCGTCGTAACTCCAAGCAAAACAATCTTTTGACACTCCTAAGAAGCTTCACTTCAAAGCCAGCAAACTCCAGCATCAAAGCCGTAGCTAGCGCCTTGAGTTTTGAAGCTTCCAAATGAAGTATTAGCACCAAAAAATGAACAAGTCTTGAATGCCTTTCTTCTTTATCTTCGTCCTTTTTCCAAGTCCCCTGTCGTATCGTTGATAGGTATTGTGGTAAACTAGGTATCTCATCGTAACTCCAAGCAAAGCAATCTTTCGACGCTCCTAAGCAGCTTCACTTCAAAGCCAGCAAACTCCAGCATCAAAGCCGTAGCTAGCGCCTTGAGTTTTGAAGCTTCCAAATGAAGTACTAGCGCCCAAAAACGCACTGTCGAAGCCTACGTTTGCTGCTCCCTTTCTCGCTTCCGAGAGGCGAAAGGATTGGATTTCACCTCTGATAAGATCAGTGGGCAACCAACGTGTACTTTTTCGTGTTGTTGTTGTTGACGTTGACTTTCAAGCTCATTTTTGAGTAGGCCGGGATTTTCGGAGCTGCTCCCAGCTCACACTATGGTGGCGGAGGTGCCGCTGTGAAGATCTAGGAGTGTGATTAGTATGAGCTAAAAGGCTCTCATAGTGTTTTGAGGGTAGCGACATAGATGCCTAACCCCTATCTATCATTGTAGAAGTTGTTCCATTGAAAGATTATGTTTCTTGGGTATCTAGTCAATTCTTCCTCCAAACAGGGTAAGCTGTAGTAGAAAGAAATTTGTGGGGTAAGAGAAGGGGGATGCTCTAGAAAGGGCTCGCTCAATTTGCTCTAACGCTCGTTTAGTAGACCAATGAGACTTTTTATTTCAGATATTCTATCAAATTAAAGAAGACCAGAGGCGCGAAGCGTGCAAGTAATGCAAGTCTTTTTTCGTTAGGGGGAAAGAAAGGGGTGGGCTCTTCCTATCCAAGAGATCGAGTGATTCCAGGAAGGTTTGCCAGAGCGCATTTCTGGTATTGTAGGTATTAGGCTACTCTTTCATAAGGGAATTTTATTCTAGTTTGGTGTGAGGTCAGTCAAGTTACGCTCATTGATGATCCTCTGAAAAATCCCGCTAAGCACTCTCGTTCTCGCTTTCCGTTGGATTGCTTTGGATGCTTCCTCTCCTTTAGCAGTTTCAGAAAGTGTGAAGTAAGAGTCTGCTCCTGGAGTGGAGGGACATCAGCTTCTCCCCCTTCATGCCAAAATATTACATGAATTGGCTGCTGAAATGGGGCAAAAGAGAAGAAATAGGAGGTGAATGCCCACTCTACTATCAGGTTTCGAAACAGGATTTAAAGGCTCTAGCTGAGCTCCTCGATTAAGGAGCCGTTAGGCCAGTCGACTGAAAGGAGAGGAGAAAAGGAATGAAAGTAGAAAGTTGATTCTTTCTTTCATATGTATAAGTAGGTGGATCATCAGGCTCTGATACCATTTTGAAGCTGGGACGGGATAAAGAATTATCACCACTTAGGTAACTATATTTCAGTCAACCTTTATGCATGAGAGGACTCCACTACTAGGTGGGGATGAATGAAACAGATACAGATACGCTGAGATTCTTACCACCGTCGCTTCGCGCCTTGCTAAAGGGCCTCTCTCTTTATCTAGAAGTCCACTTCCATGAATCATTCGTACATTCATGTGATGATGAGGCGAAGGGCCAAACTACCTGACTGAAACAGCGATTGCAGTGAACTGCTAAGCTGGAGTTCGGAAGTCCAAACCTACCAAACAAAGTGAGACTTAGACTCGGGCCCTTTTTCAGGTCAACTGTGACAGAGAATTCTTTGAAAGTCAAAACAAAAAGAAATCGTTTGATTATTGGAACTTGAACAATATTAGAGGATCCAGCATGCGGCACACAGCGATCATGACAAATTCGTGAATTAGAGTTGTTGTGGAACGTGTGAACCCACATATTGGATTACTCCAGTATGGATTGAAGTTGCTGACGCTGAGTAAGCTCCTATGCCGCTAGCTATGCCCTGCTCGGTCCCCCGGTGGAGGTTCCGTAGCGCGTCATGAGCACCGGGCAAAGGGGCGGTTGAGCAACTCAAGCGAACCGCCCTACATTTGGATAGGGATAGAAGGGAGAAGGTTGTGAAGGTGGCCTCGTTATCCACACATCCGGTCGGATGAGACCGACCGACCTGGGTTTTCACGAGCGTTGGCGGGTCCTGGAGTGCCCGTCAAGGGTGCTAGCGCATACCTCGGGGTGATCATCACCACCTGCACCTCACATCTCGGCACAGTGGAACGTGTAACCCGCCTGCTGTCCAAGTCAACCACTGAATTTACTGTAATCCATAGCGCCTAACAGAACGTAGCAGCAAGGGACAACCCACCCATACAGACATTCTGCAAGGGGATAGTACTACTGCAAAAGACCGTCTGGCGAAAACGCCGCAGGCGCGAAGCGTGGTAGGCCTGCGCCGGGGGAGCATAGGGAGGAAAGGGAGCCCGGACGGTGGAAGAGCCAGGGGAGGCCGGGTCATTTGACGGAAATGTCAGGTCCGAGCGGCTCATTCATTTTCCTTATTGGAAATAGGGGGAGGGAGCAAGCCAATGGATCAATGAATAGATAGAGTAAACGGTAGACAGAAAGCGCTGCCTACACGTGAATGAGCTTCTGAGGCGTGGAGCATTTCACAAAGGATTTGCGAATGAATGCTGGGCTGGGCCACCTCGAATGGCGTGAGCCGCATGCGGGGAGACCCGCACGTACGGTTTTCAGGGGGATCAGGCCGAAAGACCGGCCGGCGCCCACCCGACTAGAGGGACTGAGAAATTAATAGAGTACAAAACTTATCTTCAAGCTTTACCTTATTCTGATCGTTCAGAGGGCGATCGCGGAGTCACTGAATGAAATCCTCCGTTTCTTTCGGAGCTGCTGAGCTACCTCTTATAACTAGTTCTTTTGGTTTTTGACTGGCTGCTTCAACTAGAAACCCAGCTCTCTTTATTCTTTATTGGTTGAAACAAGATACGACTTCTTTTAAATGAATGAAATTCAATAAACAATTGACAAAAATCAAAGCCTCTCAGAATCTTTCATTTCAGGTATTCTATGGTTCCTTCCCGCGTCAATTACCAATTTCTGGCCATTGAGATTCACGGATAATTCAGATTCCTATTTCAGGATAGATCTGACCTTCTTCCCTCAAACAAATCGAAATGATTGAAGTTTTTCTCTTCGGAATCGTCTGAGGTCTAATTCCTCATTCTCATTTCATTTCAAGCCAAAACAAATGATCTTGAACTCAAATATCGGATTATCTAGGATCTTTTTCTTAGGACGTCAAACTTTATTTGTTACCAATTTTCATTATCTTCTATAATAAGTTCTTTTTGCCTTTCTTTTCTCTTACGCCTGACTCAGTTCCTAGGGAAGAAGTCAAAGTACTTCATTACGGACATCCCCTCCCTCAACCCCCAAATGTTGTGAGTGAGTTGGGTGCTTGAGAAGGACAATTCAGAGGCAGGAAATGCATCCATTCCATCCATGTACGTATGAAAAACTGATGGAGGTCATCAGGCTCCCATGGCCTTTCTCCTCTGGAAGTGTCCTTCCTTCTTAATGCCTGGGCATCCATCCAATGCATGATTTTTGATAGCTTGAACATGGTAGATTGAACACCCACCCAATCTCTATTTTCAACAGTAAATTCTTTCTCCTTCTTGAAGTCGAAATGTTTTCAACTGTTCAAGCATTCACCTTGAGTTCAGTGGTCGAGGTCTTACTTCCATCTCCGGATCTCAATTACAGTCGCTTCAACCTAGCTCAAACTCAAAGAAGAAAGCATCATCAAGATCCCCCGCCCGTGGAAAAGCCATAACGAGAGAGACATTCCTTGCTGCTGCTAGCCATACTTCAGCGGAAGCTTTCTTTTTCCACGTGATTATCACTATCCGACCTCTTTGCCTAATAATAGCATTGGGATGCAAGCTTTTGCAACTCTCATAATCTAGAAAGACTTTGTTTTCTTTTTTATGTCTGTGAAATATTTCTTTTCAAAATTAAAAAATCCCAGGACTTTCTTATCTAGAAAGCACTCCTCCTCCTCAGTCAAGTCCTCGATTGGTTTTCGGAAGGGCAAGAATGGATAGATTCAATTCGTTGAATGAGAAGGCATAAAGAAGGAGTAGATTGTCCTTTTCTATTCGAGGAAGACATCATAACAGAATATGCTATACAGCACAGCTTAAGATAGATTTTAGAAGTCTTTTTCATTAAAGTTGGAGTATAGACAATGCATAGTATAGAATAATACTAGACTACATTCTTATAATTATCTATTAGAATAATGAGAAGAATAATTTTCTTATTCTATTCTTATTCTATTATTATTTCTTATTCGAATATTCTAATTTCTTCTAGTTAGAAGTTCTATTATTTTCTTAGAAACAGTACTTTAATAGAAAAAATAAACTATATACAACATACACACATAAGCCATTCTGACCATATTGCACTATGTATCATTTCATAACACAAGAAATGCCTCTCTTCTTTCGTGAAAGTAGAAATGTATTGAAATAGCAGAATTGCAACGATATTGAGATTGAAAAAAAGAGAAGAAAGCCCATAAAGTCCCAATATTTCAAAGTTGGAAATCCACAGTACTAGAAATTCTTCTTAGAAGGCCAAGTTGTAAGCGAACATAGGTAAGCTAACAAGCATACTTTATCTTTGAATTGAATAGAAGGCATGTTCTTTTTTAATGAACTCAACCCTTATTTTTTAAGCCTTTCACCTCATGCAACATAAGCCCTAACTCGACTTAAGATTCTGAGGTTGTATTTCGGTACGACATAAATCCTTCTATCTTCTAGGCTATTTGCAATATCAATATTATGCAAATGTAAGCCCTAATTAATAAAATTCACAAGATGAAACATCAAATAATCTCTTTCAAATTGAAACCAAGCCTTAGGATATGTTGGGAGGTGTTTGAGGTTCTCCTTAGGATCTGTGACGTCCCCTACTTTCTTCCTTTGGATTCTGAAAATAAAATGTTCCAAATTTGTACTTTTCCCTATTGGCATTCCCCTATACATTACCTTGAGAATCCTGCCTTTTGGAAGTCATAAAAACAACATTTCCTGATCTAAATCAAGAGTTTTCTTAAGTGTCTTCGGTCATTTAAGATGCAATTAACTATAGGGGCTTACCCTTATAGGAAACTTTAAGAACCCAGGTAATAAAAACTCTATCTAATTGCTTCACATTAGATAGGGGAACTTGTCGGTCAATATAAATGGTTCACATAAATAACGGATGTCATGGATTCTTTAGTTTATTTGATCAAGTCTCACCACCAAGAAATTGATCTATTCTTCTGGATAGATACATGGCTTGTGGTGCAGTGCTCGATAATTTAAACTATTGCATGTATGAGATCAATTTGATTTCATATTTTCAAAATAAAATGTTACTTTCCAAAATTACATAGATATGTTAAATTAAATCTATTTTAAAATGGGCAACGAGATTTCCATTCCGGTGACCGATAATTTCTAATTTGGCAACCGACATTATCGAAGAACCTGAAGTGATGAACGTGGAGATTGTAGGAGTAAGAAGTTGGTTGGATCCCTACATCCATTTTTTGGAGAATAACAAGATAAATGAGGAGATTAATGATCCGATGAGGTTCAAATGTAAGGCTGCCCTATACGTACTTCTTGAAGGAAAATCTTTTCACAATCCAACTACTTCTCTTTACCTCATATGCATAAAATAGAATGAAATAGGTGGTCTCCTAATAGAGATTCATTCGGCAAAATATGAGATTCAATCTGGAGAGAGGACTCTAGCACACATAATTGAATGGAAAGGCTAGTTCTGGCCATCACTCTTAAAAAGTACAGAAGAATTCTTAAAGAAGTGTGAGTAGTACCAGAAGTACACATCACTACAACACCAGTTGCCCCACATATTGAAGCCTATCATCAACCCCTAGCATTTTACCATTTGGGAAAACGACATCCTTAGACTGTCAAAGGGTCAGTGCAAGTTTCTTTTAGTCATGTTGTATTATTTCTTTTAGTGGAATGAAGCAAAGACACTCACCCGCGTAACAATGGAGGTTCTTTGGAACTTCATCTCGCTAAGTCTCATCTACAGGTATAGACTGCCGCTCGTTCTCATCACAGAAAATAATATATATTTTGGAGACAAGGGAGTGAAGGAGTTTTGCTAGAGTTAAGGGATCAATTTAAAATTTACGTTGGCTTCTGATTTCGATGAGGACCTTACATGCTGCAGGAAGCAAATGATAAGGAGCAACACTTGCATCGAACCTAATCGATGAGACTCTACCAAATTTTTCCTTCAATTGAAAAAAGTAAATTGGTGCCCCGTGCGCTAGTATAATAAGCATGTCCAAGAGGGGACCTTCGCACCTGGGGGCCTCATGTAATGAAAGCTGACCCAGCCACACACAAGTAGTCAATCGGTAAGCTTGAGCAGTCTTAGATTAGTCTATTTATCTTTGACCGAAGGGTTAGCACAAAAGCGTATACGTTAAAGACCTACACCGCATAAGGAGTCCCTCAGACATGGAGTAGAGATGATCTTAAATATTTCATCCCTTAGAAATTTATATGTTCCTCCATGTGAAAGATTACTAAAAAGAGGCAATTTTGTTCCATTTTTTAATTTTTTACTCTTAAAATACCAAAAGAATGTGAATTTCTAAGTGAATGTGCAACCACAAGTTTCAATAATCCTAAAAAAACTCTTGGAGTTTTCATGCTTTAACATCTAGCCAATACTCATGACATGCAACCCCAAGAAGGCTGATAATGATGACAAAGATGTCTAAGTTGGCAAATTCCAAAAATGTAATAATAAAAAAAAAAACTACTCTATCGTGCTCATGAATCGGTTAAAGCTTCATAGGTGATTCCCAGCCCAATAGTGACAAGCTCCATGAAGGTTACCACACAAATCACTTAGAAAACAATTCCTGATAGCTATTTCTATGAGGGGCATTGATCCGACTGAGCAAACACAACTGAAATTTCCTAACTTATCTCCAAACTTGAGCCAAATAAGAGGTCTAGAGATGATTCCTTACCCCATAGCGACAAGCTCCACGAAGAATAATGCACAAATCATCCTAAAATCGAGCCTCGATGTCACTCAATTTTGGGCAGAGATTCGAAAAAGTAATCAATATTAAGGAGGTATAAGATTTGAGCCAAGAACAAAAAGCTCTAGCTAATAGCAGTGTAAAGCACCCAATCGTCATCCAACCTCCAAAGGTTTACCCTCAACGCTCAAGCATAATTTAACCTATGCCTCTCAACTCAAATCGACTAAGGCTTGAGGCAATTCTATGCTTATTAGTAATAAGACCGGCTAAGGAAGCCGAGCAAATGGCTCGAGCGAACTCTGAATATACGGTTGCCTGACCAAGAAAATGAGGCATGGGATAATATAATGCATAGGAAGGCTGACTGGCACAACAGAGTTGAACAAAAGTCCCTATGTAGTGAGAGGCAACTAAATGTATACACATCACATGTAATAAATGGTAAAGTAAAATGACAAGGTAAAATTGAAATGATAAAAATAAGATGAATACTGCATTGAAATCCATTAATTTAGTCAATTGGTTACGGAGTTTTTCTTTCTTTATAATTGAACTATACATAAAAATAGAAACACTCTTTCCAAATTGCAGGTAAGTCAGACAACTGGGTCACACATTGAAGGAGCCATCGTACACGGCTGGATCATTCTAAGAAAATTCCGCTTCATGGAACCTAAATTCATCGGTTGTCTTTCGTTTGATCAATTTCAAGTCGGCAGTGAAAACATATTGAAGTACAAATGTGATTTCAGAAACAAAAAGTACTAAATCTGAACCTGGAGACCAAGACGCGAGGCGAGTGGTCTCCTTTGTCTCTTCCCTTGGTCGAGCTACCTCTTGTTGCGTCATTTTATTCTTCGTCAGTTGTTAGAACCGACCTAGTTGCCACTTTTCCTTTGCGACATCTCACCGTCGAGAGTCCTCAGGGATGTTCGGCTAACTTCCCCCTATAGGCTTGGATAATGAAGATGGCAGGGGTCACATGCCGAGAGCTGATCGCTGTTTGATTGGACTGCCCATTTGAAGACCCCTCAGCAATCGACTTGAGGCGACTTGGTGTTTGGAAAAATTCCGCTTCACAGAACCTAAGTTCATCAGTTGCCTTTCGCTCGATCAATTTCAAGTCGGCGGTGAAAAAATTATGAATTACAAATGTAATTTCAGAAACAAAATATATTAAATCTGAACATAGAGACCAAGATGCGAGGCGAGTAGTCCCCTTTGTTTCTTCCCTTGGTCGAGCCACCTCTTCTTGCGTCATTTTCTTCTTCTTTAGTTGTTAGAAACAATCTAGTCGCCACTTGTCCTTTGTGGCATCTCGCCACCCATAACTCCAATGTCATCGCCTCAAACTCCTTTGGGTTCAACACTATTAACTATAGTCTCGTCTGTGTATTGAACTATTGACAATATCTTCCCTTTAAATTTATTTTGGTTGCCAATATCTCAAATCTTGGGAGAGAGTGATTTATTTCTCTTTAGATCAGCTCAGCACTCCGAGGCTGGCCCAGTCTCTAGGCCGACCAAACGAGACTTTCTAGTCATAACCCAAGACCACATAACTGTCAGGGCATTCCAATTCAACACAACTCTTCTAATTAAAAAATATTTATTTTTTATGTAAGATAAGAATATACAAATAACAAGTTCATTCCGTAAAGAATTAACTTTTTTAGAATGACGCTGACATGGCCTCCACCGCTTCAATGGCATGCAGGGAAGCAAGAATCTGGAATGGAGTCTTCGACCGAGCAGAAGAATTCGCTTCCATCTCAGCCGGCAGCATCCGCGCAACCGTCCTTATCGAAACTATACCTGCCGCTTTCCAGATGAATGAGATCCTCTACGAGCTCCGTTCTCACTCCGCTGGCCTCAACTGCGGTCGCTGGGATTACATCTTCAGCTACGTCAAAACCCTCCGCGCCCATCCCGACCGTCTCCTCCCTGACCGCGTCACCGTCGGCATGTCGCAGCACATGATGCGCTCCTACTCCGAACTCCTCATCTTCACATGCCACCGCCGCGGCGTCCACGCCATGGGCGGCATGGCCGCTCAGATACCCATCCGAGGTGATCCCGCCGCGCATGCCAAGGCGATTGAGGCCGTGCGGCTTGACAAGCTTCGTGAGGTGCGAGCGGGGCATGACGGCACGTGGGCGGCGCATCCAGGGCTGATTGAGGAGATTAGGATGGTGTTTGAGGAGGGCTTGGCGGGGAGGGATAATTTAATTGAGGCTGTGAGGAGGGACGATGTGGCAAGGATTGGGCAGGAGGATCTCCTTCAGAGCCCGACGGGAAGGAGGACAGTGGAGGGGTTGAGGCTGAACACGAGGGTGGGGATACAGTACATGGCGGCGTGGCTAGCCGGGACGGGCTCCGTCCCGCTCTATAACCTCATGGAAGATGCCGCCACAGCTGAAATCAGCCGCGTGCAGAACTGGCAGTGGATCAGGTTCCTTTCTCACTGCTTTTCTTAATTAATTCATTCATAAAAAATCAAATTAAAAATGTCCCTTTTGTTTAAATAATGATGAAAAATGGTTTGCCATTAGTCCGGGCTCATTTGGTTGTTTTTAGGGCTCAATATTTGCTACTTGAAAATGTAAAATAACTTGTTTTTAATGAAGGATAATTGTGCTGTCTTTTTTGGAGGTATCAAGCTGTGCTGGACGCCAATGGAGTGGAGGTGGCAGTGACGCCGGAGTTGTTCGCAAGGGTTGTGGAGGAGGAGATGGGAAGGATTGAAAAGGAGGTTGGGACAGAGAAGTTCCGGCTTGGGAAGTACAAAGAAGCCTGTTCCACATTCGTGCGACAGTGCAAGGCGACCGAACTCGGCGATTTCCTGACACTAGATGCGTATAACCAGATTGTCATCCATTATCCCAGTGCAGCATCCAGAATGTGAGTTTCTGAAACAGAATTATTGTCTGGCTTTTGGGCTTACCATGGAGCAAGGTCGAACTTTAGGCTACGGTGCTTTATATCTGATGTTCTAAAGTATTGCGTATGTACTTGTATGAATAAATGGGTTGCAGAGATAGTCCCCCAAAACAAAACAATGGAATAATTGAACTTCAAATGGTATACACAGTTGTCTTAATAGCTAATAAGTGTAGTATGCAATAACGAAATGGCAGAAACCAATAAATTACAAGGGCTTTATCGTTTACAAAAAAGTCTCGCATGTCAGTTTCAGGCACTACGATTATTTCACGATACGATTGCAGCTCTTTTGATAAGCTATGCAACTGTAGCGGTGATGAAGCCGGCCAGAATGGCCCAAGCGACTACCCGTGAGAAAATTACCTATTTTCCATTCAAAATTTAATAAATTACTATCTCAGCCGCCCTGAAATTGTGATGTCCGTCTTTACTATCTCAGCCCATCGGGGTTGGAAGGTGAGTTATTCGTTCAGATGGATCTAGTCCAATGGATTCTTCAGATGTGGTATGCCTTCTATCTTTTTGATACGTACCGTCCTTCCGGCATGTATGGGTTGCCGACCCATCGTTTGATCTTGTATTGTCCTGGGTAGGCTCAGCTTGCCCACATTTTTCCTCGTGCTATCCAAGAGATGTTTTTTAATATGTATTGTCACATTTTTGAGGTATATATTAAAGTTTTCCAAAATTCTTACTCCTTGACAGCGACGACTGCAACAAGGATAAAAAAAATTTAGAATGAATGAAACTCATAATAATATTCATTAAATGCTATGAATTTTTGTGCACTCGATTATAATATGTAGGACTTTAAGTGGATAGCTTCATCATTTGCGACTTTGTTTGTTTTCTGGGTCTTTGTTTATGATTCGCAGCTTTGCTAGGGAGAATGGATTCGACTCTGTGCTAAAACCTGTTGACAAAGCCACGATGGTAGCCACATTTAGAATCATGTCGCAGTGACTCAAAGACGAGTCATTGAGGAAGTGGTCGGTTAAGAAATCAAGGCTGATTAAGAAAGCGAGGGTGTAAGAATCATCTGATTCGGTCCACAATACTATGGGAAGGGCTATACCCAATGTTGGTGAGGAGCAGGGGGTTTCCGCGATTGACCTGCCGACGAGAACTCCCTTCATTTCTCACATCCAACTGACTGTTGTGTATATTCCTCTCCTAGCTGACAACAAGTCGGTGAAGATGATCTTCCTTCCGGCAAGATGGGGTCTGTAGATGACTTTCCGCATGTGATGCGGGTGAAAAAACATGGTCCAATGAAAGTTTGATCATCGGTAAGTTCTCTCCGTCTTCTCCTATTTACAGACACACACACACACACACACAATAACCTGATGATTTTAGATGGTTTTTCTTTTCATAGATGATTAGGAGCTATGCATAGGACAATTCCCAGTAGGCATTGCTGATGATGACCAAATTTTACAGACAATTTCAGCTCAAAATGTGCTTACCAATAGTGAAGAAGAAGAGGTTTTTTGTCGCCCGAGCACTACGTGGTCTAGAGTGAGACTTCTGAGTACCGTTGGTCATACCCCAGGGCCTTAGCATGTCATCTAGCAGAACTAGAAGTGATTATGGGCCATCAAGACCGAAATTACATGTATGGCTAGAGAAAATGTGTAGAGAAGTTACCGATCTTCATCGCGAGATTGCTGTGCTTCAGGAGGAGGCATTTGTTATATAGTTCAGTTATGAGGTCGAGGAAGTGAATCATTTTAAACTTGATGGCCACACTTTGTTTAGGAGGTTAGTTAGGTGAGGTTTAGTTCTGGCCAAGGTGGCTACGGATCAACTGTTGAAATATTTCCCGTTTGACTAAATCCTCATGTAATCATGCTTTTTCTGCTACATAAAATTTATTTTTATAAATATGAATATTTGTGTTTGATAAGGCGTTTTCCTCGATTTATATGCACGATGCTTCATCTTTCATTAAATTTCTATAAATGGGCGTCGAGGAACCCATGAGCTTTCTTGCTAACTTTCCCTTTTTGCCTCTTTGATTCTCCTTTCATTTTTAGCACGTTGTTACAAAAGTCTTTGTTGTTCATATTGCTCCATAGAGGATCCCTCAGACTTTTGGTTAGGTTGTCATGAATGTTCCATTCTATCACCATCAGATGTCACAATTTGAATATTTTTTATTTTTAACCCTACCATGAAGCTGCGGCTCTCATCTATATGAAAGGATGACTGAGCGGTATGGTAACGATTTATTGATTTATCAAGAATAGTTGTGATATGGGCTATGGCTACCTTTAAGTCACTAGCACTGGTCAATTTTTATTTTGTTTGAATTCATTCCTGCGTAAATTAAAACAAAATCTATGTTGGTGATTGTAAACTACATGATCTTCTACGGAGAAAAAGCATTCCTTAGTTTGTCAATGTATTTAGCCGTATTTTATCATTTTGTGTGGAGTCAAATGGCTACACCTAATTTGGAACAACTCGTAGGTTCAATATGTTGGCATAGAAGCCTAAGCAAAAGATTGGAAATGCAAGTTTTTCATTGCCTCTTTAATCAAGTGTTGGGGAATTCGGAAAGTTCTGTCCGACATCTCTTATCGAAAAGTAAGGGTACTAAATTCCTTTAAGTTGAGGGATTCAATATTGAGGGGTGACTGCTTTCAGTTCCCAATACACAGACTTGGTGACTTTAGACTGAGTTTTATTTTCAGAATTCTCAGGTCAGATGATGGCATCGCTATAGGCTGCCTTTAAAGCTGTGGACGTCCTGCTATCAAAAGAGGCCGTTTCTTGGTTGGCCAAGAGGAAGACGAAGGCTGATGAAAGGGAGAATGAAATTCAGCTGATGGTGATGTCAGCAGAAGGAAGGCTAACTACGAAGGCAGATGGAAAAAATCAACCTAGCAAGTGAGGAGTTCCTTTCTAACACATTTGTTATCACGATCGTGATTCAAAGGATCTCAACAGGGGCATTGACCTTTATTCCTAGGAAAAGTAAATTCCTCAATAAATATAATACTTATCTCATAGATGCAGTTCCATATGATTTCCGAAAAATTAAGGGATTGTCCGAGTTATCTGGGAAATGCTCAGATGAGAGAGGCTCTATAGCAGGGGTAAAGAGAGGGATGGCTTCCCCTATTGGATGAGCCTCATTTCTTGATCTTCCTACCAAGAATGAGGCCAGTCTACTGATGATCCTCAAGGACTCTGTGCTCGAGAGAAACCATGAGGGGAGTACATCTAAAACCTAGTTCGTGAAGGGAAAGAATTAGCCACCTAATCTGCCTCCCTACCTCCTTTTCCACTGAAGGAAAGGAGGGGCTTTCCTTTGGTTTGGACTCCTTTTTGGCTCTCCGAGGTGAAGATCCAAAATTCTCTCAAAGGTCATTTTACTGTCATTGACTAATTGATCGATTGATATTTTAACTTTTTATTTGTCGAAATCGACCCTTCCACACTCTTGGAGGCCATCTAGTCACCAGCATTCATGATGTCTCTATACGATTTAGAGCATCTATAATAAGTTAAGAGGATCGATCGATGCCATTTAAAAGCATGGGAGGCCTCTCATCTTTAATCAATGACATTGGATCTCATCCTAGATAAGTGTGCCATTGTTGTGAAGCAGGTTGACGTCTCGATTAAGCTAGCTGAAGAGGTACAGGGATGGGCTGAGTTAGTGACCCTCGATCCGCAGCAATGCACCAAAAAACTTGGTTTGCAATCGCCAAACAATGCAGTAATATATGCTATAAAAAATATGTTATGGTCAATACTTTGACATAAATAATAATAGCGGCTAGTGTATATAAATATAATTTTATGGAAAATATTTTACACACTAGGGGTACTACGCAAGTATACGTATCGTATCAAGTAATATAGGGCTTTAAATTAAGACCCCGATATCGATCCCACGAGGAGGATTATAGATTTTTCTTTTAAATATTTTGATTTTATTTTTATGTATTTCTTTTAAAGTTAAAAAGTTAATATTTAATTTATTAGATTCAAAAATAAGCAGTAATAAAGTAATGATCGATGAAAATAAAATAAACAAACAACTTTCTTCCTTTCAATTAATCCAAGATTTTTTAGATAATGTAATATTTGTGGAGAATATAAATTTATGGTATTGTGCCAAATAGAAGAATTCCTATTCTTTACCCTCCCTCGATAGTATAAAGAACATTCGCTAATCTATAGATCAGTTCTGGATGTATTGTTAGTAGAATGGGTTAATCTAGGCTCACATTACTAGATGTCCAAGGGTGGCTATGGTCGGCCCTACTAGTGACCCTTTCCTTCTCTATAAACCAAATTACAAGAATTTAGCTTCGTCACTCTAAAAACTTATCAATTCTACGCCCAATAAATATTATCTTCCTATTTATTTGCACTTCACCTTGAATAACCTGCGCAAGGCCTTCGACTACCCAAGGATTCATGTGATATCTACTAGTTAAGAATTCATCTCCTTCTAGGTCTCAAAACTCTTCAACAGATTTTAACAATTTAAATAGCCAATTTAAATAGTAAATTAATATCCGATATTAATGTCATCACAATGTTTAATATATATATATATATATAGATATATATATATATAGTTTTTAGTTCTCCAACAAATGTTATATTATCTTATTTATCTTTTTTTAATTGAAAGGAGAAAGTAAAGTAACTACTCAGAACACATTGAATTTAAACAACAAAACATATAAATAAAACTTTGAATCAAAATACAAATACTTATCTCAAGTGTTTCTCCAATTGAACCTCTGAATCCTTCTGACTCCAAAGTAAATAGACTTCAAAAGCAATGAATCTTCAAATACTCTCAATACAAACTCTAAATAAACTCACTAAGAAACTATAAATATGGCCCTTAAAATATTTCTCTAATCTCTCTAAATGGAACTATAGGATCTCTCTCTAATTTTAGGCTATGTGGGGCGTGGGGCTAAGTTGGGCGTTAGGCTAAGTTGGTCATTTTTCTCTGAAGGAGTAGCCTTCTATTTATAGGCTTAAGGGTTTCCTTGAAGCACATCTTCAAAATGTGTTCAGATTCAATGAATCTTCTAGAAGGTGTGTCTGGAGCCTAGGCGCCGGAATCTGGCGCCTAGGCGCCGGGCTCCTCCTCCAGTTCTTCACACCTCTTCACTTTGGATGGCACCTCTTCGCGATCCTAACCGTTTCCAAGCGTCCAAATACAATGTATCACATGTCCTATAATCTAGGAATAACTGCAAATCTTCTAGATGGTCCAATAACCACTCATACTGTTAAAATAACCATCCAAAAGTCGTCAAAAATCTTACAGAATTCCTGTATCGAACTGGCGCTTAGGCACCGGATTTTGGCGCCTAGGCGCCAGGCCAATTATTTTGACAATTTTACATTTTAGCTCTATTTTTGTTCCTTTTAGCTCCTTTTTCATCTTCTTTTCTTTCTTGAACATTTTTGCATCACCTACATCTAAAACACAGAAATACCTTTCATTAAAGCATAATATCCTTAAGAACTTGATAAAAATTAAGGCATAAAAATATGTATTTTTTTCATGGATCAGTTAGCAGAGAAGAAGCTTTCTGCGATGGGAAAGAAACTTTCATCAGTTTCCAAATTACTTTCTATTGTTGTCAAATAAAGTTGTAATCTCAAAGAACGAATGATGTCCATGAGTACCAAGGAGGAGTTTTTCTCGCTACTTCCATCTTACTCTAGCAGATCAACCTCCTTGATGAACAACTTCATATCGAGAGTTTGGCTAAGATAGATCCATTTGTTTGGTCTGGTTTGGTCGATCAAAAATATTTTGATCACTAATAGTTTGTAACTTTATTCTCTGGTTCTAAAGGGTCATTCGGGGACAATTCGAACGCTGAGAATGACGGGGTTTTTCCAGCTGACCTCCCAAATTTTAAACTTTCCTTTCGAATAGTATGTTTTCATATATATATATATATATATATATATATATATATATATATATATATAATTCTATAAATGTAGCATTTTGGTAATTGAACATTTCTTTTGTAATAACATGAAGCGGTTTGGTTATCTTTTCTATCATTTAGTTTTTAAATTTGTACCTTTTTGGTTTGTACTTTTCTCCTCTCAGTTAAATATAGATAATTGATCCACTAAAAATTTGATAGCTTTTTACTATTTACTTCATATATGTTATTGATGATATTACACTTTAAGGGAATATGTTTTTGATGATTTCATGCAGGTACAATGATTTTAGGCCTTTGTAGCAAAAGGAAGCGGAAATGAGTAAAATTTGGAGCAAAAAAATCAAAAGTACATTTTATTGAACTGGAGCGAAACGGCGCTGTCACCGCATACTGGAAAACGTCAGCTTTCAGAGAGTTACGACGTTTTAGTGAAATAATGCACCGAACGGCGCTCCTACCAGTGCCAGACAGCGTCCTATCCCGATTTTGAACTAGATTCAATGTATTTGGCCAGATTTTAAAAGGTTGCTTGAGGAAACTCTTGGGAAATCAGTTTTGGCCGAATTTAAACACTTTTGGAGCCACATTTCAACGGGGGAAGAAAAGAAGAGAAGAGTTTAGAGTTTAGAGAGTGAGTTCTTTCCATTTTGTGTAGGAAGTTAGGTTTGTGTTTTTCTCTTCTAAGGAGTGTGAGAGGAGAGGGAAAGTGAGAGATTTCTTCTTCCTTACTATTTTAAAGAGAGAATTGTGTGTTGTTTTGAAGAAAGAAGAGGAGTCAAAGGAATTCCTTGAGATTTGCTTGGGGAAGTGTTTGAGATAATTTGTCTTTACTTTACTCTATTTATATGACGTTGTTTTTGTTAGTGATAGTGCCCTATGCCTATTATATGGATATGTATTTTGAACTTTTATGAATATTTTTCTATTTTAATTAGCATGTTTATGATAGAAGAAGAACCTTGAATAGTTTCATGTTTATTATGAAGATTATTCTAAATATCCATAATCGCTTATTGTTGTGGGAATGACAATAAATAAAGATTAATATAAAGTTTGATGGATATTCATGAGATGAATATATGTATGAGGATACACATCGATTTATATGTATTTATTGGAGAACAAATATTGGATCGACTCGCTTTGAGATTAAATCATGGATATAAGTCATATGTTAATCTCAAGTTGTAGTGACATCGAATCCTCCGACTCGAGATTGTCATGGTTCTCAACATGAGGAATATTATGTTTAGACATAACCCAACGTTGTCTTTGACCGGATGACCATAAAGATTATGATTGGGCATAATGTGAATCATGTAGTGAGATATGAGTAATCAAGATGAAATTTATCCCTCTTATAATAAGAGAGATATCTCTGGGCCCCTCGAATGATTTAGACTGAGAATTGTGTGGCCACACTCAAATGAATTGATGGAGATCAATTGCATTTATTTTATCAGTCTAATCAGGAGTCGAGAAATTAAAGATAGAGAGATATAAGGTTGACATTATTACATGCCTTATATTCTATCATGATATCACGTGATAAAAGGATTATGTCATTAACAATCGGGTTGTCTCGGATCTTGAGACTATTCATACTAACTTGGGTAGTTATAGTGTCTTGCTAGAGACCAACTATAACTTGTAGGTTTTTAAATGGTGATTTAAGCCTACTGCCAATGTTAATTGAACCTATAGGGTCGCACAAAATTTGAATGGACTAGAATGGTTGATGAACACTCTCTCTCTTGAGTAATTTATAATAATAAGATTATTTTAAATTACAAACATGAATTAAAAGGAGTTTTAATTCATCATATATTTAAAAGGAGTTTTTTTTAAATGAAGAGGTGCCATGAAATGGTGCCACTTCAATTAAAAGGAGGGGCATGGCTTATGAAGTCAATTTTTTTTTTTATTCCTTTTGAACTCTTGCAAGAGAGGAAGAGAGTTCTTTTGGTTTTGGAGAAAACCCCGTTTCCGATCTAGCAGTTGGAAGCCATTTGGAAATCCGTTCGAGTGTGGATACCGGTAGAGGGCGGTGGTTTCAGCGCCTTAAAGATCCGAGGAAATCTAAGAGTAGAAATCTTGCATGGTATGATTTCTTGCACTTCTTTTTGGGTTTATGTTTTGATTTGTATGAGCACATGAGATCCTTGGTGGTTTTGGGGAAATGACTTTAATATGCGTTTTAATTAATTTCGCTTCCGTTGCGCATGATCCCCAAAATCCAACAGTGGTATCAGATCCAACTTGTGTTTTCATAGAAATCAATTTAACGGCGTTTTTGGACGTCGGCTGCGGCGTCTATGGCCTCCGGCGGATTCGGCGGCGGCGGTTGGCCGACGACAGCGGTTGGTCGTTGGCAGGCGGTTATGGCGGGCGGTCAATGTGGAGTTGACACCAATAGGTGTTTAATGGGTTGGCACCTCTTGGTTTGTGAGGCCCAACTCCCTCGTGTCTATTCGTTCGAATGGCACCTATTCGCATTAATTAATTTATATGATTAATTAAATTATGATTTAATGCGAATTTAAAATCTGGATTCAAATTTTAATTAGATTAAAGTGTTGAATTTATATCGCAATATTTATAATTTTTTGCATGAAATTCCTTTTAAATAATTTATGAAATTTTGGATTGTTTTTGGCAAAAATATAAAATTTTAGTATTGCGATGTACAGATTTTAATTAAGACCCCGCGAGGGCGCTGCCCCTCGACCCATTCCGCTAACCGGCTATCGGAACCGCCGTTTTTATTCCTAACGCCTCATAAATTTAATTGTTTTAGAAACATTGAGCCAATTATCAAGTAATTTTATTATTATTATTATTTTTTTAGTTTGTCAAACATGGATGTATTAATTAGATTAATACATGATGTATTGACTTGCGTGACACATAATATGGCCCAGTGACTTCTGTGAATTGCATGGTTGTAATATTTTTAATTTTTGCAATGGGATGTAATTATTAATTATGGCCTGCGTGCCATTTTGCTTTGTTGTAATTTATATTACATGTATTTATTCTTGGTGAGATAAATCGTGAGAAGACAAAGCAAGGCACTTGAAGTCCACTATCCACCATGGTGATGGAGGAGCTAGAAGTCCATGAAGGAGATGGTGATCTCGAAGGCTTTAGAAGTTACTTTTTACCCTTAGATTGGACTTTTGATCTTCATAATTGGCTTATGAAGATCATTATGGTTTTGGGGCCATATTTTGACACGCTTAATTATGCTTTAGATTTTGATATTTTCTGTGATGTGGTTTAGTATATGATACTAAAATAAATCATAACATCATTATAATTTAAAATCTATAACGATCCCTCATTTGAAATTTTAAGTTTTTCATGCCATCCATTATTATTAAACACCTGTCAAAAACTAATATCACCATGATGTGTGTTCTACCAAAGTAGGAGTACATTAGATAATATTAGCATGGCAGGATGAGTAATGGTGCTACTCATGTGTTTAAAATGGTAAAACTTAATTAGGCTTACAAAATGGTTTTGGGCCTAAGGGCATAAGATGAGATTTAAACATGCTACGACATAAGATGTCAAAAATCCCATTAAGAGTTGCATTTGATGCAATTGGTAATAGTTACCTACCTAAATATACTTGATTTTAAGTGTCATGCCAAAGCTGACTTAAAATTAAGTATAATTATGGATCTTATACCACTAAAGTTAATATAATTTTAAAGAGGGATTATTAATTTAGTGGGAGTTTTTCATAATTAATATACTTGAACTTTGCATTTATTGTAGATGGCCAACAACAATAATAACAATTCTGCATTTTCATTGCGATCGGTCCTTGAGAAGGACAAGCTTACAGGGCTAACTTCCTTGATCGATTTCGTAATTTGAGAATTGTTCTCAAACACGAAAGGAAGTTATATGTCCTGGATGAACCTCACCCCGAAAAACCGGATGATAATGCCTCCGAACGAAAAGAATGCTTATGAGAAGCATCATAATGACTCGTAGATGTTGCTTGCTTGATGTTAGTTGCCATGAGTTCCGAGATCCAGTAAAGATTTAGAACATATGGAGGCTTATGATATGATCATAAACCTAAAGGAAATGTTCCAGCAACAAGCAAGGCAAGAAAGGTATGAAACTACCAAGGCATTGCATTCTTGCAAAATGACCGAAGGTAGTTCGGTTAGTGCTCATGTATTGAAAATGAAAGGTTACATGGAGCACACAGCAAGGATTGGATTTCCATTGAGCCAAGAATTGGCTACCGATTTGCTCCCGAATTCACTTACTCGTAGTTATGACCAGTTTGTCATGAGCTACAAGATGAATGAGATGGACAAATCAATATCAGAGTTGCATACGATGCTTAAAACTGCTGAACAAAATATAAAATCCAAGCCTGGGCAAATCTTAATGGTTAAGCAAAAGGGTAAGGGTTTTAAGAAGAAAGGAAAAGGAAAAGACAAAGGTTGGGGTGGAAAGTCCAATCCTAAACCTAAGCCCAATCTTAGTTCCAAGGCTAAATCCCAGAAGGATGATGTCTGTTTCTTTTGCAATGAACCTGGTCATTGGAAAACAAATTGCAAACTTTATAAGCAAGATCAAATCAACAAGAAGACTGGTGGGACCAGTGCTTCAGGTATAAATGTTATACAGATTCATTATACTCCTTCTAGTTCCTGGATATTGGATACTGGATCTGCATCTCACATTTGTGCAAATGTGCAGGGACTAAAGGGGAGTAGAAAACTGAAACAGGGCGAAGTGGATCTTCACGTAGGCAATGGAGCAAAATTTGCTGCTTTAGCTGTAGGAAGTTATGAACTTTCTTTACCCAGTGGGCTTTTGTTAGTATTGAATAATTTTTTTTATGTTCCTACAATGTGTAGAAACATTGTTTCAGTTTCTTGTTTAGATAATGATGGTTTTGCTTTTATTATTAGGAATAATATTTGCTCCATTTATCATAAAGATATGTTCTATGCAAATGTTGTTTTACTAGATGGTCTTTATGTTTTGAACCTTCAAATATCCAATGATTTTTTTGTATGTAACATTGCTACCAAGAAATTTAAGTCAAATGACTTGAATGTAACCTATCTTTGGCATTGTCGTCTAGGACACATAAATGAGAAACGCATTTCAAAACTCCATAAAGATGGACTTTTGAATTCATTTGATTATGAATCATTTGATACTTGCGAATCGTGTCTTTTGGGGAAAATGACAAAGGAGCCTTTTCCTGGACACGGTGAAAGGGCTAATGAATTATTGGCCCTAATACATACAGATGTATGTGGACCATTAAGTATAGAAGCCATAGGAGGTTACAGGTACTTCATTACCTTTACTCGATGATTTCGATAGGTATGGTTATGTCTATTTGATGAGACATAAATATGAATCATTTGAAATGTTCAAGTATTTTCAAAATGAAGTACAAAATCAACTTGGTAAGACAATTAAGGTGCTTCGTTCTGATCGAGGTGGAGAATATTTGAGCCAAGAGTTTGGTGATCATCTTAAGAGTTGTGGAATTGTTTCACAACTTACTCCTCCTGGAACACCACAATGGAATGGTGTGTCTGAAAGAAGGAATCAAACTCTATTTGATATGGTTCGATCAATGATGAGTGCATCAGATCTTCCACTTTCTTTTTGGGGTTATGCACTTATGACATACTGCTTTTACACTAAATAGAGTTCCATCCAAAAGGGTTGAAAAAGACACCATATGAGATATGGACTCAGGAAGAAGCCTAGTTTGCTTTTTCTTAAGATTTGGGGTTGTGAAGCTTATGTAAAGTGTTTACATTCTAATAAACTTGAACCTAAATCTGATAAATGTATTTTTGTGGGTTATCCTAATGAGACTAAAGGATATTACTTTTACAATCCCATTGAGAACAAAGTATTTATTGCTAGAAATGGTTTCTTTTTGGAAAGGGAATTTATTTCTAAAGGAATCAGTGGGAGTAAAGTACAACTCGAAGAAGTTCGAGAGTCACAAAATAACATTGAAATGTCTTTGGATGATGGTGGTCAATAAGGAGTTATTGACACACCAGTTGTAACACAAGAACTACGTAGATCTAATAGAATACGTTATGAGCCTGAGAGATATGGATTTCTCATGAATAATGATCATGATGTATTGTTAATGGATCATGGTGATCCTACTACCTATCAAGATGCTATGTTAGATCTAGACTCTGATAAATGGTTAGAGGCCATGAAATATGAAATCCAATCCATGTATGATAATCAAGTTTGGAACTTGGTTGATCCACCAGATGATATTAAGATCATTGGGTGCAAGTGGATTTTCAAGAAGAAAACTGACATGGATGGTAATATGCATACTTATAAAGCAAGACTTGTTGCAAAAGGTTTTAAACAAATTCATGGTATTGACTATGATGAAACTTTTTCACCGGTAGCCATGCTTAAGTCTATTAGAATTCTCATTGCCATTGCTGCATATTATGACTATGAGATATGGCAAATGGATGTTAAAACTGCGTTTCTTAATGGAAACTTGTTTGAGGATGTGTATATGACACAACCCGAAGGTTTTGTTCATCCCGAGAATTCGGTAAAGTGTGCAAGCTTCTAAGATCCATTTATGGTTTGAAGCGAGGCTTCAAGGAGTTGGAATCTTCGTTTTGATGAGACAATCAAAGAGTTTGGCTTTATCAAAAATGAAGATGAACCTTGTGTTTACAAGAAAGTTAGTGGGAGCACTATTGTTTTTCCGGTCTTATATGTCGATGACATATTACTCATTGGGAATGACATACCTACCTTGCACAATGTCAAAACTTGGTTGGGTAAATGTTTCTCAATGAAGGATTTAGGAGAGGCATCCTATGTCCTAGGGATAAAGATCTATAGAGATAGATCTAAAAGGCTAATTGCTCTAAATCAAAGTACATATATAGACCTTATACTGAAAAGGTTCTGTATGGAAGAGTCCAAGAGAGGATTCTTGCCTATGTCACATGGCATAACGCTTCACAAGACTCAGTGTCCTAACACTAATGATGAGCGAGAGCGTATGAGTAAAATTCCTTATGCTTCTGCTATAGGATCTATCATGTATGCCATGTTATGTACTAGACCGGATGTTTCTTATGCTTTAAGCATAACGAGCGAGATACTAGTCGGATCCCGATGAAAGTCATCTGGATAGCAGATCAAGAACATTCTTAAGTACTTGAGAAGAACTAAGGATGTGTTCTTGGTGTTTGGTGGATTGGAAGATGATCTGGTTGTAAGAGGTTACACAGATGCAAGCTTTCAATCACACAAAGATGATTATCGATCGCAATCGGGATATGTGTTTTGTTTAAATGGTGGTACTATTAGCTGGAAGAGTTCAAAGCAAAGCACTGTTGCTGATTCTACAACTGAAGCTGAGTACATAGCAACATGTGATGCAGCGAAAGAAGCAGTTTGGATAAAGAAATTTGTTTCTGACCTTGGAGTGATTCCTAGCATCACAAATCCTGTTGAGATTTATTGTGACAACAATGGTGCTATAGCACAAGCAAAGGAACCTAGGTCACATCAGCGATCCAAACATATACTCAGGCGTTATCATCTCCTTAGAGAAATTATTGAGAGAGGTGACGTTAAAATATGCAAAGTTGCAACAGATGACAATGTTGCGGATCCATTAACTAAGCCTCTACCACAAGCAAAGCATGAGGGTCATGTAAGGTCCATGGGTATTAGATACATTGATAAATGGGCCTAGTGCAAGTGGGAGATCGTTAGTGATAGTGCCTAGTGCCTATTATATGGATATGTATTTTGAACTTTTATGAATATTTTTCTATTTTAATTAGCATGTTTATGATAGAAGAAGAACCTTGAATAGTTTCATGTTTATTATGAAGATTATTCTAAATATCCATAATCGCTTATTGTTGTGGGAATGACAATAAATAAAGATTAATATAAAGTTTGATGGATATTCACGAGATGAATATATGTATGAGGATACACATCAGATTTATATGTATTTATTGGAGAACAAATATTGGATCGACTCGCTTTGAGATTAAATCATGGATATAGGTCATATGTTAATCTCAAGTTGTAGTGACATCGAATCCTCTGACCTGAGATTGTCATGGTTCTCAACATGAGGAATATTATGTTTAGACATAACCCAACGTTGTCTTTGACCGGATGACCATAAAGATTATGATTGGGCATAATGTGAATCATGTAGTGAGATATGAGTAATCAAGATGGAATTTATCCCTCTTATAATAAGAGAGATATCTCTGGGCCCCTCGAATGATTTAGATTGAGAATTGTGTGGCCACACTCAAATGAATTGATGGAGATCAATTGCATTTATTTTATCAGTCTAATCAAGAGTCGAGAAATTAAAGATAGAGAGATATAAGGTTGACATTATTCCATGCCTTATATTCTATCATGATATCACGTGATAAAAGGATTATGTCATTAACAATCAGGTTGTCTCGGATCTTGAGACTATTCATACTAACTTGGGTAGTTATAGTGTCTTGCTAGAGACCAACTATAACTTGTAGGTTTTTAAATGGTGATTTAAGCCTACCGCAATGTTAATTGAACCTATAGGGTCGCACAAAATTTGAATGGACTAGAATGGTTGATGAACACTCTCTCTCTTGAGTAATTTATAATAATAAGATTATTTTAAATTACAAACATGAATTAAAAGGAGTTTTAATTCATCATATATTTAAAAGGAGTTTTTTTTTTAATGAAGAGGTGCCATGAAATGGTGCCACTTCAATTAAAAGGAGGGGTCATGGCTTATGAAGTCAATTTTTTTTTATTCCTTTTGAACTCTTGCAAGAGAGGAAGAGAGTTCTTTTGGTTTTGGAGAAAACCCCGTTTCCGATCTAGCGAGTTGGATGCCATTTGGAAATCCGTTCGAGTGTGGATACCGGTAGAGGGTGGTGGTTTCAGCGCCTTAAAGATCCGAGGAAATCTAAGAGTAGAACTCTTGCATGGTATGATTTCTTGCACTTCTTTTTGGGTTTATGTTTTGATTTGTATGAGCACATGAGATCCTTGGTGGTTTTGGGGAAATGACTTTAATATGCATTTTAATTAATTTCGCTTCCGTTGCGCATGATCCCCAAAATCCAACAGTTTTTATATCTAAAATCCATGTTTTGTCATCTTTCCTCATGAGTCTTGAGTAGATTTTTTGTCTTTCTCTATTTCATGCGATGTGTTGGTGTTATAAAATGGAAATGATGTGACGATTTATTATGAAGAATTTGTGATAACCTTTTCACTTAGAACTTCTTTTACTTTTTGAATTGGCCAATTAAATTGTTAAAACTTGTTGGGAAACATATGTTCCGAAAGGATTATGAGTTCCACAATAAATGTGAAGGTCACATTCAAATTCCATGAATGGATAAGTTCATGGGGGTTGAGTGCAAATAAATATGGAAATTTACTTTGATGGGCGTAGAAATTAGAGATTTTAGAGTGACATGCTGAAATCTTTAATTTGGTCCTTGATCACTAGAAAATGTATTAAGAATTTCATACCAATTTTATATGAAATTGCACTTTAAAGAAAGGTATTTTCTTTGTTTTATTGCAGGAATGAAGAATTATAAGTACTGAAAGCAAAAAACACAAAAGAAGCGGATTTGGAGCAAAAAGGACTCAATTTGATGAAAAATGAACTATCCCGCCAACGGCGAGATCAAGGCCGGCGACGGCTAGATTTTCCAGAGAATTTTTTGAATATATTATAAAGAGCCCGCCGACGGCGAGATCGACCCTCCGACAGTTAGATCGGCATGGTTAGCCACCTTCTAGAAGGCCGCCGAAGGCGAAATCAAGCCCGCCGACGGCGAGACAGTTAAAAAGAGCCAGATACAATGAACCTGGGCGCTATTTGAAGAGGTGCTTAAGAAACCCTTTGAAGATTTGACTCCTTCTATAAATATAGTGTGTCATTTTTTGGTGTCTTTTGGTGTCGTTTTAAAGTCAATTAGTATTCATTTGTGTTGGAGTGTAAATCAGAGAGTCTTAGTGAGTTTAATTAAGTGTCTTGTCATTGGAAGGAAGAGTCGAAAAGAACTTCGAGGAGTCTTCTTGGGGAGAAGAATTGAGATAATTATATTTGTTATTGTGTGTTAACTTTAATGAAATCCATGCTTTGTGTTATTTTTCCCATGCTTTTTGAGTAGTTTCTTTAGTCTTTTTCCTTATTGTTGAGATTATGTGAAGTGACGAGTCAAAGTAACTGTGCCTAAAATTATTAAATAAAAATTGTATTAATCTTTTACTTAAAACTTAATTTACTTTCAATTTGGCCAATTGATTTGTTAACATATGTTGAATTATCAACTATAGTAAAGATTACATTCGAGATTCAAGGAAGTCAAAAGCCTTGGAAGGGGGGTGCAAATAAATAGAGAAATATTAATTATCGGGCGTAGAATTGGACATTTTAGTGTGACAGACTAAAATATTCAATTCGGTCCTATTGTTTGAGAGCTGAAGTGCAGATTTTAGCCCTCAAGCGAGGGGAACGTGGGAGCTCTGAAGTGGCAGCCAATATCCTCCCAGCCTAGCCGTAGATTCAGTAATCAAACATAGGACTAGTCAATGTTCTTCGCATCTGGACCAAAGGGTAAAGAATTGGAATGCTCCTAGTTCGCACAATACAAACTCTAAACCACTTTAATTCATCATTCATTTAATTCTCTCAAAGAGGAGAAAGATGCTTTTCTAAATTAGAATCTTACATTTAAACCTTTTTGAGCAATAGTTTTAGTATAAGTGTTCTTAATTTCTGTATACTAGCTTAGTAAGTCTACTTTAATTTGTCTTTGAAATTCTCTATCTTCCATGTGGGATCGATATCTTGGACTCGATCAAAGCCCTTTATTACTTGATAACGATACATATACTTGCGTAGTATCCACATTATAAATCATAATTTTCATAAAAGAATCATCAGTGTAAATACATATATTTGGTGCGGGATCAAGTTTTTGGTGTCGTTGCCAATATCAATAACATATTTTTGTAAGTATAAATATCAAAAGTGGGTCAAGTTTTTGGCGCCGTTGCCGGGGAAGTAAAGTAATTATTAAGGTAATTAATAGAATTATTAGAAATAATTACTAGAGTAATGGACTATTTTAAAATTTTACTTAAAAATTGTATGCGCAAATTTAGAAACAAAAATTTAATACCTTACGATTCAGAATTAGAGAGCACTATTAAAAAAAATCAGAAAACAAAAAAAAAGAAATTTTAAATTTAACACAAATGGAAAATAATCCAGAAATTGAAAATATAAACCAACAAAGACCATTAAGAGATTACGCCAACCCTATATTAGATGAAATTCGCCTAACTATTCAAAACCCTAATGTAGCTGCTAACTCATTTGAACTTAAACCTGCAATTATCCAAATGGTACAAAATAATCAATTTAGTGGTTCATCTAATGAAGATCCTAATTTACATCTTGCTAGTTTTTTGGAACTATGTGCTACTTTTAAATATGAAGGAGTATCTAATGATGCTATTAGACTTAGGCCTTTTCCTTTTTCTTTAAGGGATAAGGCTAAGATGTGGTTAAATACATTAGCACTTGAATCTATTAAAACTTGGGGAGAATTATCACAAAAATTTCTATCCAAATATTTTCCTCCTTCGAAAACTCGCAAAACTTAGAAATGATATAACATCTTTTGGTCGATTTGATGGAGAATCCATATATGAAGCTTGGGAGAGATTTAAAGAACTTCTTAGAAAATGCTCACATCATGCGTTACCGTATTAGTTAATTATTCAAACATTTTACAATGGATTAGTAGGATCTCTTAGATCAATCATTGATCGTCTGTCTTCGAAGGTTCATTAATGTCAAAACCATTTGATGAAGCCTATGCGTTAATCGAAGAAATGGCTACTAATAATTTTCAATGCCCTGCTGAAAGGATAAACCCTAAAAAGATAGCCAGTGTTCATGAAAATGATTCAATATCTATGTTAGCTTCTCAAATTGCTGCTATATCAAAGAAATTAGATCATTTTGGAATGAATTATTCTCATACTATATTAGAAGAAAACTCATCTGGACAAATTATATATTCTCAATCTCCTTATGAAACTATAAATGCTATTAATAATAGACTCAATAATCCTTATGCGAATTATTAGAATCTGGTTGGAAGAATCATCCAAATTTTAACTGGAATAACAATACAGCTAATCAACAATGGATGAACAACTCTATAAGTGATCCACCTAATCAAGGAAATACGAATTATAAACCTTCTTATCGACCTGGATTTAATAACACTCAATTTAAAGATAAGAAGTTATCTATAGAAGATTTAATATTAAGTATGGGTCAGCACTTGCAAAATCAAGGAAATCAATTACAAATTCAAGGAAATCAATTACAAAATCAAGGAAAAACAATTAAAAATATTGAAACTCAACTCGGACATATCGCTACCGCGCTTAACAATAAAACTCCTGAAACTTTTCCTAGTAATGTGGAAATAAATCCTAAAGACCAAGGAAAAGAACAAATTAAAGTGATACAATTACGAAGTGGAAAAGAGTTAGAAACTAAAATTCTGAATGAAACAGAAAGTAAAAATGAAGAAGTGGAAATCGAAAAAGAAAAGGATCAGCAAGATCAAAACTTAGAATATCCATTGATCCCTATGAAAATATCTATAGAAAAGCCACTACCACCATTTCCTCAACGACTAAAGCAACATAAAAAAGATAAACAATTTGCTAAATTCCTTGAAATTTTTAAAAAAATAACGGTAAATATTCCTTTTGTAGAAGCATTAGAACAAATGCCTAATTATGTAAAATTTATGAAAGATATTTTAAATAAAAGAAAGAAAATTCACAAATAATGAAACTGTTGCACTTAGCGAAGTGTGTAGTGCAATTATTCAAAAAGCTTCCTGAAAAATTAAAAGATCCTGGTAGTTTCACTATTCCCTGCGCTATTGGAGAAAAATTTTATGGAAAAGCTTTGTGTGACATAGGAGCAAGCATCAATCTAATGCCTCTAGCAATTTTTAAAAGGCTAGAATTGGGAGAAATTTCACCTACTTCAGTAACTCTTCAGTTAGCTGATCGTTCAGTTACTTATCCTAAGAGAGTTTATGAAGATGTGTTAGTAAAAGTGGATAAATTTATCTTCCCGGTAGATTTTATTGTTTTAGATATGGAAGAAGATAAAGAAATACCCATAATATTAGGAAGACCCTTTTTAGTTACTGGAAAAGCTATGATTGATGTTCAGAAATGAGAATTGACTATGAGAGTAAACGATCAAAAAGTAACTTTTAACATAACAAAATCAATGAAATATCCTGCTTTAGAAAAAGATGATGAATGTTTTCGAATTGAAATACTTGAACATTTGCAAAATGAACATTTTAAAGAATATAATGAAGAAAAGTTAGGAAAAGAAAATACTGAATTAATTGAAGAAGCAGATAATGAAAAACTGGATTATATACATGAAAAATTTGAAATGTTGAATAATACTGAAAATGCTGAAAAGAATCTAGTTCCGTCAATTATTAGACCTCCTGAACTTGAATTAAAAATTTTACCTAATCATTTAAAATATGCTTACTTAGGTAACTATTCAACCCTACCAGTTATTATATCAGTTGAATTGAATGAATCACAAGAACAAAAATGGTTAGACACATTAAAAAAATATAAGAAAACTTTTGGTTGGACTTTAGCAGATATTAAAGGAATTAGTCCATCAATCTGTATGCACAGAATTATTTTATATAATGAACATAAGCCAAGAGTAGATTCCCAAAGGAGATTAAACCCATTAATGAAAGAAGTAGTCAAGAAAGAAATATTAAAATGGTTAGATAATGGTATTATATATCCTATTTCGGACAGTGCTTGGGTAAGCCCAATTAACTGTGTTCCTAAGATATGAGGAGTGACCGTTAAAGCTAATGAAAATAATGATTTAATACCAGGAAAGATCACTTCTCATTGCCATTTCTAGACCAAATGTTGGATAGATTAGCCGGACATAAATATTTTTGTTTTTTAGATGGATATATCGGTTATCATCAGATACCTATTGCTCCTGAGGATCAAGAGAAAACTACATTTACTAGTCCTTATGGAACATTTGCTTTTCAAAGAATGCCTTTTGAATTATGTAATGCATCTGCAACATTCTAGAGATGTATGATGTCTATATTTAGTAAATTAATTGATGATGGAATAGAAGTATTTATGGATGATTTCTCTATATTTGGAACGTCATTTGAAGCATGCTTGAATCATCTTGAAAAAGTATAAGAGGTATGCGAGAAAACTAACTTAGTTCTAAATTGGGAGAAATGTCAATTTTTGGTTGCAGGAGGAATTGTATTAGGGCATAAAATTTTGGAAAATGGCATGGAAGTAGACGCTGCAAAAATTCAAGTTATAGCTAAATTACCACCTCCAATTACAGTAAAAGAGATAAGAAGTTTTCTTGGATATGCTGGATTCTACAAACGCTACATAAAAAATTTTTTAAAAATTACTAAACCTCTATGCCAACTTTTAGAAATGGATAAGAAATTTGAATTCACAACTGAATGCCTAAATGCTTTTGAATTATTAAAAGATAAATTAATCACAGCTCCTATAATAGTTTCACCTGCTTTGGAGAAACCATTTGAACTTATGTGTGATGCTAGTGATTATGCTATAGGAGCAGTACTTGGGCAAATATATGATAAAATTTTCAAAGTTATATACTATGCTAGTAAAACTCTTAATAATGCTGAAATGAATTATACAGTTACTGAAAAAGAGCTATTAGCAATTGTTTGTGTTTTTGATAAATTTTGGCCTTATCTAATTGGAACTAAATGTATTGTGCATACTGATTACTCTGCTATTAAATATCTAATGAAAAAGAAAGATTCCAAACAAAGATTAATTAGATGGATATTACTAATGCAAGAATTTGATTTTGAAATCATTAACAAAAAGGAACCGATAATCAAATTGCAGTATCATTTATCAAGGCTAGAATATAATGAATTATCTGATACTGATAATGAAATTACTGACAGTTTTCCTGACAAACAACTATATAATATAAATGAGTGGAAAATACCATGATATGATGATATAGTAAATTATATTATAAGTGATATTTTACCACCTATGCTAACTTTGCAACAATAGAAAAAATTCATTCATGATGCAAAAATATATTTTTTGGGATGAAGCATATTTATATAAGCAATCTAAGGATCTAATAATTAGAAGATGCATGCCTTATGAAGAAACAGAACAAATCATTCAGAAATGTCATGATTTTGATTTTGGAGGACGTTTTAGAACAGATAAAACTGCTTATAAAATTTTACAATCCGGATTTAATTGGCCTAATAGTTTTAGAGATGTTTATAGATATATCAGAACTTGCGACAAATGCCAACGAGTAAGTAATATATCTAGAAGAAATGAAATGCCTCTAAATTTTATATTAGAAGTTGAGATTTTTGATGTTTGGGGATTAGTTTTTATGGGACCATTTGCTCCTTCATTTGGAAACTCATATATATTTGTTGTTGTTGATTATGTTTCTAAATGGATTGAAGCACAAGCTTTACCTCGATGTGATGCTAAGAGTGTTTCAAAGTTTTTAATGAAAAATATTTTTTACTAGATTTGGAATGCCGAGAGTGATTATCACTGACGGAGGATTTCATTTTAGAAATAAATATATCCACAAACTAGTAGAAAAATTTTACATTATTCATAAGATATCAACTGCTTATCATCTACAAAACAGTGGATTAGCTGAAGTTTTTAATCGAGAGATTAAATGAATATTGGAAAAGACTGTAAACCCTATTAGATTGGATTGGTCCATATGACTAGACACTTCATTATGGGCATACAAGACTGCTTATAAAACATCGATTGGAATGACTCCTTACAGGCTTATTTATGGAAAGACTTGCCACATACCAGTTGAATTAGAACATAAAGCTTATTGGGCAATTAAAGAATTTAATTATAATCTCAAAGAAGCTGGTGAGAAGAGATTATTGCAAATGAATGAATTAGAAGAATTAAGAAATGAATCTTATCATAATGATATAATTTATAAAGAAAAATTGAAATTATGGCATGATTGGAAGATTAACCTGAAGAATTTTGAGCCAGGACAAGAAGTTTTGCTTTATAATACAAGATTGAAATTATTTTCTGGGAAATTGAAATCTCGATGGTTAGGGCCTTTCACTATAACTCAAATATTTTCATATGGAACTATAGAAATTGAAGATCCAAAAACTGGGCATAGATTTAAAGTAAACGGACATAGATTAAAACCTTATTTTGAAGGGAGAATACCATATTTTAAAGAGTTTTTAATGCTCAGTCAACCTGATTACTAACTAAATTAGGTCGGGCTGACGACTTTATCGGAGGCAACCCATAGTAGTTATTAATTATGATCTATTTACTAACGTTATTGAAAATTAAAATATAGAATAAATTATACTACTCATTTTACTTTTTAAAATCATCACAAATTTGAATCTATAATGAAGAAATCAGAAAATATTTGGACCGGAGCGAAAATTGGGCAATTTACCTAATCTTGCCGACAGCGAGATAGATCATGCCGACAGCGAGATCGGACACCCAAATTCAGTTCAAAGTATTAACTAGCTCGCCGACGGCAAGATCATTACCGTCGATGGCGAGATGGTTAAAAAGTGAGTTTTAAGAGTTATTTTGCAGTTTTGGGCGGTTCTAACCTATAATATTCACTACAAATCGTTTATAACTCATATTTACACCATTCCTTCACTAGAAACGAATAGAGCCCCTCCAAAACAATCCATAATGGCCCCCAACCCATTAGAAACCACGAAATCCGGAGTGTTTAATCGATGAAAGTTCGTCAGTTCTGAGGCTCAGCGACTATTCAACAAAGTTTTGATGAAGCAGCGACTGATTAAAGAAAGAGGATTCATAAACAGAGGAGCTGAGAAATCAATGACAATAATTGAAAAAATGATTGTTCAAAGACATTGGGAGGTATTATGCTACATAACATATGCTGTTGTCATTCCATTAGTCAAGGAATTCTACTCTAATCTGCATGCGATCCATAATGGAAGTGTTTACGTAAGAGGCAGATGGGTGAATCAATGAATTATACTCGATTGAAAATACCCCTGTTTGCCACTATTCAAATTTTGTTCTGACAAGAGACAACTTGAACGAGATATATCGATATTTGACCGACGAACCTGATGACTGGGAAATACGAGAAGACGGGTATGTAAGTTTTTCTGCATCACTTCTTAACCCCGTCTCAAAGCATTGACATTTCTTTATTTCGTCAAAGTTATTACCCACTATGAGGGTAAACAAAGTCTCGAAGGAATGCACAATTTTAAATTACTGTATTCAATCTGGATTACCCATCGATGTTGGATCTATCATTGTGAAGTTTACATTAGGATTAATTGTGAATGGATCGCTTCATGGACACGGACACCCATCAACAATTTTTGCTTTATGTAGTCAGTACCAAGTTTCCTACAAAGCTCGGGAAAAAGAGTTGTTACCCTGGAAACCATTAGATCCGATAGATATGTTTCCTACTTTGGATAACAATGATGATATAACAATTATCTCTGACCAAGCATTTCAAAACAATCCTTTAATCAGGCCTTTGACTGATAGAACTAACCTGATTCTACGAAAAATTAAAGGATTGGAGAAGGATTGACAGAATGTGATGAATTCTATTGATAATATCTCTGATTTATTCGATCACATAGACTGGAGAATGAAGGAGCATTTCGATCATTTAGGACATCTGGAGGCAAGTTTCATACGACTGTTAAGACAGAAGGGATGGATTGAAGAAGATTCTACAGAAGAATTCCCATTCAGGCCTTTCTACAATCTATTTGTGCACCTACGATCTATTGGGAATATCAGGGAAGAAATTAGTTCAGATTCCAATGAGTAGCAGAGATGTATCCTTATTTTATTTATGTGTGTTGATTTGAAATTATTTTTTAATATAATTTGGATTTTACGAAGTTAATCTCCGTTTATATGAGATTGTATGTTGTTTGTTTAGTCTCAGCATTTAGAGTACTGTGGTATGGATTGCAATGCTGAGTTAGATGTGTTTTGGTTAATTTGCTAAGTCAATTGTTAGTTTTGTGGTATTTGAAGTTTGTAAGTTCATGGATTTCATTTATAAAAGTTATAATGTTTGTGTTGTGTAAACTTTATATGAGTCAGGAGAATATCTAATCTTAGAAAAATATATCAAATTAAGTAACCGAACATTAGAACAAGACTTAATTAAATTGAACATAATTGAAAACATAAAAATTTCTAAAAATTCGGAAATCCCACCTACAACGAGATCGACCCCGCCGACAGTGAGATTTTCATGAAACTTTAGCCTTGGTGAATTAATTAGGTCGCCGACGGCGAGAAATTTCTCACTAACAGTGAGATCGCCAAATGTACTATATTTTGACCGGTCAACCGACACTATTCATCATCCCCTTCGTCAAAACTTCAAAAAACCGAGGCTTGATAGATCTAGGATTTGGAGCAATTTCAAGACATTTTAACGCTGTATTTCATCTTCCCTTGGTAAGAGCTTCACTCATATGTAAAAATTTTTTATTTTCACCATGAATTCTACATTGAGGATTTTGGGAAAATTTTGAAATGTGAAGAAAAGACTTGGAAGAAATTCATAGAATTTGATTTAGATTGATTTTAGTAACATTAGGAAGCTATTTTAGTAATATTTTAGAGATTAGTTAAGATTTTTGTGAATTTCATAGATAAAAAAAATGGCTCCGTGACAAAGAAGACGATTGGATTACGACAAAAACCGATTTGTGAATGCAAGGGCACAGCCAAGATATTATCACAACATTCAAGCCAGGAAATGCATTCAAGATTTAGTTTTTAAAGATCCAAGAGGAGAAGTGGAACAAATAATCAAGGAAAGAAGATGTGAGAACTTCTGTTACACCACAAATAGAGCTGCAGTGGAAGTAGTTAAAGAATTCTATGCCAATCTGACAGTGATAGAAGATTCCCAAATCAAGGTGAGAGGATTTTTGGTTGATTTCAGTGTTGCTAGAATCAATTCATTTTATGAAGTATGAGACTTGCACACCAGTGAATATGATACTTTTGGTACTATGGAAGGACCACTAGAAGAAGTAATAGACTTTCTCACTAATGGGAAAGGAGTTTTGAAGATCAAGTAGCGAGAAAGGGTAAACTTTCTTCTCTCTATGTTGAATGCGTTGTCTAAAGCCTGACATTATTTTATCTGTTCTACTCAGTAAAAGGGATAGAGCAATTCTGAATTTCTGTCTTTAGAATCAGAAGAGTATTAATGTGGGAAATGTAATTTACAAGAATATATTAGCCACTGCTAGAAGTGAGAGCGGAGGAGGACTAGGACACCCTGGTCTAATTTATGCACTCCGCCAATTATCTGGGGTAGAGGCGAGAGATGATGAGGAATGGGCGGAGCCTATGAAACCCATTACTCTGGCTAATATTAAAACCTATGAATCCCACGAAATATGGAGATCTGGAACAAGGAGTTATGTACCTTCATTCGAGTAAAGATATTCCCTCAACAAGTTATGACCCTCAAACTTACAGTTCCCCTACCCTTCATGATCTGATGAATGAGATGACCCTGCAGAGAAAGAGTTTTGAGAAGATAGAAGAGAAATTGGAGCATATTGATCACAGGATTGGAGGTTTGGAGAGGCGACATGATTATGACAATGAGTACCTCCAGAGACACTCTAATTATGAGAGAGCTTATTACGATGATGAGAGTCGCTATAGCAGAGGAGAACTCGATGTTGTATTCCCTGAGTGCCCTCGATACAATCAATATCAGCCTACTCCACCTGCAGATCAAGGAGGCGACGACGTTGCTTGGGATTTTGATTTAGGAGATTTGATTTTAGATTTGATGTTTAATTTTATTTGTTTAAGTTGTTTTAATTACGAACTTTAAATGTTATGTTAGATGATTGTTTACGTGATTTCTGTGGAACTTTAAAATGGATGTTTGGTTTATGAACTGATTGTGATGTAATATTAAATTGTGGAATTTTGTTGTTGAAATTAGTTAGTTTATTTTAATATTTAAAACTGTTATTATAATTTCTAAATAGAATAACAATTGTATGTTTAGCAGTAGATTAAATATAAGTTGTGTTAGTATTTTGTACTTATTTCAAAAATTTCTTTACCCAGCAATTTTTCTTAAATATTATGTGTAAAAAGATACTAACAGTACAGGTTAAGTAAGTAATGAAGAAAACCTGCAAATTTCAAAAAGAGAAATACCTAAAGCTCGAAGGTATGATTTAAATATTACAGTTTATTTCCTTTTCACTCTATATGATTAGATAGAAAAACTTAAGTTTAGGGGAGGGAAAAACACAAATTTAATTATTAAATTGTTCTCATTTTATATTTTCAAAAAAAATTTATTATAAAAATGATTTTATATAGTAACTTTAGTTCAGTAAACTAGAATTAATTTATTTAATTATTATAGAATGTTGAATAAAATATTTCTAGTAATTAAGCTAATTTTGTAGATTAAGATATTTGGTATAAAAGAATAAGAATATAGTCAACTATTTAAAGTAAGGAAAACTATATTTTAAAATATGAAATTCTTAAGTATTTAATTGAGAAAGAAGAGATTAAAACCCTATGAAGTAAAAACTATAAAATACATATAAGGTAAG
Source organism: Papilionanthe hookeriana x Papilionanthe teres (assembly GCA_022702705.1). Classification (NCBI taxonomy): domain Eukaryota; kingdom Viridiplantae; phylum Streptophyta; class Magnoliopsida; order Asparagales; family Orchidaceae; genus Papilionanthe; species Papilionanthe hookeriana x Papilionanthe teres. The sequence continues at coordinate 56,053,094 of CM040430.1, read as the reverse complement.
GAAATATTTCAAGTTTCAAATTTAGGAAAGAGGAAAATGAAGTTCAAAATCATTAACAGGCTATCCAGATACAGTAATCCTCACTTGGAAAAGAAAAAGAAGGATTGAAAATCAATCCCTGAAAAGAAAAATAAAATAATAAATATAAGTGAGGAGAAGCTTGAGGAGATGCCTTATGAAAAATTGGCTTCATTCGAATCAACCTAAAGGGTAAACTCAATTATATTTCTAAACTTATATTTATGGATTAGTATTTTACTGAGTAGTGTTTTCATGAATTCCTATCGATTGAATATCTTAAGTAATTTATTATTACAAATATAGTTATTTTTGAAATAAATAGAAGACTAGAAATCTTAATCTTGATGACTAGATAGCCTCATATCTATAGAGTTAATTTAATTATCTAAAAATATTTCTATTAAACTTTACTTATAGTATTTATTAAAATTTAATTCATAGCTTTTCCGAATTAAAATTTTTATTAGAAATAATTATTTACTTTTATTAAGTATAAAAATTACTTGAGGACAAGTAATACTTAAGTTTGGGGGAATTTAATCACTAGAAAATGTATTAAGAATTTCATACCAATTTTATATGAAATTGCACTTTAAAGAAATGTATTTTCTTTGTTTTATTGCACGAATGAAGAATTATAAGTACTGAAAGCAAAAAGCACAAAAGAAGTGGAGTTGGAGCAAAAAGGACTCAATTTGATGAAAAATGAACTATCCCGCCGACAGCGAGATCAAGGCTGCCGACGGCAAGATTTTCCAGAGAATTTTTTGAATATATTATAAAGAGCCCACTGACAGTGAGATCGATCCCGCCGACAGCAAGATCGGCGCGGTTAGCCACCTTCTAGAAGCCCGCCGACATCGAGACCGAGCCCGCCGATGGTGAGATAGTTGAAAAGAGCCAGATATAATGAACCTGGACGCTTTTTGAAGAGGTGCTTAAGCAACCTTTGAAGATTTGACTCCTTCTATAAATAGAGACGATTTCTGTCCCTTTAGTGTGTCATTTTTTGGAGTCTTTTGGTGTCGTTTTAAAGTCAATTAGTATTCATTTGTGTTGGAGTGTAAATCAGAGAGTCTTTGTGAGTTTAATTAAGTGTGTTGACCTGGAAGGAAAAGTCAAAGGAACTTCAAGGAGTCTGCTTAGGGAGAAGAATTGAGATAAGTATATTTGTTATTGTTTGTTAACTTTAATGAAAGCCATGCTTTGTGTTATTTTTCACATACTTTCTAAGTAGTTTCCTTAGTCTTTTTCCTTGTTGTTGAGATTATGTGAAGTGACGATTCAAAGTAACTGTGCCTAAAATTATTAAATAAAAATTGTGATAATCTTTTACTTAAAACTTAATTTACTTTTAATTTGGCCAATTGATTTGTTAACATATGTTGAATTATCAACTATAGTAAAGATTACATCCGAGATTCAAGGAAGTCAAAAGCCTTGGAAGGAGGGTGCAAATAAATAAAGAAATATTAACTATCAGGCGTAGAATTGGATATTTTAGTGTGACGAACAAAAATATTCAATTCGGTCCTATTGTTTGAGAGCTGAAGGGTAGATGTTAGCCCTCAGGTGAGGGGAACGTGGGAGCTCTGAAGTGGCACCCGGTATCCTCCCAGCTTAGCCGCAGATTCAATAATCAAACATAGGACTAGTCAATGTTCTTTGCACCTTGACCAAAGGGTAAAGAATAGGAATTCTCCTATTTGGCACAATACAAACTCTAAACTACTTTAATTCATCATTCACTTAATTCTCTCAATAAGGAGAAAGATGCTTTTCTAAATTAGAATCTTACATTTAAACCTTTTTGAGCAATAGTTTTAGTATAAGTGTTTTTAATTTCCGTATACTAGCTTAGTAAGTAAGTCTACTTTAATTTATCTTTGAAATTCTCTAACTTCCCAGTGGGATCGATATCTTGGACTCCATTAGAGCTCTTTATTACTTGATAACGATACGTATACTTGCGTAGTATCCACATTATAAATCATAATTTTCATAAAAGAATCATCAGTGTAAATACCTATATTTGGTGCGGGATCAAGTTTTTAGTGTTGTTGCCTATATCAATAACATATTTTTGTAAGTATAAATATCAAAAGTAGGTCAGTCCTAATGTTTAGAAACTGAAGCGAAGTTAGCCTTCAGGTGAAGGGAAGTGGGAGCTTTGGAGTGAGAGCCAGTATCCTCCCAGCCAAACCACGGATTTGGGGACTAAACTTAGGATTAACCAATGTTCTTTATACATTAAAATATGGGTAAAGAATAGGAATGCTCCTATTTGGCACAATACATTTGCATCACTGATCTGTGTCACAATAATCATCAAATTATGAATGGAAAAGAGGAAGACTCTTTCTTGCAACTAAACTTTGTTATAAATTTAGTCTTGCGTTAGTTTAACTTGCTAGAGTTTAGAACGTGCTCTGGTAGATATAGTAACTGAACCTGTTTGTCTTTACTTCAAGAATTAAACCACTTGCAATTGTGTTGTGATTTGATAAGAGATTTCTGTGCTACGCCATAAAAGTAAAGCCTACCTGTGAGATCGATATTCTAGGACTCCACTAGAACCCTGCATTACTCGAGCGATACGTATACATTCGTTAATTGCGTGACTCATTATCATTTGAATCAATAGTATATATATATATATATATATATATATATATATATATATATATATAAATCTAAGCATTAATTTTTGCAAATTAAAGAAGTCGCACCAAGTTTTTAGCGCCATTCCGGGGAGGCAAGGTAAAAGAAAGAGTAACTGTTAAAATTTATTTTTGTAGTATTGGAAATCATATATTTGAATTGCAAGTCATAGTTGTGTGTGTCTATTTGTTGTTAGTGTGTGTTTATTTTGTTCGTATGAGTAGTATCAGATCTATAGGTTTAGTACCTTACGATTCTGAATTAGAGCATATTATTAGAAAAATTCGAAAAAAACAAAAACAATTTGCAAATCCTCACAAAAAGGTAAACAATTAAAACAATCAAAATAAAAATATACCAAGACCTTTAAGAGATTATGCTTATCCAACAACAGATAAAATTCACTTAATTATTCAAAATTCTGATGTTGATGCTAATTTATTTGAGCTTAAACCTGCTATTATCTAAATGGTACAGAATAATAAAATTGGAGGAACACATAATGAAGATCCTAACTTACATCTTGCTAGTTTTTTAGAACAACCAAGGAAATACCAATTTTAGACCTTATTATCCTCATAGTTTTAATAGTAATCAACAATTTAAGGAAAAAAAGTTATCTTCTGAAGAAATGATTCTGAATATGGGTAATCAAATTCAAGCTCAAAACGTTGCGATGAAGAACATTTAAAATCAATTGGGACATATCTTTATTGAGCTTAATAATAGACCTTCTGGGAATCTTCCTAGCAATGTTGAGATCAAACCAAAAGATCAAAACAAAGAGCAAATTAAGGTTATTCAATTAAGGAATGGAAAGAATTGAAATCAAGAGTTCAAAAAGAAGTCGAAGTTGAAAGAGAGGAAGTGAACATTGAGAAAGGTTCTAATAAGATATATCTAGACAAATATCTGATATATCCAATGAAGATAACTGTTGAAAAACCACCTCTTCATTTTCCTCAAGGACTAAAGAAACAAAGTAGGGATAACAGATTTGCAACATTTTTTGAAATTCTTAAGAAATTAATGATTAATATTCCCTTTGTTGAAGCAATAGAGCAGATGTCTGATTATACAAAGTTTATGAAGGATATTCTTAAAAGGAAGATAAAGTTTAAAGACCACGAGATTGTTGCACTTAGCGGTAAGTGTAATGCAATTATCTAGAAAAAACTTCCAGAAAAACTTAAAGACCCAGGTAGTTTCACTATCCCGTGCGCTATAGGCGAAAATTTTTTTGGAAGAGCTTTATGTGATATTGGAGCTAGTATTAATCTTATGCCTTTATCAACTTTCAAAAGATTGGGAATAGGAGAAATTTCACCTACATCTGTGACTCTTCAATTGGTTGATCGTTCTATCACTTAACCTAAAAGAGTTGTGAAAGATGTATAAGTGAAGGTGGATAAATTTATCTTTCCTGTGGACTTTATTGTATTAGATATAGAGGAAGATAAAGAAATTCCAATTATTTTGGGAAGAAAATTCCTTGCTACTAGGAGAGCTATGATTGATGTCCAAAAAGGAGAATTAACTATGAGAGTTAATGACCAAGAGGTAACTTTCAATATTCTGAAATCTATGAAGTACTTTTCAACTGAAAAAAATGATGAGTGCTATCAAATGGAAGTCTTTGACTATTTGAGAGAAGATTATTTTAAAGAAGTATTTGAAGAAAATCTGGAAAGTAAGGATGAAAATGAAAGTGAAAATGAAGATGATTTGGTTGATATGAAGAATGAAAAGTTAGACTTTTTTCAGGAAAATTTTGAAAGATTGGATAATGTGGAAAATGAAGATAAAAGTTTGATTCCATCTATCATTAAACCCCCTGAACTTGAGCTGAAAATTCTTCCTAATCATTTAAAGTACATGTTTCTAGGAGAATCATCTTCCCTACCAGTCATTGTATCTTTGAATTTAAATGAATATCAAGAAAAAAAATTATTGAAAACTTTAAAAAGATACAAAAAAGCTTTTTGTTGGTCCATAGCGGATATTAAATGAATCAGTCCTTTGATTTGTATGCATAGAATTTTATTGGTTTAACAACAAAAACCAAGAGTTGATCCACAAAGGAGACTGAACCTAATAATGAAAAAAGTGGTTAAAAAAGAGATATTAAAGTGGTTAGATGCTGTAATTATATATCCTATTTCTGATATTGTTTGGGTGAGCCCAATTCATTGTGTTCTTAAGAAAGGAGGAGTGACTGTTGATGTAAATCATTGAGATGAAATTATACCGACAAGATAAGTCATTGGTTGGCGAATATGTATTGATTATAGAAAATTAAATGCCACCACTAGAAAAGATCACTTTCCTTTATCCTTTTTAGAGCAAATGCTAGACATACTTGCTGGACACAAGTATTATTACTTTATAGATGGATATACCAGTTATTACCAAATAGCTATTGCTCATGAGGATCAAGAGAGAAGTACCTTTACTAGCCCTTATGAAACATTTACTTTTAGAAGATTGCCCTTTGGATTATGCAATCCACCTGCAACATTTTAAAGATGTATGACATCCATATTTAACAATTTAATTGTTGATGGAATATATGTGTTTATTGATGATTTCTCAGTATTTGGAGAATCATTTGATGCATGACTATGCAACTTAGAAAAAGTTTTAGAGGTATGCGAGAGAACAAATTTAGTCCTAAACTTGAAAAAGTGTCAATTTATAGTTGTAGGAGAAATTGTTTTTGGGCATAAAATATCTGAATATGGCATGGAAGTAGATCTTGCGAAAATTCATGTTATAGAAAATTACTACCTCTAACAATTGTGAGAGGGGTAAGAAGCTTTTTGGGACATGTGGGATTCTACAGGCGATATATCAAAGACTTTTCTAAAATTTTTAAGCCTCTATGCCAACTTTTGGAAAAAGAGAAAAAGTTTGATTTTAACGATGAATATTTAAAAGCTTTCGATCTATTGAAGAAAAAATTTATTGCTGCACCTATAATAATTTCACTTGATTGGGAGAAACCATTTGAACTAATGTGTGATGCTAGCGATTATGCTATTAGAGTAGTTTTAGGGGAAAGACATGATAAAAAGTTTAAAGTCATATACTATGCACTCTTACTGCTACTCAAATTAATTACACTACTACTAAGAGAGAGTTATTAGCATTTGTCTATGCTTTCGAAAAATTTAGATCTTACTTAATCGGAGCTAAATGCATAGTGCATACTGATCATTCTGCTATTAATTACTTAATGAAAAAGAAGGATGCAAAACCAACATTGATTCGATTGATGCTTTTAATGCAAGAATTTGATTTTGAGATCGTTAATAGAAAAATGGTCGATAATCAAATAGCTGATCATTTATCTAGACTTGAACAACCTAATTTAGATTATTTTAAAAAGAAAATTACTAAAAAATTTTTCTCGTGATCAATTATATAATGTTATTGAAAGAAATTTACCGTGCTATGCTGATATTGTGAACTACATCGTTAATAATATTTTACCACTTGATTTAACAATCAATAACAGAAAAAATTTAAGCATGATGCTAAATTTTATTTCTGGGGTGATCCTTATCTATAGAAGCAATGTAAAGATCTTTTTATTAGGAGATGCGTGCCTTATGAAAAAACTGAAAAAATATTCGAGAATGTCATGATTTTGAATTTGGAGGACATTTCAGAATTGATAAAACTGCACATAAGATTTTGAAATCTGAATTTTATAGGTCTGCACTTTTCTGAGATGTTTATAAATTTATCAAAACTTGTGATCGATGTCATATAATAGGTAATATATTTAGAAGAAATGAAATGCCTCTTAATTTTACTCTAGAAGTTTAAATTTTTAATGTAGAAGGATTAGATTTTACGAGACCATTTATGCCATCATTTGGAAATATATATATACTGATTGCTATTGATTATGTATCAAAATTTATTGTGGCAATAGTTTTACTTAGGTGTGATGCTAAAAGTGTTTCGAGGTTTTTAATAAAAAATATTTTCACAAGATATGAAATGCCTAGAGTAATCATCTCTAATGGAGGATCCTATTTTAAGAATAATTTGATTCAGAGAATGACGGAAAAATATAATATTATGCATAAAATCTCTACATCTTATCATCCCCAAACTAATGGATTAGCAGAAGTATCTAATCATGAAATTAAACAAATTCTAGAGAAAGTCATTAATCCTGAGAAATTGGATTAGTCTGTTGGATTAGATACTGCTTTGTGGGCATACAAAACTTCTTATAAAACTCCTATAGGATTGTCCCCGTACAGATTAATCTTTAGAAAAACCTATCACTTTCCAGTTGAATTAGAATATAAAGCCTATTAGGCGATAATGAAATTGAATTTTAATTTGAAAGATGCTGGTGAGAAGAGACTGTTGCAATTGAATGAATTGGAAGAAATCAGAAATGAATCATACGATAATGATGGAATACATAAGGAAAGAAGAAAAATATGGCATGATCAGAAGATTTTCAAAAAAGAAATTGAACCAGGACAAAAAGTTTTATTATACAATACAATATTGAAATTATTTTCTGGGAAACTGAAATCTAGATGGATAGGACCTTTCATTGTCGTAAAAGTGTATCAGTTTGGAGTTATGATTATCGAAGACCCTAAATCTGGAAGAATATTAAAAGTTAATGTCCAAAGATTAAAACCATATTTTGAAGGCAATATACATAATTTTAAAGAGGTTTTAATGTTGGATCAACTTGAATAACTGAAAGTTATGTCGGGCTGATAATGTTAAACCAAGTGCTTTGTGGGAGTCAACCCACAGTTATTGAGTGTTTTCTTTGTTTGATGTGTTATTTGTGTTTGTTTGTTGCTTAATTAAGTCTTATTCTTCCTTAAATATAATTAATATATTTAAGAAATGAATCAAATCATAATTTGGAAAAAAATTAAATGAAGTGAAGTTTGGTGAATTTGAACTAGGGCCGAACTGTGCTGATATCAGCGTCGGACAGCGCCGCTGTTCAGAAAATCGCTTCTCGTCTGTAAAATTCGAGTTTTGGCGGTTCTAGGTGGTAGCTCCTCCATTAGAACTTACAAAAACTGCCCCTACATGCTAGAACTTCCAAAGAAACGAAGAGGAAGACCCAAATTCTTGTCCAAATGGATTATGACTCAATGGAAATTCAAAGATTTCAAGTGTTCAACTGTAGAAAGTTTGTAAGTTTTGAGGCGGAGCGAATTTTCAAAAAAAATATCTTGAAAATGAGATTAAGGAGTGAGGCTTTATAAATCGAGGTACAAATTCCCTTACAAATAGAATTAATGAAATTATTGTTCAGAGACATTGGGAAGTATTGTGTTATACTACTACTGTTGTAGTTATTTGGTTGAGAAGGAGTTTTATGCAAATCTTCATGGAATAAGCCAAGGATCAGTTTATGTGTGAGGTAGGTTTGTCACATTTACTATTGCAAAGATTAATGATTTATACATGATAGAGAATGTGACAATTTGCCACTATTCAAATTTTTCTACGACGAAGGAAAATATAAATGACATATACAGATATCTGACGGATGAAAGTGATGAAAGGGAGATAAGAGATAACAGGTATGTAAGTGTTGACCTCATTTTTGGTGAGGTCTTTTCTTCTCTCTCCTTAGTACCTGGGATCTAGCCATAGGTTTTTTTCCTTTGACTATCATAGAGGACTAGAAATGGGATCCACCACTTAGAAATTCAAACACCTCTTAACTCCCTGCAAACCCCATAAGTTTGATTGTAAACCCCTAAGTCACTTGGAGGGTTAAGATCAAATGTGGAGGTTTAAAGGATGAGTTCCCTATAGGACTCTTTGGCCTTAGGACTACCCTAGGTGGCCTGGTCTGGTGAGGGTTGACCTGCACACATTACACTTTCACACACATTCCAAATCCTAAAACCATTCATACCTAGCTTGACTTCCTGACTCATGTAGGTAGTTCATATGGATGGACCTTAACCCCTAGGCCCTTGGCTAATAGGGTTAGGAAAAACATAGTGAATGTCCCAAATGAGTCCTCTCATGACTCTTATGGGCCTAATATGGCTTCATGGCTCCACCAAAGTGATTCCGTTCTACTCAAACTTGATTAATCTTCATTTTCCCAAAATTTTAATTTTTGACCCCCGGGACCCTACACCCACCAAACCTACCAAATGTCCTTGAAGCTACCAAAAATTTGCAAAAATTACCTAAATTACCCAAAATTCCTAAAAAACCAATCCTAAAAATTTCCCACCATTCAAATTGATCATCCTTAGCCAAATACACCAAAATTTCCAAAAAATACTCCCCAATACCCTCCAAATACCCAAAATGCCCCTTTTAACCCAAAATTCCAAAAATTCAGAAAATTCCCAAAAAATCCCAAATATTCCCAATTTCATTTTGTTCAACTAGACCATAAGCTAATTTTGTCAATTTATCCCACTTTTACAAAAAACCCCAATTTGACCCAGTTTTAACCCAAGTGAACCCAATGTCAAACCAAATCAATCCAATTGACCTCAATGTTGATCCAATCCAATTCTAAACTTCAATTAAATATCGCCAATATCCATTTAGACCAAATCCAAGGCCAATTTGATTAACATTTGGATCCAATTCCAATTTGAAGCTTAAAGCCCAATTTTGGCCCATGACCTAAACTTAGCCCAAACTAACCCAACTCAACTCCAATTAACCCCAAATCTTTTCTAAAACCTTCCCAATACCCCCACAAATAAAGTGCTAACTAGATTTTCCCCAAATTTGAACATAAACTCCACCCAAATCTAACCCAAAACCAAAATCCCCATTTTTGGCCTAAACCCACCATAAACCCAAATGGGCCCAAATCCGAGATTTAAAGCCCAACCAAAATTGAAAACTCTTCGTTACACCCCATAAACATTTCTCAACTTTAATTTTACATCAAATCCAACATTAGGCCAACCTTAAACAAAGTTAGCCCAATTTGACCCACTTTGGCCCCTTTACTAAGAAGACCCAAATTAAAACCAATTCAATTCCAAATCACTTCAAATTTGTTCCAAATCACTCATGACACATCCCTAAACTAAACCCAACATTTGTTTGGCCTAATCCTTCACAAAATTTCCATCTACCAATTTGTTTTCAAACCTAAAATCCCACCTCCTTAAACCTTTTTAAAAGCCCACTTCGAACAAATTCAAAAGCCCAAATTTCATTCCAAAGCCCACATGAAATTTTCCCTCATCATTTCCTATGATTTAAATCACCCCCAAGTCCAAAACCCATCATTTTGATTAAACCAAAATAGCATCATGACAAAACCAATCAAAAATTCCAAATAACCTTTTTTCATGAAAATTGACCAAGCCATGGACAAGCTATAGCTAGCCATGAAGCCATCCTTAAGCCCCATGCAAGCCATGTGAGTGGTGTTCATGTGACCATACCATATTGGGAAAGAGGAGGAGCCTCTTTCTTGATTCCCTTAAAGTAATTAAGCACTCTCATGTCTCCCCTAACCCATGCTTAAGCCTAATTGTACTTGGATTGTGACTTCTCCCCACTAATCAAGCTGAATCAAGGGAGCTTTTCTCAGCCCAAATCAGACCATGGAAAGGTGAACCAAGCCCAACCTCATGCTTTGACCAATTTGAACTTAAACTCCTCAATTTAAGCTCCATTCATGGCCAAAGAGAAGAGAGGCAAAAATTACCTTGGGGAAACTCTGCCGAATTGTTCCCAAAGATTCTCCAAGGCTTCCTAAGCTCAATCCAACCATTTCCAATTGAGGCATCACCTCTTAGACAAAGGTATCAAATTTTTTGTCCTCCAACAGAGCTTATTTTAAATTTCTATAAATATTCACATGCTTTAAGTATATCATCACCATATAAATATGTGCTACTCGATTAGACGATCATTTTAAAAAAATATCACTCAATTTCGTTGAGAAACGAGTGAGATATCAAGGTTTGAAGGTAGACGATTTTGGGTGAATAGAACTAGGAGAGAGGAGCAGTAGCTGTCCGATCACATGTGTATCACACAGATGGCCGAGATGCAGTCGGACGGGAGCTTCGTCCATAAGCAGAAACGTGCTAGCCAATCACGGAGCAACATGTGGCCCCCTTGATAGCGATAATTTGAGAGGGAAATTGGATTTTTGATTTATTTTTGAACATAAACTTCAAAAAATCATAACTTTTCATAGAAAAATCACAAAACTAAAATAAAAATATCATCTTGCTCAGTGAACAGAGGAGAACAACGTGGCAAAATAATTGAGTTAATTTGATGAGTATTTTATTTTTAATTAATTATTTACTGTTTTGAGTATTTTGATTCTCCATTTGCATACACAATTGACCATGGCATGAGACCATAAAACTTTTGAAGCCTCTAATCTTGGGAGCATTCCCTGAATTTTTCAAGGTCAGAAGCTATTTCTATAGCAAGTTATGTATTTTTCAAGTTTATGTCACGGTTTTGGTATTTTAATTCCAATAATTAGCATATTGTTTAATAAATTCTAGAAAAATTTGGGGAAGTTTCTTAGGACTAAGGGACCCTAGGATAATTATGGTTAGGCTTAATTCATTAAGAATAACCCTAATTAGCTTAAATACTCAAAATTAAATTTTAATTAATTAGGGTTAACCACATATTAAAATAACTTAAAATCAATTCTTTATTGATCATGAGGATACAGAGAAGCTTGCATAAAAATTTAAAGTCAATTGGAAATGATTAGCCCCACTAAATGAATTAATTAAGCCACATGATCAAAATTAAACTTTAAAAATTCATAACTCCAAAAATACATTTTAAAAATTCACTAAATTGGTTTTACAACCTCTTTGATATTAGAGGAGTCTATAAAAATGAAAATTGAAATTTTGTAAAATTTTTCATTTTTAATGATATTTTTGATATTTAAATAATTAAAAAATAATAAAAATCATAAAAATAATAACAAAAACATAAAAATGTCATATTTCACCTCCTAATCACTTATGGATAAACCAAATATTTTTCCCAAGTCTCAAAGTAAAGATATTGAATTTTAAAGGCTCAAAACAATTTTTAATATTAAAAATGTATTTTCCAACCTTTTCACTAAATTAATTCCAATAAATGAAAGAAAAATCAAAAAATTATAAAATTTGTTCCTCTGAACTCCTTGAGGTTAGAGATATTTAAGAAAAATATAAAATCCTTTTTTCATTTTTAATTTTATTTTATAATTAATTAACACTCCAAAACTCAAAATAATTATAATAAATAAAATATAGTTTAAAAAATCACCAAAATTGGTCCAAGTGGTTTTCTGGTCATTAGAAACATCCCTTAATTTTCTTAAGGACAGAAACCTTTCCTTAGTCATGTTGTTGAATTTTCATTGAAAACACTTATTTTTCATAAAAAAAATTATATAAATTAAATTAAATTCAGAAAAATCACATATTCCCCTCTAATGTCTTAATTGACATATGAATAAAGTGACATAAAAATTTTAAGTTCATTTGAGCTTAATTTGATGAGTTATGATATAAATAAGCATAAAAGGGCATAAAGGTAATTAAAAGATTTAACCCTAATTAATACTTAGGTTTAATCAATGGGGAGGGTAAAATGTTTGATCTTAAAATTTTCATTAGAAGATTTAAACTTAGAGAATTAAAGGGGTAGAAACCCATCAATCATCTTGAAAATATTTAAAGTAAACCTTAATTAATTAAATAATTTGAATTTTGGAAGAATAAATTAAAATTTGGATTATTAAAATGGGGATATAATTTAGAGAGATTATAATAACTTAAACTAAAATCCCTAAATGAATCACTTTAATAATATTTAACTTTTAATTAAGTTTAAAGTGATAATCGAAATTAAAAATTAAATAATTAAAAGGAAAACAAACCTTAATTAAATTAAAACTTAAAACATTAAATAATTTGATAATTAAATTGAAATAAATTTAAACCAAAAAAATTATTAATTTCAAAAAATCTCTTGAAAGTAAATTTAAAACAAATTTGAAACATTAAAAATTAATTTCAAAAAAATAAATTCTTAATTAAAAAATATAATAATAATCAAACCAATTAAAAGTTAATCTAGAATATTGCAATTAAATTAAAATTAAATCATTAAATTAAAATTAAATCGTTAAAGTCTAAATTAAATAATTTAAACTCCTCTTTTAATTCAAATGGTTTAAAACACTTAAGGGTAAAACAACTTGAAGACTATTCCAAACTCAAATTTATTAATATTTTATAACTAAATTAAATCACTTTAAATCACCAATTCTTAATTTAAATCATTAAATCCTTTAATAAATTAATTTGCCCTTAAAGGTTTTCATTATTAAAACTCTTAAGTAAAGCATCAAGTGAAATGTCACTTTACTTATAGGATAATCAAACATTCTAATTCATTGAGAAAGAAATTAAACTAAATTCTTGGATGATCAATTCACCAGTGCAATTAAATTCACTTGGACTAAAAAATAATCCCAAAAATATTGAAAAAATGTTTAGGACATGTCCTAAACACTTCCTCAATATGATGGGAGGTTTTAGAAGAACAATTGAATTTAATTGTTCTTTGATGAAGAAAATCATCCTTAAACAAAATACAAGAACCTAGACGTCATAAGAGATGACTAGTAGTAGGATTAGGATCTTGGTAGACAACCAAAAACTCTCCCTTAGCTTTACCTAGGTACTTGTTATAAACATTTAAATGCTCTTAACATGTGTTTTAAGTGTAGCTTGGAATGACGGGAAGACCCTCCAGGTACGCTTTTATTTTATTGCAAGTTACTTACATGCACTGCGCTTTACTTTTCTTGCATGATAAACAGGATTGTTGCATGAAAACTGAAACCTTTAGGATAGCCACAAAACTGAAACCCAAAAATAAATTAAAAGTCACAACAAGATAAAATTCACCACCACAACATTCAAAATATAAAACAACTCAAAATTTAATTACAAACATAACAACAAAACTGCAATTATAACTAAATTAAAACGTCTCGTTGGATGATCGGGAATACCTCAGATGATGTAACCTACATTTTGCTAATGAGATTTACCACGATCTAAATGAAAGTGTGGAACTCATTCAGTTGAGTTCAGCAAATTCATCTGGACTAGTGAATCTGATAAAAATAACGGTGCCGGAATGATGGAACCGTGGGATCTTAACCGGTGTTGTTATAATAAACTTTAAGATTCCCCAAATAAAACATTAAAGTCATTTTAACCTTAAGACTTGTAAACCAAAACACTTCTCTCATCTACTGATTTTCATCTTCTAAAATTAAACCTGTGTAATAACAAGGAGCTTGGAGCATGGTGGGCAGCACGGCCATCGTCATCTGCAAAACCTGTGCCTACTTCAACAAAATCATTCTTAGAATTAAATAACCAAGCCATAGGATTTCGAGGTAGTTTTACTAGTGCAACATAAATCCTCAACTTTTCGTTAGGCATTTGCATAATCATGTTATGCAAATTAAGCCCTAACCGGTTTTAGGACTCCGAGGTAGTCGTTCGGTACGACATAAACCCTCACATCTTCAAGGCTATTTATATGATCATGTCATACAAATATAAATCCTAATTAATTAAAATTGGCAAGATACAACATTAAATAAATTCTTAAATTGAAGCCAAACAATAGGATAGTTTGGGAAGTTGCCAAGAATCTTCTTGGATCCTCAGCTTCTCCTTCTTTTCATCCTTTGGACTCTTAAAATAAACTATTCCAAATTTGAGCTAATCCCTTTTGAAATATCCAAAATCCAATCCTTTGAAAACTTTAAACTTTGAAATTCTTGAGAGAAAAACCACTGATCATTATCGAGAGTTTTTTTAAATGATTCCTGTCATTTAAGATGTAATTAACTATAGGGGCTTGCCCTTATAGGGAACTTTATGAACCCAAGTAATATAAACCCTGCTTAATTCTTTTATATTAAGCAGGGGAACTTGTCAGCTTATAAAATTGGTTCGCAAACCAAACAGATGTTACAAATCTTCTAGTTTATTTAATTGAGCCCCATTATCAAGCAATGTGTCTATTCTTCGGGATAGATACACGGTCTGTGATGCGGTGCTCGTTTATATAAACTATTTGGGATGTAAGATCAGTTTGATTTCATATCTTAAAATTTTCAAACTTAAAATTATTTTCAAAATCAAATGCTACTTTCTAAATTATATATATATATATATATATATATATATATATATAACTAAATTTAAAATCTAAAATTCGTCGATAATTTTTGTAGGCAACCCTTTTTCAAAATACAACACTCAACATAAAAATATGCCGACAATAAGTTTCTCAACCACACTGATAAATCCTATGTCAAAACACTTACATTACTTCATTTGTTCAAAATTGCTCCCAACAATGAAAATCTGTAAGGTAACTAAGGAGTGTGATATTCTGAATTTTTGTATTCAAATGGGAATACCTATTGATGTTAGTTCGATAATTGTTAAGTCTATTTTGGGATTGATTGTTCATGGGTCAAAGCATGGGCTTGGAAATCCTTCCACCATAATTCTCCTCTACAGCCAATCACAAGCTATATGAGAACTGGGAAAGAATACTTCTACCTTGGACGCCTACAGACCCAGCAGATGCATATAATAACTGGGCAATTAGTGATATGAAAGATATGTGCATTATTGAAGATTAACCATCTCAAAGGTCAGCACCTATTCCTCCTTATTTTCCTGAAAGTTCACAGATCATACTGAAGAAAATCAAAAAATTTGAGAAGGAAGTATAACATCTGATGAATGCAATAAACAATATTTCTAATTTCTTTGATCATCTTGATTGCAAAATGAAGGCGCACTTTGATCATTCGGGATATCTTGAAGGAAGGTTGATGCGATTGATGAGAGGAAAATGTTGGATTGAAGAGGATTCTACTGAAGAATTCCCATTTTATCCATTCTACAATTAATTTGCCCATGCTCAATCGATAAGAGATCTTAGAATTGATGATAGTTTGGAGGAAGAATGAAAACTTGATTAGTGTATTTATCTGTTTGTGTATCAGATTTCTTTGCTTTGCTTTACTTTATTTAGTTTGAATGTTATATTTGGACATGATTATTTGTTTAGTTTTCAGCGTTAGTGTGATGTGGTTGTGTGCGACGCTGAATTTAAGATTATATGACTTGAAAATATGTAATGTTTAGTGTTGTGTGCCTGTGTATGACTCATGGATTTTATGTATGAAAGTAATGTTATGTGTTGTTTGTGTTAAAAAATATCATTTGCCAAGGCTTTAGGATGTTATTCAATGCTTAAATAGACTAATTAGATATCAGAGCGGGCTTGAAATGATCGAAATTGCAAAAGAAAGGCAGAAGCCTAGTTTTTGAACTGGTGCCGAATGAAGCTGCAACCAGCACCGGATCGCACCAAAAGTTAGAGAGTTTGGCCATTTCAGCAAAATAATGCACTGAATGGTGCTGCTTCTAGCGTTGGACAGCGCTCGAACGTTCAAAATGCCTGAAACTTCAAATTATTGTGATTTAACCCTGGGATTCGCCATTTTTGCCCAAATCTTTGTCTTCAACCTCCAGCCATGGACGATTTTCATTCATAGGGCTCACTAGCATTTGGATTTGAAGCGATTTCGTGCCCAGAAAAGTTTAGATTTCATCTTCTCTTGGTAAGAGCTACATTCTAACCTAAAATTTTTCGATTTTGACTAGGGAAATCTCCTACATTAAGAAGATTTGGAATTTTGAAGTTTTTGGAGAAACTTTGGAGATTTTTCATGGATTTTGAGTTCTTATCTATTTAAATTTGCCTTGGAGTCGATTGCATTGTAATTTTAAAATTGATTTGGAAAAATTTGATAATTTTAGATAAATGGCTTCAAGTTTGGCTAAGGGGAATAGGAAATTTGAATATGATGAAAGTAAATTTGTGAATTTCATAGCCTATTCACGTTTTAGTATGTTTCTTAGCAATAAGAAATGTATTCTTGAAAGAGTCTTTGAAAATCCTAGAGGAATGCTTGAAGAAGAGATTGTTAATCGTCAATGGGAGATTTTCTGTTTTTTCACTACAAATGCGATGCTGGGTATTGTTCGAGAATTTTATGCTAACCTGCATTATTCTGAGAGTGAAGTTATTCTGGTTAGAGGCTAAATGGTTGAATTCACCCCTGTCAGCATAAATGCATTTTATCAGTTGAGAGCACCTTACCATCGTGAAAATGAAAATTTTGTTTATCACGAATCAAGCATTGGATGAGATTATAAACTTTTTGACTGATGGAAATGGGGAATGGAAAATTAAGCAGAGAATGAAAGTTAATTTTCCCCTTTCTCAAAAGCCTGACATTATTTCATTTCTACAAGACTGTTAGCTACCAACCATTACAGTGTTGTTACTGTTGATAGAGTTGTTCTGAATTACTGTATTTAGAATATGAAGAATATAAATATTGGGGCTATTATTCATAAAAGTATTTTGACAAGCTCAACAAGAGAGACTACAAAAAGACTATGACACCCCTGTCTGATTCATGCTTTATGTATTCAGGAAGGTGTAATGATTGAAGATAATTATGAGGTAGTCCACCCCATGAAGCCCATTACTAAATTAAATTTGAAAACTTATGAAGCCTTTGTACGATGGAAATGGAGTAAGAGAGCTGATGAATCTTCTTTGATTTGAGATAGACCATCTACATCTAGGGAGCCTACTCTGCATGATGTTATGGATCAATTGGAAAGGTTAAATACCAGAGCAGAGGGACTAGAAGTAAGGAGCAAAATTAATGATGATTATCAAGTGCGGTGGAGAGAATATGAGATAGCTTATCATGATACACATATGAGATTTTTTAGGGGAGATACTGATGCTGTATTTCCTACTTACCCTGAGTATACTCCATACCAGCTTGAGGAACCTAATGACTGTGGAGCTCCTGCAGAATATGAAGATTGGTAGTTTTTGTATTTTTATTTTTCTCTAAACTTTGTGATGTATTTGTGTTTTGTATTTATGATGTACCTGAGACTCCTTATGATTTGTATCTGAGATGTTATATGTGTGTTGGATGTACTTGTAGTAGACTTTTGTTGTTGATTTGTGATGTATGTGATGTGATATTGAAGTTTTGATGAGTTTGGATTGCTTGTTTAATTTGTACAAGTAATGGTTGAATGTTAATATTATGTGCATTGTTTAATGTGTTTAAACTTTTTCTTTATAAACTTCTAACCCATATTTGTGTATATAAATTCTTCTTAATTATTTCAGGTTTACTGTTCTACTTTATGAAGAAAACCTGTTAAAACTCAAATGTATGAAAAACCAGCATATTGAGGTATGTGTTATATTTAGATCTGTTTTTTCTTCCATGTAAATTATTTTCAAAAATCTAAGTTTAGGGGAAGGGAAAGAATTAACTGTTAATTTTTCTCATAACAAATTATTTTCAAAAATTAGTAACATGATTTCTTGTAATAGAGCTCAATTTTAGATAACTGAATTTTGATTTTATTTAAGTATTTTATAAAATTGAATGAAAGCGTTTGGTAATGAAAAGTAATTTTGTAATGTAAGATATTTGGTATAAAAGTATAAGATTATAGACAACTATTCAAAGTAAGAAAAACTGTATGTTTGAAATATTAAGAATCTTAAAATTTTATGTGATAGGAAAGGATTGAGACTCTATGATGAATCATTAATAAGCTAAAGAAGCGTTGTTGACCTCATTTTTGATGAGGTCTTCTCTTCTCTCTTTAGTACGTAGGATCTAGCCTTAGGCTTTTCCTTTGACTATCCTAGAGGATTAGAATTGGGACCCACCACCTAGAAATTCAAACCACTTCTTAACTCCTTGTAAACTCAACAAACTTGATTGTAGACCCCTAATCACCTAGAGGGTTGAAATCAAATGTGAAAGTTTAAAGGATGAGTTCCTATAGGACTCTTTGGCCTTAGGACTGCCCTGGGTGGCCTGGTCTGGTGAAGGGCTGACTTACACACACTACACCTATACACTACACTTTCACAACACCTCCTAAAACCACACCCATACCCAACTTGACCTCCTGACTCATGCAGATGGTCCTTAACCCCTAAGCCCTTGGCTAAGAGGGTTAGGAACAACATAGTGAATGCCTCAAATGAGTCCCTTCATGGCTCATCTAGGCTTGATATGGCTTCATGGCTCAACATAAATGATTTCATTCCACTTACATTTACCCAATCTTCAATTTTCTAAATTTCAATTTTTGACCCCCGGGACTCCAGGCCCACCAAGCCTACCAAATGCCCTTAAAACTACCCAAAATTTTTAAAATCACCTAAATTACACAAAATTCCCCAAAATCATTCCTAAACATTTCCCTCCACTCAAATTGATCATCCATAACCAAAAATACCAAAAAATTCCAAAAACACCCCCCAATACTCTCCAAATACCCAGAAAGCCCCTCTTATCCAAAAAATCCAAAAATTCAGAAAATTCCCAGAAAATTCCAGACAATCCCAAATATTTTCAATTTCATTTTATCCAACTACACCATAGGCCAATTTTGTCAATTTACCCCACTTTTACCAAAATCCCCAATTTGACCCATTTTAACCCAAAATGAACCCAATGTCAAACCAAACCTACCCAATTGACCCAAATTCTGGTCCAATTCAATTCTAAACTTCAATTCAACATCCCCAACACCAATCTAGACCAAATTCAAGTCCAATTTGATTGGCATTTGAATCCAATTTCACTTTTGACCTTAAAGCCCAATTTGGACCCATGACCCAAACTTAGCCCAAACTAACACAATTCAACTCCAATTAACCCCAAACCTTTTCTAAACCTTCCTTAACATCCCCACAAACAAAACACTAACATGATTTTCCCAAAATTTGGACCCAAACCCCACTCAAATTCAACCCAAAGCTAAAAGGCCCAATTTTGACCTAAACCCAAACCTAACCCAAATAAGCCCAAACCCCAAAATCAAAACCCAACCAAAGTTAAAAGCTCTTTGAAACACTCCAATAAACATTTCCCAACATTAATTTTACATCAATTTCAACCCTAGCCCAACATTGGCCCAAGTTAGCCCAATTTGACCTACATTGGCCTATTTGCCAAAGAGGCCCAAATCTAACCCCATTCAAACCCAAATCACTCCAAACTCATTTCAAATCACTCATGACACATCCCTAAACCAAACACAACAATTATTTGGCCCAAAACTCTACAAAATTCCCATCCATGAATTCATTATTAAACCTAAAGGCTCATTCCCTTAAGCCTTCCTAAAAGCCCAAAGTCCATGACAAAGCCCACATAACAATCCTCTATTATCATCCATTTGATAAAACCATCTCCTAAGTTCTAAATCCATAATGAAATAATTCCAAATCAAGCCATATGCCAAATCCTATCAAATCACACCTAAATTACCAAAATTTTTAAAACCTTTTTCATGAAATTGACCAAACTTTTCCCCAAGCCAAAGGTGAGCCATGAAGCCATGCATGAGCCCCATGGGAGCCATGAGAGCCATGTAATCTACTTTCCACCTCACCAAACCATTAATGGCAAGAGAGGGGATCTCTTTCTTAAACCCTTTTAAACCCTTTTTTACCTTAAGCATGTCACACACTAAACCATGCTTAGCCACCTCACCATGGATGGAGACTTCACCACTCCTTCTAAGCCGACCTAAATGATTCCCTCAGCTCAAAATCAGGTCTTGGGGAGGTGCACCAAGCCTATTTCCATGGGTTGACCCAAACCAAGCCAAAATGAGCCTTCTCCCATTCCATTTAAATCAAACTCCTTTACACATGTCCATGGCCAATCGATTGCACTAAACCCCGACCTCGACCCACTCGAACAAGATGGTGACCGAGTGCTCGGCCGGCCGACCACCGTGCCACCGGAAAACACCATGGCCGAGACCTCGGGAGGAGCCAAAAATTCAATTCTCCTCGCCGAGCCGCCCCATGCCCAATGGCCACCATGGCCGTTCTTCCCTCGACCTAAGCAGCTGATCACAAGCCTTAAACCCCCCTGGGAGGCCCTCCACCCTCTCCTATTTAAACCTCACCTCCTCTCGGCCATGAGAGGTGCTGAACCAGACCTTACTGAAACCCTACCAAAATTGCTCCAGACCACTCTCCACACTTAGAGCACTTGATCCCCAGTGACAATTTGCCCTAATCCCCACCAACAGAGCCCAATTTCTCAGCTAAAATTCCACCCAAAATAGGACATCTCCCAACTCTCTACCAAATTCAAATTAAACTCACCCACACCTGCACAAGGTCAAGAGAAGGAGTTCTCCAGTGAAAGCCCCTCTCGCAGTGCCACCCATCCGTTCCGTACTCCAAGCTTTGTAATCTAGCTGTGGTTGAAATCATACCTGGACAATTCACCAGTCCAAGGGACTTCATCTGGAGCTTGCTTGGACCCAATCGA
Organism: Papilionanthe hookeriana x Papilionanthe teres; assembly: GCA_022702705.1. Classification (NCBI taxonomy): domain Eukaryota; kingdom Viridiplantae; phylum Streptophyta; class Magnoliopsida; order Asparagales; family Orchidaceae; genus Papilionanthe; species Papilionanthe hookeriana x Papilionanthe teres. The sequence goes on along the minus strand of CM040430.1, from coordinate 56,031,916 downwards.
AGGTGACACAACTCTCAAATCGAAGCTTCACTTCTCTGAGCAAAGGTATGGAATCACTCTTCTTCCCAAGCTTTCAGAGATTCTCTATTTAATTTGAGTCAATTTCAATACATGTTTACCGTATGGATGTGTTCGTCTCCTCAAGATGAATCCATGGAGCATAAGAACACGAAAATCGCTTCGAGAATCAAGTAAGAAATTAGGGTTAGAAGGTTGATGGTCACGGGTGCACACCCGCCGTAGACGATGACCGGGAGCCGCTCGGATCGAGCGTGTATCGAACGGACGGTCTGGATTGAGCCGGACAGCGCGATGGTACGTGAACCGCTGGGCCCTGGAGCGCTGAATCGGATGGCGGCGCCGAATCAAAAGACGATGCGTGGCCTTTCGGAGCTGCCGAGGATGGCGTGGTGCCGTGTGGATAAGTAGAAAATTAGGGTATTTTTAATTTATTTAATTCCCTAAACTTAAAAAATGCATAACTTTGTGTAGTAAAATCAGAAAAATAAAATAAAAATACCCTCTCGCTCGAATGAATGCAGGAGAATAATGTGGAAAAGAAATCATGTAATTTCATCAAGTATTTTATTTTTAATTATTTATTTACTCTCTGCACTATTTCAATTCTCCATGCATGTATACAATTCACCATGGCATGAGACCATAGGGATTTTGAAGCCTCTAAATTTGGGAACATTCCCTGAATTTTCCAAAGTCTGAGGCCACCCCTATGAAGAGTTATTGATTTTTCAATTCTAGGTCACTATTCTGAGTATTTTAATTCCAATAATTAGCATATTGTGAAATAAATTCTAGGAAAATTTGGTGATGTTTCTTATGACCAGAGGACCCTAGGGAAAATGGTTTTCGAGTTAACTCACTTGTAATAACTCTAATCGGCTTAAACACCCAAAGTGGAGCTTTAATTAATTAGAGCTAATCATACATCAAATTAACTTGAAATCAATTCTCCACTGACCTTTAGGATCGGAGGAATCCACCATAAAAGTTTGAAGTCAATTGGACTTGGTTAGCCCTATCAAATGGGTTGATTAAGCCATTTAGCCAAAATTAAACTTCAAAAATTCATAACTTTCAAAATATTTCTCAAAAATTCACCAAATTGGTTTTGGAGCCTCTCTGATATTAGGGGAATTTAAGAAAATTAAAATTGTAATTTTCTAAAAAAGTTGATTTTTTGCATTATTTTAATATTTTAATAATTAAAAAATAATAAAAATCACAAAAATAATAAAATTCACCAAAATGTCACATTTTGAATTTTAATCATTTGGGAACAAACCCCATATTTTTTCTAAGTCTCTATGATAAGATATCAAATTTTAAAACCCTAAGGTAATTTTAAAATAAAAAAAATGTATTTTCTAGCATTTCCATTAAAATAATTCTAATAAATCAAAGAAAAATCAAAAAATTATAAAAATTGGTTCTCTGGTTTCCTTGATATCAGAGAGATTTTTGAAAAAATATAAAATTCATTTTTCAACCTTTATTTTATTTTTAAATTAATTAATACTCCGAAACTCAAAATAATTATAATAGAAATAATATAATTCAAAAAATCACCAAAATTGGTCCAAGTGGTCCTCTGGTCATTAGGAATGTCCCATAATTTTCTTAAGGACAGAAACTTTCCCTTGGTCAGGTTATTAAATTTTACTTGAAAATTCTTATTTTCCACCAAAAATAATTATATAAATAAATTAAATACAGAAAAATCACATTTTCTCCTCTAATATTTTGACTAATATATGAGTGAAGTCACATAAAAATTTCAAATTCATTTAAGCTCAATTTAGTGAGTTATGAAATTAGTAAGTTTAAAGGGCAAAATAAGTAATTACAATTTTAACCTATAATTAAAAATTTTAGGTTTAATTAAAAGGGTGGGTAAAATATTTGATACTAAGTTGATTTTGGATGTTTGAAACTTAGGTAATTAAAGGGTAGAAACCTACCAAATAATTTGAAAGTAATTAAAATAAACCTTAATTAAATAATTGTTTAAACTTGGAAGAATAATAAAAAAATTAGAATTATTAAAATAGGGATATTATTAGGAAGAAATTTATTCTTTAATCTAAGAATCCCTAAATTAATCACCTAAATAATATTAAATTCCTAATTAAAATGATAATCCAAATTCAAAATTTAAAATGCTAAAAGACTTAATCATTAAATTAAATTAAAATTAAAACATTTAAATTAAATCCTTTTAAAATTTCAATTAAATTAATACTTTAACAATTAAAATTAAATCATCCCTAAAGCATAAAAAATAAAATATTAAATTAAAATTTAAAAAAATAAAATTAAAATTTAAATTAAAATTAAAATTAAAAATAAAACTAAATTAAGATTTAAATTAAATTAAAATAAAATAAAATAAAATTAAATTAAATTAAAATTTAAAATTAAATTAAATTAAATTAAATTAAAAATTAAATTAAAAATTAAATTAAATTAAATTAAATTAAATTAAATTAAATCACATTAAATTAAATTAAATTAAAACATATTAAATTAAATTAAAATAAATAAAAAATAAAATCAAGTTAAAATAAAATTAAAATTAAATTAAATAAATAAAATTAAATTAAAACTAAAACTAAACCAAATTAAATTAAATTAAAATTAAATTAAATTAAATTGAATTAAATATAACATCACTTAAGACATAAAGAATTCAAAAATAAATCTAAAACAACTCGAACACTATTCCAAACTTAAACCCATTAATTAAAATTAAGTCGAATCACAAATCACTTGAACATCGATTTGCCCTCAAAAGCTCTTGTTGTCATAACTCCTAAACAGAGTGTTAAGTGAAGTGTTACTTCACTCATAGGATATTCAAATGTCCTAGTTCACTGAGCAAGATAACAAAACTCGAACTCCTGGATGATCGATTCATCGTATAATTAAATTCTCTTGAACTTAAAATAATCCTGAAGTATTGAAAAGATGTTTAAGATTCGTCTTAAGCACTTCCTCAATACGATAGGATGTTTATAAGAACAATTGAACTTAATTGTTCTTTGATGAAGAAAATCATCGTCAATCCAAAACACAAGAACCTAGACGTCATAGGAGATGACTAGCTATAGGATTAGGAACTTGGTAGAAAACCATAACCCTTTCCTTAGCTTTACCTAGGAACTTGATTTAAATGCTTAAATATTCTAAATTGTGTTTAAGTGCAGCCTGGGATGACGGGAAGACCCTCCAGGTACGCTTTTATTTTATTGCAATTTACCTTCTTGCAATTTACCTTATTGGAAATGCACTTACTTTTCTTGCATGATAAACAACTGTTGCATGAAAACCCACACCTTTAGGATAGCCCCTAAAACCAAAACCAAAACTAAATTAAAAGTCGTTTCAAGATAAAATTCACCGCCACAATATTTCAAAATATAAAACAACTCAAAATTTAATCACAAACAAAACAACAAAACTACAACTACAACTAAATTAAAACGTCTTGTTGGATGATCGGGAATACCTCGGATGATGTAACCTACGTGTTGCTAACGGGATATCCCACGATCTAAATGAAAGTGTGGAACTCATTTAGTTGAGTTTAGTAAATTCATCTGGACTAAGTGAATTCGATAAAAATAACGATGCCGGAAGGATGGAACCGTGGGATCTTAACTAATGTTGTTATAATCAATTTTAAGATTTGTTTTAATTAAAACATAAAAAACACTTGGAAATTAAGATTTCTAAAACCAAACTCTTCTCTTCTCTTTTGATTACAATCTTCTAAGACTAAACTTCTGCAACAACAAGGAGCTCGAGCATGGTGGGCAAGCACGGCCATCGTCATCAGCAAAACCTGAGTCTACTTTAGCAAAACTTTCTTAGAATTAAATAACCAAGCCATAGGATTTCGAGGTAGTTTGCCTAGTGCAACATAAATCCTCAATCTTTTTGTTAGGCATTTGCATTGCAAATTAAGCCCTAACCAGTCTTAGGATTCAGAGGTAGTCGTCCGATACGACATAAACCCTCACATCTTCGAGGCTATTTATGTGATCACATCATACTAATATAAGTCCTAATTGATTAAAATTGGCAAGATCAATGACTTGCTACACACCATCACTAGAGTGAAAGAAGAAGTGCTCCCATAAAAGCCCCATCACGAGACCCTCTGCAACACATTAATCTACATCTAAAATTGGCCTTGGTCGAATTCAGGTGCATACATTTCACCGGAGTTAAAGTCTTCGTACGGAGGTTCAGGACGAGCCGCTCACCTGGCCATCTAGTTGAGGCCTCCCATCTCGAGCCAGATATTAAACTTCACCTTCTTCATTCTCCATACATGTGTACTATATTTTATACCGTAAAAGCCATATAAATAGGTTCTTCTTGCTTAGATGAAAGCTCTAGAATCGAAACCCGAAGTATGATTTAGTTAGTGCAGCTTGAGATATTATGGTTAGAAGGTGGACGGATTAAAGGATAAACCGGTTGGGGATGAAGACCGGGGGCTGTTGGATCACGCGTGCTTTTCTTGGATGGCCAGGATGGAGTGAGATGGGAGCACGGTCATAAAGCGTGCCCACGTGGCAGGCCGAGTCGGAAGGAGGCGTCAAATGGTCGAGCGATGCATGGGAGGTTCGGAGCCACCGAGTTTGAGTTGGCGCGCTGGCGTGCTCAAGTGAGAATATAGGGATAAATTTGAATTAATTAAATCAGATAAAATTTAAAAATTTAGAACTCGGTGTAGAAAAATAAAATAAAAATACCCTCTTGCTCGGTGAACGGAGAGAAAAATAATATGGAATTTGTTTGAAGTTTATTTGATGTTTATTCTATTTTAATTAATTAAATACGATCTGGAGTCTTTTGATTCTTCATGTGCGTGCATGTTTCAATATCGCTTGAAATCTAGGGCTTTTGTTCCCTCTTGTCATGGGGATCCTCTGCGATTTTTCCAAGGTCGGGGAGATCTTTATGAAGAGATCTGTTTATTTTGATTATAGGTGTACGTTTTGGTATAAAAATTATAATAATTAAAATATTTATTAGAAAAATCCCAAGTAAATTTGGTTCACGGCGACTAGAGGAACATGGAAAAAATCTAAACTTTGTTTAACTCATTAAGTATAATCTTAAATGTAATTAAATCGTAAATTCTAAAGAAAAATAAATTGGAATTTATATAAATAAAAATAACCTAAAAATCATTCTCCTTACGGTTTAGGGTTAAGGGGACTTGCATAAAAAATTTATAAGTCATTTGGAATTGATTTTATCACCTAACTTGATTTTATAAGTTAAAAATCATCTTTGTCGTTAAAATAACTATAACAAATAAAATACGAAGTTAAAAAATCATGAAATTAGTTTTAGGAGTTAACATGACCAAGGGAATTTTGTAAAATAAATTGTAATTAAAATAAAATTTTCATTTTAAGCATTATTTTATTATTTAAATAATTAAATTCGATAAAATTCACAAGATTAATAAAATTGATGGAAATGTTATTTTAAATTGACTCCTAATCACTTAGGGACGGTGAAATAACTTTCCTAACTCTCTAAATAAAGATATTAAATTTTAAAGTGTTAAAATTATTTTTAAAAGCTAAAAATAGAATTTCTTTAGTTTCTCACTAAATAATTCTAATAAATAAAATATAAATCACAAAAATATAAAGTTTGGTCTCGAGGTTCCTTAACCTTAGAGAGATTTTTTTAAAAACTACAAAACTTAATTTTCCGATTAAGTAATATTCTATATTTAATTAATACCACAAAAATTAAAATAATTATAGTAATTAAATTAAAATTTAAAAAATTATGAAATTTGGTCCCAGTGATTCTCTGAGTATGTGAACCTCGACGATTTCCTTTAGGACATACGTTTTAATTTTTTATGTTATTGAGTTTTCTTTGAAAATCTACATTTTCTGAGATTATATAAATTAAATAAAACTAAGAAAAAATCACATTATCTCCTCTGTGCTTTAATTGACCCATAAGTGGGGTAATATAAAAATTTTGAAGTCATTTAAACTAAATTTGATTAATTATGGAGTGTTTAGGCCTTAGGGACAAAGTTGTAATTTTGAAGAATTTGGCCTTAATCGATATTTAGGCTTAGCTTAAAAATGGGAAATGAGAAATGAATGATCTTAACGAATATGTTGAAATGACGGAAATATAAAAGGATAAATGGTAGATGCCGATCTCATGTTTGTTATATTAAAGGTAAACTTGTAATTTCTTTAATTATATCGATTTGGAAGATAATCGAAACCAAATGATCCTTGAAGTTAGGGTTGGACTTTGGAAGTTAGTAATATGTTGATCTAATACCCCCAATTGGTGTCTAAAGATAATTTTGATAATTTGATAAGGATTAAAGAAGTCGTAATCATAAATTGATATTGTCCTAAAATTCCAAATATACCCACTAAAGTTTTAAGGGCTTAGTAGCGAGATAGGCTTAATTGAAAATTGACTAATGAGGTTTAGAAAAGAAAAACATCATTAATTTTAAAGTACATTTGAAACACTACGAAACTGCAAAATTAGTTGAATTCTTTAGTAATTTGCCTACAAAGGCCCAGCTTACATAATTTATAAATGAATTATCAAGTGATATTACCCCACATTTCGGGAAAATTGAAACATTAATTCAACGAGCATAAGGGTATGAAATAGATGAATCATTTAGTGAGCATGATAAGTTCGAATGAACTCGAAAAGTTTAAAAGGGAGTTGTGAAATATTTAGGTATTTCTGAACCTTTTCAGTCTTACGAGGACATCTTGTAGGACGGCGGAATACATCATAAAAATTAAAAGAATGCATCTCTTAAATAAATAAATAGGACCCACCCGAGTTATTACATAGGATTTTGTAGGCCTGTGATGAACACATCTATAGGCTTTTACTTTCTATGAGTGCCAGATGTTGTACAAGATACTAAAGTTTCGCGTGGAGGAACGATAAGACTCGTCGAACAGCATACAAGTTTAAATTACCTTCTTTTTAGTACTTCTTTTACTTTACATTTCTTGTTCATAAGTTTGCATGTTAAATGACCCACTTTTAATATGTATGCAATTTATGTTTATAACTGACGGAACCAAAAACTTGATCCGCTTTAAATATAGATATATGTTTTAATGTATAATGTGGATTCTACGGAAGTATACGTATCTTATCAAGTAATACAGGGCTCTAGTGGAGTCCTAGTTATCGATCCCACGGGGAAGTTTTTAACGGATTTGTTATATCGGTAAATTTAAAGGAATTACTTACTAATAAAGTGAACGAGATATTCAAAGTAACTATAATAAACTAAAGTAAACTAATGCTTGAAATAAGTTGATTTAATTAATTCAGAAAAAAGTATCCTTCTCCTTGTTTTTAGAAAATTAAGTGAAATGATGAATTTAAATAGAATTTTTAAATTGTATTGTGACAAATAGGAGCATTCCTGTTCTTTACCCTTTGGTCGGGTGCAAAGAACATTGACTAATCCTATGTTTGATTACTGAATCTGCGGCTAGGCTGGGAGGATACTGGCTGCCACTTCAGAGCTCCCACGTTCCCCTCACCTGAGAGCTAACATCTACACTTCAGCTCTCAAACAGTAGGATCGAATTGAGTATTTTAGTACGTCACACTAAAATATCCAATTAAGCAGAATAATTAATATTTCCCTATTTATTTGCACCCGCCTTCCAAGGCTTTTGACTTCCACCGAATATTGGATGTAATTTTTACTATAGTTGATAAATCAACATATTTTAACTACTCGATCGTCGGATTGAAAGTAAATTAAGTTTTAAGTAAAAATTATCACAATTTATTTATATTATATTAAGTGCTTTTATTTAATTTCATCAATCCGCATAATTTTCATAATCAAGGAGAAAGACTAGGAAAACTACTCAGAATGCATGGGAATAAAATAAAGCATGGGTTTCATTTAAAGTTAACAACAATAAACAAAGATACTTATCTTAATTTCCTTCCCAAGCAGACTCCTTGAAGTTCCTTTGACTTTTCCTTCTAGTACAGCAACTAAATAGCACTCAATTAAACTAATAAACTCACTAAATACACTCAAACTAAATTAAACTCACACAAATTACACTTAAGACACTAGAAATAGACTCACAGAAGACTCAAAAGACACACACACTCTCTAGAATTCAGCCTCTATTTATAGAGGTAGGCAAAGCTCCAAGGGGTGCTTAAACACCTCTTCAAAAAGTGTCCAGGTTCAATGTATATGCATTTTGAACTAGCTCGCCGTCGGCGGGAAATGACCCGCCGTCAGCGGGGCTTCTAGAAGGTCTTCAAACCGCGCGATCTCGGCTTGTCGGCGGGCTCGGGCTCGCTTTCGCCGAGGTAGTTATAATTCCTTCGGTAAATTTCTCCTCACGATCTCGCCGTCTCGACTCGCCGTCGGCGAAGTAGTTAAATTTGCATGAATTTTCTCCTTTTTGATCCAAATTTGCTCCATTTCATGCTTTTTGCTTTTATCACTAATAAATCTTCATTCCTGCAATAAAATAAAGAAAATACCTCTCTTTAAAGTGCAATTTCATCAAAAATAGATATAAATTTCTTTATGTATTTTTCTGTGATCAAAATCCCCCAAACTTAATTATTACTTATCCTCAAGTAATTTTAATACTAAATAAAAATAATGATTTCTATAATAGAATTTTTCAATTCAAATAATATATGAATTAATTTTAAATAACATTATAATAAAGTTAAATAAAAATATTTTCTAAGTAATTTAAATTAATTTTATAGAGATAAGATTATTTAGTTATTAGGTCTAAGATTTCTAGCTTTCTATTTAATTCAAGAATGACTATATTAAAAATTTATAAATTACTTAAGATATTTAGATGATAGGAAATTCAAGAAAACTCTATTTAGTAAAATACTAATCCACGAAATATAAGTTTAGAAATATAGTTAAGTTTTACCCTTTAGGTTGAATCCATTAGGCTGATTTTTGATAAGGCATCTCCTCAAGCTTCTCCTCACTTATATTTTTCTTTTCTTTTATTTTCTCTTCCTTTTTCTTTTTCTTTTTTTTTTCTTTTTCTTTTTCTTTTTCAAGTGAGGATTTCTGTATCTGGATAGCCTGTTAATAATTTTGAACTTCAATTTCTCTTCCTAAATTTGAAACTTAAAATATTTCTTTGCTTATATATATTTCATAACTTTTACTTCATTGAGTTTCCATCCTTTCTTTTTCATCTATATTCTTAAGAATTTCCAATTTTTAGAATATAGTTTCCCTTACTTTAAATAGTTTACTATATTCTTATTCCTTTTAACCAAATATCTTATTCTATTGATTAATTGAATTACTAGAAATATTTTCTTTAACTTTATATAATAATTAAATAAAGCGACTCATATTTATTAAATTGAAAATTACTATAGAAAATCATTTAATAATAATTTTTGAAAATAGAATTTGAGAACAATTTTAATAATTAAATTTGTATTTTTACCTTCCCCCAAACTTAAATTTTTCTATCTATACTACATAGTGAAAAAGGGAAAGTATATAAATAAAATTCATCATACCTTTAAGCTTTAGGTATTTCTTTTCTTTAAAATTTTTGCGAGCTTTTTTCATTACTTACGTAACTCGTACTCGTTAGTATTTTTCCATATATAATATTTAAAAAAGAAAGTGCAGGGATGGAAATTTTTAAAATAAGTATCAAACATAACAAAGAAAACTTAATTTGTTACTACACATACATTTATAATTTAAACAATATATTAAAGAAAGACTAACATCCTATATATATAAAAATTTGCAACTAATTTAACACACATAAGAAATTTAACATCCGTGCTCAAACAAACAAATAACATATCAAGTCCAAAGTCCACAGAAAGTACTAAAATATTACACACAGAAATAATAAAGTTTGCAAAACAACAAATCTAAACAAATCAAACAAACTAAACAAAGATTCTAATCCTCCGCATCAAAATCCCAAGCTATGTCGTCTCCCTGATCTCCAGTCGAGAAGGCTGAGCAGGCTGGTACTGTGTATAACGGGGGCACTCAGGAAAGACAACATCTAAATCACCACTCCTATAACGACGCTCAGCTTCATAGTATGCAATCTCGTACTCGAATGTCGCTGGAGATATTCGTCTATCATAATCGTGTCTTCTCTCCAAGCCTCGATTCTTTGATCTATATGCTCAAATCTTCTTTCCATATTTTCTCCAAATGACTCAAAACTCTTTCTACTCAGGGTTAACTCATTCATCAGATCTTGAAGGGTAGGAGTGGTGTACTGAGGGGGTGGTTCATAGGTTCTATCAATTCCTCATCATCTCTTGCCTCTACCCCAGATAATTGGCAAAGTGCATAGATAAGACCAGGATGTCCTAGTCCTCCTCCACTTTCATTTCTAGCAGTGGCTAATTTGTTTTTATATATAATATTTACCACATTAATACTCTTCTGGTTATGAATACAGAAATTCAGAATTGCTCTATCTCTTGTTACCTCACTATGGTGGTAGGTAGGTAACAAAGTAGAACAAATAAAATAATGTCAGGCTTTAAATGTTGCATTTAGCATAGAAAGAGGGAAGTTTACCCGTTCTCGCTGCTTTATCTTCCAGACTCCTTTCCCATCAGTGAGAAAGTCGATCACCTCTTCCGATGGTCCTTCCATAGTTCCAAAAGTTTCATATTCGCTCGAGGTGTCTCGAACTTCATAATAAGCGTTTATTCTAACAGCGTTGAAATCTACGAAAAAATCCTCTAACCCTAACCGGTGCATCTTCAGCCTGTGTTAAGTTTGTATAAAATTCCTTCACAACTTCTACCGTTGCTCTATTGGTAACGAAACAGAAGTTTTCCCATCCTCGCTCCTTTATAACTCGCTCTACTTCTCCTCCTGGATTCTTGAAAACTCGATCTTGTATGCACTTTCTTGCTTGAATGTTTTGAAAATATCGAGTTTGTGCTCTCGCATTAATGAATCGAGTTTCGTCAAAATCTAATCATCGCTTTTATCGTGGAGCCATTTCTTGATCTGTGAAATTTACAAAAATTTTAACTAAACTCCAAAATATTACTAAGAAGGCTTCCTACAACCACTAAAATCCATTTAATTCAATTTCTATGCAATTCTTCCAAGTATTTTCTTCACATTTCAAAATTTTTCAAAATATCCCAATGTAGAAGAAATTCATGGTGAAAATCAAAAATTTTTGCATAGGAGTGAAGCTCTTACCAAGGGAAGATGAAATCCGGTGTCAAAAAGTGTTGAAATCTCTTCAAATCCGAGATCTCTCAAGCCCTAGGTCGGTTTTTTTGAAAATTTTTAGGAAATGGATGATGAATAGTGTCGGTTGACCGGTCAAATATAGGTCTTTTCGCGTTCTCGCTGTCAGCGAGGTTTTTCTCGTCGTCGGCGAGCTAATTAATTCCATAAGGCAAAATTTTTGGGAAAAATCCGCCGTCGGCGAGCTCGGTCTCGCTGTCAGAGGGTTTTCTCGCTGTCGGCAAGATAATTCTCGCCGTCGGCGAGGTCCCAAAAATTTTTAATTTTTTAAATTTGTCAATCATTTTTAACCTCGAATTGCCCTTAATCAATCTTCCGATCACTTAATTTAATAATAATACGAAGATTAGGTACTTATACTCACAAAAAGTCACACAAAACAAACAATATAACTTCATAAATGAAATCCATGAAACTTACAAATTTCACACTAACAATTTCACACATGCCTAACTTAATTGTTCAAATCCATAATACTCAGCATCGCAATCCAAACCACAACACTCTAAATGCTGAGACATAACCATTTACATAAAATCTCATCAAATCTGAGATGATCAAATCAAAGTTCGACTCATAATAAAACTTAACTCCAAATCAAACACACACATATACAAATATAACATAAACATAGAAATCTTTCCTACTCTTCAGTGTCTGAACTAATATCTTCTCTGATATTTCCGATGCGACGCAGGTGCACAAATAAATTGTAGAAAGGCCTGAAAGGGAATTCTGCAGTAGAGTCTTCATTAATCCATCCTTTCTGTCTTAGTAGATGAATAAAACTGGCCTCCAGATGTCCAGTATGATCAAAGTGCTCCTTCATTCTCCAATCAATATGATCAAACATATCAGAGATATTGTCAATAGAATTCATCACATTTTGCAATTCTTTCTCCAATCCTTTAATCTTCTTCGTAATGAAATTAGTCTTATCGATAAAGGGCCTTGCTAAAGGATTGTTCTGTGATGCTCTGTCAGAAATAACGGTGATCTCATCATTGTTATCCAAAGTGGGAAACATATCAGTAGGATCCAAGGGTTTCCATGGTAAAAGTACTTTTTCCCAAGCCTCATAAGAAACATGGTATTGAATGCATAAAGCAAATATAGTAGATGGGTGTCCAAGTCCTTGCACTGACCCATGCACAATTAATCCCAATGCAGACTTTACTATTATTGATCCAACATCGATAGGTAATCCAATTTGAATACAGTAGTTTAAAATAGTGCATTCCTTTGAAACTTTATTTATTCTCATGGTAGGTAATAGTTTTGATGATATAAAGAAATGCCAGTGCTTCGAGACAGGGTTTAGAAGTGATGCAGAAAAACTGACATACCCGTCTTCTCGTAATTCCCAATCATTCGGTTCATCAGTCAGGTATCTATAGATTTCGTTCATATTGTATCTTGAAGGCACAAAGTTGGAATAGTGATAAACAGAGGTATTTTCTATAGAAAAAAATTCATTTACCCTTGCAGGAGTAAATGTTACCCATCTTCCTCTGACGTACACATTTCCATTGTTGATCGCATGTAAATTAGAGTAAAACTCTTTAACTACTGGTATAACTACAGTGGAAGTTGTATAACAAAATACCTCCCAATGCCGCTGTGCGATCATTTCTTTGATTTTTGTAGTAGCATTCTCTACTCCTCTATTGACGAACCCTCTTTCTTTGATAAGTCTTTTCTTCATCAAGCCTTCGTTGAAGATTTGCTGAGCCTCCGAACTGACGAATTTTCTCCGGTTGAAAACTTCAGTTTTTGTGGTTTCTAAGAATTTGGAAGCCATTTTGGATGGAATGGATTGGTCTCTAGTCGTTCCTAAGGAAGAAAATGGTGTAAAATCGGATTTGGAATAATTTCTTACGAAGGAATGGCTTAGATCCGTCCAAAACCGCACGAAAAATCTTTAAGAAACCAAATTTTTAACTTCCTCGCCGTCGGCGGGAAGTTCCTCGCCGTCGGCGACTTAGTTATAAAACTAAATGAGTAATGGTCCACGATCTCGCTGTCAGCGGGCTCGAGCTCGCTGTCGGCGAGATTCGTAAAAATCGCCCGTTTTCGCTCTGGTCCGAATATTTTCTGATCTCATCTAATAAGTTCAATTTTTGTGATGATTCTAATAAAAATTTGAGTAGTAAGATTTATTTTAATAATATAGACTCACTAATATGTAGATGTTTAAAAATAAAAGACTACTATGGGTTGCCTCCCATAAAGCGCTTGGTTTAACGTCGTCAGCCCGACCTAATTCAGTTAGTGTTCAGGTTGACTAAGCATTAAAACCTCTTTAAAATTTGGTCGTCTGTTTTCGAAATATGATTTTAATCTATGTCCATTTACTTTAAATCTATGTCCTGTTTTTGGATCTTCGATTTCTATAGTTCCATAAGAAAATATTTGAGTTATGGTGAAAGGTCCTAACCATCGAGATTTTAATTTCCCAGGAAATAATTTCAATCTAGTATTATAAAGCAAAACTTCTTGTCCCGGTTCAAAATTTCTCTGATTAATTTTCCGATCATGCCATAATTTCATCCTTTCTTTCTAAATCCTATCATTATCATATGATTCATTCCTTAATTCTTTCAATTCATTTAATTGCAACGACCTCTTATCACCAGCTTCTTTCATATTATAATTAAATTCTTTAATCGCTCAATATGCTTTATGTTCTAATTCAACTGTTAAGTGGTAAGTTTTTCCATATATAAGCCTATAAGGAGTCATTCCAATCAGAGTTTTATAAGCAGTCCTGTATGCCCATAATGCAGTGTCTAGTCTTATAGACCAGTTTGATCTATTATTAGGATTTACAGACTTTTCTAATATACGCTTAATCTCTTGATTAGAAACTTCAGCTAATCCACTTGTTTGTGGATGATAAGCAGTCGATATCTTATGCATAATATTATACTTTTCTACTAGTTTGTGAATATATTTGTTTCTAAAATGAGTTCCTCCGTCAGTGATAATCACTCTCGGCATTCCAAATCTAGTAAAAATATTTTTCATTAAGAATTTTGAAACACTTTTAGCATCACACCTAGATAAAGCTTGTGCTTCAATCCATTTGGAAACATAATCAACAGCTACTAATATATATGAGTTTCTAAATGACGGAATAAAAGGTCCCATGAAATCTAATCCCCAAACATCAAAAATTTCAACTTCTAATATAAAATTCAGAGGCATTTCATTTTTTTTGATATGTTTCCTACTCTTTGGCATTTATCGCAGGTTTTAATATATCTATATACATCTCTAAATAGAGTAGGCCAGTAGAATCCAGATTGTAGAATTTTATATGCAGTTTTATCCGTCCCAAAATGTCCTCCAAAATCAGAATCATGACATTTTTGAATAATTGGTTCAATTTCTTCATAAGGCACGCATCTTCTAATAATTAGATCCTTACATTGCTTATATAAGTATGGTTCATCCCAAAAATATGATTTAGTATCGTGAATGAATTTTTTATGTTGTTGCAAAGTTAACATAGGTGGTAAAATGTCACTTACAATATAATTTACTATATCAGGCATATCAAGGTATTTTCAACTCATTAATATTATAAAGTTGTTCATCGAGAAAATCTGTCTAAAATTTCATTATCAATATTAGATAATTCATGATTTTCTAATCTTGATAAATGATCGACAATTTGATTATCAGTTCCTTTTTGTTAACTATCTCAAAATCAAATTCTTGGATTAATAATATCCATCTGATTAATCTTGGTTTAGAATCTTTCTTTTGCATTAAATATTTTATAGCAGAATGATCAGTATGCACAATGCATTTAGTTGCTATTATATAATGCCGAAATTTATTAAAAGCATATACAACTGCTAATAATTCTCTTTCGAGTAATCGTATAATTTATTTCAGCATCATTTAGAGTTTTACTAAGCATAATATATAACTTTGAAAATCTTATCATATCTTTGCCCAAGAAGTGCTCCTATAGCATAATCACTAGCATCACACATAAGCTCAAATGGTTTCTCCCAATTAGGTGAAACTATTATAGGTGCTGTAATTAATTTATCTTTTAATAATTCGAAAGCATTTAGGCATTCAGTTGTAAATTCAAATTTCTTGTCCTTTTCAAGAAGTTGGCATAGAGGTTTAGTAATTTTTGAAAAATCTTTAATATAACGCCTGTAAAATCCAGCATGTACAAGAAAACTTCTTACCCCTTTTACCGTAGTTGGAGGTGGTAATTTAGCTATTACTTGAATTTTTGCAGGGTCTACTTCCATGCCTTTTTCGAAATTTTATGCCCTAATACAATGCCACCTGTAACCATAAATTGACATTTCTCCCAATTAAGAACTAAATTAGTTTTCTCACATACTTCAAATACTTTTTTAAGATGATTTAAGCATGTGTCAAATGTTGTTCCAAATACAGAGAAATCATCCATAAATACTTCTATTCCATTATCAATTAATTTACTAAATATAGACATCATACATCTTTGGAATGTTGCAGGTGCATTACATAATCCAAAAGGCATTCTTCGAAAAGCGAAAGTTCCATAAGGACTAGTAAATGTAGTTTTATCTTGATCCTCAGAAGCAATTTGTTTTTGATGATAACCGGTATATCCATCTAAGAAACAAAAATATTTATGTCCGGCTAATCTATCTAACATCTGGTCTAGAAATGGTAAAGGTAAGTGATCTTTTCTAGTGGCTGTGTTTAATTTTCTATAATCGATACATATTCTCCATCCAGTAACTTGTCTTATAGGGATAAGATCATTATTTTCATTAGCTTTGACTGTCACCCCTCCTTTTTTAGGTACACAGCTAATTGGGCTTACCCAAGCACTGTCAGAAATATGATATATAATACCATTATCTAACCATTTTAAAATTTCTTTCTTGACTACTTCTTTCATTATCGGATTTAATCTCCTTTGTGGATCTGCTTTAGGTTTATGTTCATTATCTAAAATAATTCTGTGCATACAGATTGAAGGACTAATTCCTTTAATATCTGCTAAAGTCCAACCAAAAATTTTCTTATATTTTTTTAACGTATCTAAAAGTTTTTGTTCTTGAGATTCATTTAATTCAGATGAAATAATAACTGGTAGAGTTGAAGAATTACCTAAGTAAGCATACTTTAAATGATTAGGTAACATTTTTAACTCGAGTTCGGGAGGTTTAATAATTGATGGAACTATATTTTTTCAGTATTTTCAGTGTTATCCAAAAATTCAAATTTCTCTTGAATACAATCTAATTCTTCATTTCTCTCAGATTTTTCAATTAATTCAATATTTTCTTTCTCTAATTTTTCTTCATAATATTCTTTAAAATATTCTTTTTGTAAATGATCAAGTACTTCCATTCGAAAACACTCATCATCTTTTTCAAGCGCAGGATATTTCATTGATTTAGCAATATTAAAAGTTACTTTTTGGTCATTTACTCTCATAGTTAATTCTCCTTTCTGAACATCAATTATAGCTTTTCCAGTGGCTAAAAATGGTCTTCCTAAAATGATAGGAATTTCTTTATCTTCTTCCATATCTAGAACAATAAAATCTACAGGGAAGATAAATTTATCCACTTTTACTAATACATCTTCAATAACTCCCTTAGGATATGTAACAGAACGGTCGACTAAGCGAAGAGTTACTGAAGTAGGTGAAATTTCTCCCAATCCTAATCTCTTAAAAATTGATAGAGGATTTAGATTGATGCTTGCTCCTAAGTCACACAAAGCTTTTCCATAGAATTTTTCTCCAATAGCGCGAGGTATAGTGAAACTACCGGGATCTTTTAATTTTTCAGAAGTTTTTTCGAATAATAGCACTACACTATTCACTAAGTGTAACCATTTCATTATCAGTAAATTTTCTTTTTTTATTTAGAATATCTTTCATGAATTTTACATAGTTTGGCATCTGTTCTAAAGCTTCTACGAAAGGAATATTTATCGTTAATTTCTTCAAAATTTCAAGGAATTTAGCAAATTGTTTGTCTTTTTTATGTTGAATTAGTCGTTGAGGAAATGTTGGTGGAGGTTTTTCAACAGAAATTTTCATTGGTATTAAAGGATTTTCTAAGTTTTGATCTTGTTGATTCTTTTCCTTTTCAATTTCCACTTCCTCTTTTGGACTTTCAAGTTCTTTCTGAATTCGAGGTTCTAATTCTTTTCCACTTCGTAATTGTATCGCTTTAATTTGTTCATTTCCCTTGTCTTTAGGATTTATTTCCACATTACTAGGAAATGTTCCAGGTATTCTATTATTAAGTGCAGTAGTGATATGTCCAAGTTGAGTTTCAATATTTTTTATAGCTGTTCCTTGATTTTGTAATTGATTTCCTTGTATTTGTAATTGATTTCCTTGATTTTGTAAATGTTGACCCATATTTAATATTAATTCTTCTATAGATAATTTCTTAACTTTAAATTGAGGGTTATTATTATTAAATCCAGGTGGATAATTAGGTTTATAATTAGGATTTCCTTGATTAGATGGATTTCCTAATTGTTGTGTCATATTATTCATCCATGGTTGATTAGTTGTATTATTATTCCAATTAAAATTAGGATGATTTTTCCATCCAGGATTATAATAATTTGCATAAGGATTATTGGGTCTGTTGTTAATTGCATTAATTGTTTCACATTGAGATTGAGATTCTATAAGTTGTCCAGATGAATTTTCTTCTGTTATAGTTGGAGAGTAATTCATTCCAAAATGATCTAATTTTTTAGATATAGCATCAATTTGTGAAGCTAACATAGATATTGCATCATTTTCATGAATACTAGCTATTTTTTTCGGATTCATTCTATCAGCAGGCCATTGAAAATTATTTGTTGTCATTTCTTCGATTAGTGCATAGGCTTCCTCAAATGGTTTTGACATTAATGATCCTCCAGCAGCAGCATCGATGATTGATCTTAAAGATCCTACTAATCCATTATAAAAAGTTTGGATAATTAACCAATCTGGTAACGCATGATGTGGGCATTTCCTAAGAAGTTCTTTAAATCTCTCCCAAGATTCATATATTGACTCTCCATCAAACTGACTAAAAGAAGTTATATCATTTCTATGCTTAGCAGTCTTAGATGGTGGAAAATATTTGGATAGAAATTTTTGTGATAATTCTCCCTAAGTTTTAATAGATCCAGGTGCTAACGAATTTAACGACATTTTAGCCTTATCCCTTAAAGAAAAAGGAAAAAGTCTAAGTCTGATAGCATCGTTAGATACTCCTTCATATTTGAAAGTAGCACATAGTTCTAAAAAACTAGCAAGATGTAACTTAGGATCTTCATTAGGTGAACCACTAAATTGATTGTTTTGTACCATTTGGATAATTGCAGGTTTAAGTTCGAATGAATTAGCAGTTACATCAGGGTTTTGAATAGTTAAATGAATTTCATCTAATGTAGGATTGGCATAATCTCGTAATGGTCTTGGTTAATTGATATTTTCATTTTCAGGTATATTTGTCATTTGTGTTAAATTTATAATTTCTCTTTCTTGTTTTCTAATTCCTTTAATTGTACGCTCTAATTCTGAATCGTAAGTTATTAATTTTTCGTTTCCAAATTTTTGCATACAATTTTAAAAAATAGTCCGTTACTTTAGTAAATAATTTCTTTACTTCCCCGGCAACGGCGCCAAAAACTTGACCCACTTTTTGTATGTATGTAATTTATGTTTATAAGCAACGGAACCAAAAAATAGATCCCGCTTTAAATATAGGTATATGATTTAATGTATAATGTGGATTCTACGCAAGTATACGTATCGTATCAAGTAATACGAGCTCTAGTGGAGTCCTGGTTATCGATCCCACGGGGAAGTTTTTAACGGAATTGTTATCGACTAAATTTAAAGGAATTACTTACTAATAAAGTGAACAGATATTCAAAGTAACTATAATAAACTAAAGTAAACTAATGCTTGAAATAAGTTGATTTAATTAATTCAGAAAAAGTATCTTTCTCCTTGTTTTTAGAAAATTAAGTGAAATGATGAATTTAAATAGAATTTTTAAATTGTATTGTGACAAATAGGAGCATTCCTTGTTCTTTACCCTTTGGTCCAGTGCAAAGAACATTGACTAATCCTATGTTTGATTACCGAATCTGCGGCTAGTCCGGGAGGATACCGGCTGCCACTTCGAGCTCCCACGTTCCCCTCACTCGAGGGCTAACATCTACACTTCGACCTCTCAAACAGTAGGATCGAATTGAGTATTTTAGTCTGTCACACTAAAATATCCAATTCTACGCCCGATAATTAATATTTCCCTATTTATTTGCACCCGCCTTCCATGGCTTTTGACTTCCCTGAATATTGGATGTAATTTTTACTATAGTTGATAAATCAACATATTTTAACTACTCAATTGGCCAGATTGAAAGTAAATTAAGTTTTAAGTATAAATTATCACAATTTATTTATATTATATTAAGTGCTTTTATTTAATTTCATCAATCCGCATAATTTTCATAAACAAGGAGAAAGACTAGGAAAACTACTCAGAATGCATGGGAATAAAACAAAGCATGGGTTTCATTTAAAGTTAACAACAATAAACAAAGATACTTATCTTAATCTCCTTCCCAAGCAGACTCCTTGAAGTTCCTTTGACTTTTCCTTCTAGTACAGCAACTAAATAGCACTCAATTAAACTAATAGACTCACTAAATACACTCAAACTAAATTAAACTCACACAAATTACACTTAAGACACTAGAAATAGACTCACAGAAGACTCAAAAGACACACACACACTCTAGAATTCGGCCTCTATTTATAGAGGTAAGCAAAGGTCCAAGGGGTGCTTAAACATCTCATCAAAAAGTGTCCAGGTTCAATGTATATGCATTTTGAACTAGCTCGCCGTCGGCGGGAAACGACCTCGCCGTCAGCGGGGCTTCTAGGTCTTCAAACCGCGCGATCTCGCTGTCGGCGGGCTCGGGCTCGCTGTCAGCGAGGTAGTTATAATTCCTTCAGAAATTTCTCCTCACGATCTCGCCGTCGGTGGCCTCGATCTCGCCGTCGGCGAAGTAGTTAAATTTGCATGAATTTTCTCCTTTTTGATCCAAATTTGCTCCATTTCATGCTTTTTGCTTTTATCACTAATAAATCTTCATTCTTGCAATAAAATAAAGAAAATAGCTCTCCTTAAAGTGCAATTTCATCAAAAATAGATATAAATTTCTTTATGTAGTTTTCTATGATCAAAATCCCCCAAACTTAATTATTACTTGTCCTCAAGTAATTTTAATACTAAATAAAAATAATGATTTCTATAATAGAATTTTTCAATTCAAATAATATATGAATTAATTTTAAATAACATTATAATAAAGTTAAATAGAAATATTTTCTAAGTAATTTAAATTAATTTTATAGAGATAAGATTACTTAGTTATTAGGTCTAAGATTTCTAGCCTTCTATTTAATTCAGGAATGACTATATTAAAAATTTATAAATTACTTAAGATATTTAGATGATAGGAAATTCAAGAAAACTCTATTTAATAAAATACTAATCCACAAATATAAGTTTAGCAATATAGTTAAGTTTTACCCTTTAGGTTGAATCCATTGAAGCCAATTTTTTATAAGGCATCTCCTCAAGCTTCTCCTCACTTATATTTTTCTTTTCTTTTCTTTTCTCTTTCTTTTTCTTTTTCTTTTTTTTTCTTTTTCTTTTTCTTTTTCAAGTGAGGATTACTGTATCTGGATAGCCTGTTAATAATTTTGAACTTCAATTTCTCTTCCTAAATTTGAAACTTAAAATATTTCTTTGCTTATATATATTTCATAACTTTTACTTCATTGAGTTTGTATCCTTTCTTTTTCATCTATATCCTTAAGAATTTCTAATTTTTAGAATATAGTTTCCCTTACTTTAAATAGTTTACTATATTCTTATTTCTTTTAACCAAATATCTTATTCTATTGATTAATTGAATTACTAGAAATATTTTCTTTAACTTTATATAATAATTAAATAAAGCAACTCATATTTATTAAATTGAAAATTACTATAGAAAATCATTTAATAATAATTTTTGAAAATAGAATTTGAGAACAATTTTAAAAATTAAATTTGTATTTTTACCTTCCCCAAACTTAAATTTTTCTATCTATACTACATAGTGAAAAAGGGAAAATATATAAATAAAATTCATCATACCTTTAAGCTTTAGGTGTTTCTTTTCTTTGAAATTTTTGCAGGCTTTTTCATTACTTACAGAACCTGTACTGTTAGTATTCTTCCATATATAATATTTAAAAAGAAAGTGCAGGGATGGAAATTTTTAAAATAAGTATCAAACATAACAAAGAAAACTTAATTTGTTACTACACATACATTTACAATTTAAACAATATATTAAAGAAAGACTAACATCCTATATATTTAAAAATTTGCAACTAATTTAACACACATAAGAAATTTAACATCACTACTCAAACAAACAAATAACATATCAAGTCCAAAGTCCACAGAAAGTACTAAAATATTACACACAGAAATAATAAAGTTTGCAAAACAACAAATCTAAACAAATCAAACAAACTAAATAAAGATTCTAATCCTCTCGCATCAAAATCCCAAGCTATGTCGTCTCCCCGATCTCCGAGTCGAGAAGGCTGAGCAGGCTGGTACTGTGTATAACGGGGGCACTCAGGAAAGACAACATCTAAATCACCACTCCTATAACAACGCTCAGCTTCATAGTATGCAATCTCGTACTCTGAATGTCGCTGGAGATATTCGCTATCATAATCGTGTCTTCTCTCCATGCCTCCGATTCTTTGATCTATATGCTCAAATCTTCTTTCCATATTTTCTCCAAATGACTCAAAACTCTTTCTACTCAGGGTTAACTCATTCATCAGATCTTGAAGGGTAGGAGTGGTGTACTGAGGGGGTGGTTCATAACTAGTAGAGGGTATATCTCTACTTGAAGAAGGTACATAATCCCTTGTCCCAGATCTCCATCCTTCATGGGATTCATATTTCTTTATATTAGCCTGAGTAAGGGGTTTCATAGGTTCTATCCATTCCTCATCATCTCTTGCCTCTACCCCAGATAATTGGCAAAGTGCATAGATAAGACCAGGATGTCCTAGTCCTCCTCCACTTTCATTTCTAGCAGTGGCTAATATGTTTTTATATATAATATTTACCACATTAATACTCTTCTGGTTTTGAATACAGAAATTCAGAACTGCTCTATCTCTTGGTACCTCACTATGGTGGTAGGTAGGTAACAAAGTAGAACAAATAAAATAATGCCAGGCTTTAGATGTTGCATTTAGCATAGAAAGAGGGAAGTTTACCCGTTCCCGCTGCTTTATCTTCCAGACTCCTTTCCCATAAGTGAGAAAGTCGATCACCTCTTCCAATGGTCCTTCCATAGTTCCAAAAGTTTCATATTCGCTCAAGGTGTCTCGAACTTCATAATAAGCGTTTATTCTAGCAGCGTTGAAATATAATTTAATTATAAAAATATTTAATAGTTAAATAAATTATAAATAAATAAATATATATGTGTATATATAAATATATACATATACATATATATATATATATATATATATATATATATATATATATATATATATATATGTAAGATATTTTTTTATTTTAAATGTTTAAGTATAAGTATATTATTTATAAATATAATTTAATTATAAAAATATTTAATAATTAAATAAATTATAAATAAAAATATTGGGTCAATGGGTTTATCATTGGGTCAAGGATTGACCATTTTGACCAAAGTTCACTTTTTGGTTAGAGATTAACTTATTAGGTCAATAATTGGTCATTAATTAAAAAATTGACTATTTTGACCAAAATTGGCTTTTTGGTCAAAAGTTGACCTATTGGGTCAATGGGTTTGTCATTGGATCAAGGATTGACCATTTTGACCAAAGTTAACTTTTTGGTCAGAGATTGACTTATTGGGTCATTAATTCAAAAATTGTTTATTTTGACCAAAATTGACTTTTTGGTCAAATGTTGACCTATTAGGCCAATGGGTTGGTCATTGGGTCAAGGATTGACCATTTTGACCAAAGTTGACTTTTTGGTCAAAAGATGACCTATTGGGTCAATGGGTTGAGCATTAGGTCAAAGATTAACCATCTTGACCAAAGTTGACTTTTTGGTTAAAGATTGATTTACTGGGTCAAAAATTGGTCATTAAGTTAAAAATTGACTATTTTAATCAAAATTGACTGTTTAATCAAAAGTTGACCTATTGGGTCAATGAGTTGGTCATTGAGTTAAGGATTGACTATTTTGACCAAAGTTGTCTTTTGGTCAAAATTTGACCTATTTAGGTCATTGAGGCGGTCAGTAGGTCAAAAATTGACAATTTTGAGCAAAATTGACTTTTTGGTCAAAAGTTAACCTATTAGGTCAATATGTTGGTCATTAGGTCAAGGATTAACCATTTTGGCCAAAGTTGACTTTTTAGTAAAAAGTTAACAAATTAGGTCAATTGGTTGGTCATTGGATGAAGGATTGAACATTTTCACCAAAGTTGACATTTAGGTCATTGTGTCAGAAATTGACCATTTTGACCAAATTTGACTTTTGGTCAAAAGTTGACTTTTTGGGTCAATGAGGTGGTCATTAGGTCGAAAATTGACTTTTTTTTTCAAAAGTTGACCTAGTGGGTCAATAATTGGTAATTATGTCAAAATTTACTATTTTGACCAAATTTGACTTTTTAGTCAAAAGTCAATCTATTGGGTCAGTGGGTTGGTTATTGGGTTAAGGATTGACAATTATGACTAAAGTTGATTTTTTGGTCAAAGATTTACTTATTGGGTTAATAATTGATGATTAGGTAAAAAATTGTCTATTTTGATCAAAAAGTTGACTTTTTTGTCAAAATTTGACCAATTTGGCCAGCGGGTTGGTCATTGGGTCAAAAATTGATCATTTTGACCAAAGTTGACTTTTTGGTCAAAAGTTGACCTATTTGGTTAATGGGGGGTCATTAGGTCAAAATTCGACTATTTTGACCAGAATTGACTTTTTGGTCAAAAATTGACATATTGGGTCAATGGGTTGGTTATTGGGTCAAGGTATAATCATTTTTACCAAAGTTGACTTTTTGGTCAAAAGTTAACCTATTGGGTCAATGGGTTGGTCATTGGGTCGGAAATTGACCATTTTAACTAAAGTTGACTTTTTGGTCAAAAGTTTACCTATTGGGTCAATAGGTTTGTCATTGGGTCAAAGATTGACCATTTGGATCAAAGTTGACTTTTTAGTCAGAGATTGGCTTACTGGGTCAATTATTGGTCATTTGGTAAAAATTGACTATTTTGACCAAAATTGAATTTTTTGTCAAAAGTTAACCCATTGGGTCAATGGGGTGGTCATTGGATCAGGAATTGTCCATTTTGACCAAAGATGATTTTTTGTCAAAAGTTGACCTACTGGGTCATATATATATATATATATATATATATATATATATATGTATATATATATATATATATATATATATATATATATATATATATATATATATATATATATATATATATATATATATATATATATATATATATATATATATATAAATTTATTTATTTATATATACTTATATATATTTTCATTTATAATTTACTAAAGTATTAAATATTTTTATAATTAAATTATATTTATAAATAATAAACTATACTTAAAACATTTAAAATAAAAAAATATTATATATATATATATATAATTTATTTAACAAATAAATATTTTTATAATTAAATTATATTTATAAATAATAGACTATACATAAAATATTTAAAATTAAAAAATAATATTAAATATATATATATATATATATATATATATATATATATATATATATATATATATATATATATATATGTATATATAGTTATTTATAATTTTGTTAACTATTAAATTTTTTTTATAATTAAATTATATTAAAAACTAATATACTATGCGTAAAATATTTAAAATAAAATAATAATATTAAATAAATTTTAATATATATATTTTTATTTATTATTTTTTAAAATATTAAATATTTTTATAATTAAATTGTATTAAACAAAACACTGATACTTAAAATATTTAAAATAAAAAAATAATATATATATTTATACAAATATATAAATTTATTTATTAATAATTTATTTAACTATTAAATATTTTTATAATAAAATTATATTTATAAATTATATACTATACTTAAAAAATTTTAAATAAAAAATAATATTAAATATATATATATATATATATATATATATATATATATATATATATATATATATATATATATATATATATATATATATATATATATATATATATATATATATAAATTTATAAATATATTTATAGTTTTTTTAACTATTAAATTTTTTATAATTAAATTATATTTAAAAGTAATATACCATACTTAAAATATTTAAAGTAAAATAATAATATTATATAAATTTATATATAAATTTATATATATATATATATATATATATATATATATATATATATATATATATATATATATATATATATATATATATATATATATTCATATATATATATATATTTATTTATCATTTTTTAAGCATTAAATAATTTTATAATTAAATTATATTTATTAATAATATATTATACTTAAAATATTTAAAAAAAATATTAAATAAATTTTTTTATATATATAAATTTTCTTATTTATAATTTTTATAATTATTAAATATTTTTATAATTAAATTATATTTATAAATAATATACTATACTTAAAATATTTAAAATAAAAATAATATTAAATAAATTTTTTTATATGTAAATATATATTTTTGTACCTACATATATATTTGTATTTATAGTTTTCTTAATTATTAAATATTTTTAAATATAAATTATATTTATAAATTATATTTATAAATAATATACTATACTAAAAATATTTAAAATAAAATAATATTATATATATTTATATATATATAAATATATATATATTTATATATGCGGATATAAATTTTTGTATTATAATTTATTTAACTATTAAATATTTTTATGATTAAATTATATTTTTAAATTATATACTATACTTAAAATATTTAAAATAAAAAAAAATAATATAAAATAAATACATATATATATAAATTATATATATATATATATATATATATATATATATATATATATATATATATATATATATATATATATATATATATATATATATAGTTATTTATTTATATTTTTTTTAACTATTAAATATTTTTATAATTTAATTATATTTATAAAGAAAAAACTATGTGAAATAATTCAAATGAAATAATAATATTATATAAATTTATATATATATATATATAGATATTTGTTTTTTTTATCATTTTTTAACTATTAAATAATTTTATAATTAAATTATATTTTTTAATAATATATTATACTTAAAATTTTTAAAATAAAAGAATAATATTAAATAAATTTTTTTATATATATAAATATTTATTTATGTACCTTTATATATATTTTTTTTATTTTTAATTTTTATAATTAAATTATATTTATAAATAATATACTATACTTAAAATATTTAAAATAAAAAACTAATATTAAATAAATTTTTTTATATATAAATATATATTTTTGTACCTACATATATACTTTTTTATTTACCATAATTTTTAATTATTAAATATTTTTAAATATAAATTATATTTATAAATAATAAACTATACTAAAAAAATTTAAATAAAATAATATAATATATATATATATATATATATATATATATATACTTTTTTTTAACTATTAATTATTTTTATAATTTAATTATATTTATAAATAATATACTATAATTAATATATTTAAAATAAAATAATAATATTATATAAATTTGAATATAAATATATATATATATATAATTTTTTTAACTATTAAATAATTTTATAATTAAATTATATTTTTTAATAATATATTATTCTTAAAATATTTAAAATAAAAAAATAAAATTAAATAAATTTTTTAATTTATATAAATATATATTTATGTACATCTCTATATATGTTTATTTTAATTTTTCTAATTATTAAATATTTTTATAATTAAATTATATTTATAAATAATATACTATACTTAAAATATTTAAAATAAAAAAAATAATATTAAATAATTTTTATATATATAAATATATATTTATTTACCACATATATAAGTATTTTTTATTTATAATTTTTCTTAATTATTAAATAATTTTGTGATTAAATTATATTTATAAATAATATCACATACTTAGGCTTCGTTTCGGGCAGCTTTTTCCATCTGGCCCCTTTGCAGCAGTGAAGGTTCACGTTTGGCTCCCGGCTTCGCGGTGGTAGGACGTTAAAGCGGGGAAAGTCGGCCGCGGGAACGACCGCGGCCCCGGCTTCGGAGTCGCTAAATATGCAAAATGCCCCCATGCTCGAGGAGTCCTACGCACAACGTTCTCCTGTTACCGATCCCTCGTTGTCTCGCATCTCCCGGTGTTCCGCTTGTATTCTTCTTGCTCGAAGGGAGGCAGCTTCCACTACTTGAGTAAAACGCTTCCTACCAAGTCGCTTTACTTTTGTCTCGATCATTTTTCGTTCATAATGTTTATAAAGTTGGTTTGGGAATCTTGCTGCGATGATTTCTAACTTTGACGATGTAAGTAATCTTTCTAATTTGTCTCACCTCCCCCAATTTATTTCCTAACGTACCTGGAATTGAAATTAAGGTCACTCCGACAACTTTAAATGAGTTTAGTGCTAGAGAGGCTTGCACTGCAAAATTATTTGAGAAGAGAATACTTGCAGATTTATTCTTCAATTGGGAAAAACATTTAATGAATGGAAATCAGACAAAGGGAGTTGGAATCACACGGAACATTGTTAATTCTGATTTAGATGTGAATGTGCTTGAAAATCTTAAACCATATAAAATAAAGTTTGTTTATATTTTTCATACAAGGGTGTAAGCTCTGCTCAATGGATGTACAATGTAGATATGATCTCCAATTTGAGTTCATAACGGTGCTCTGAGTGGAAAACTTTTTCATAATATTTTTAAGTTATAAAATTTGAAAATTATATACTTTGAAGTCGAGTTGCATACCGTGAAAGTTAATGGAATTGTAGTGGTGAGCTTATTCAAAATCTTTGAGTTTTCTATTTAATTATTGGAATTCATCCGTAGTTTCATTGCAGGCTCAGGTATGAATTTTTCATCAAAAAGTTTTATAAAACTAGTAGAAATTGAAAATTATGATCATTAAAACTTTGCCAACCTCGCGTGCCTTTGGGGGAAGTCCATCTAAATAGGATTACAATGGTATAAGCTTATGACTTTTTCGGCTTTGTAACATGTCAAAAGCAATGCGGCTTGATTGTTAATTCCATGGGAATGATAGTTATGCTACTTGCTACGATACGGAATGCTAGTTATTATATTTTTCTTTTTTTAATGTTAGAGGTGGCATTTCGTTGCTAATTGGTTGTGGATGCAAATGTCTCGATTTATTTGGAAGCCTACGGAACATTAGCAATTTTGTTTAGATGTGATTGTGCTTTTAAATATTAAACCATACAAAGTCTAACGAGAGCTTATTTGTTGATTTGTGGTTGGTTTGCACTGCATATTTGTTGCATGCAAGTATCGTGCGGTGATGTCATTGTTGAGGTATATTTGACAAGTTTTAAAGAATGAGAATGGTTATAGAATTGGGAGTTGGAACTTATGATCGAACATTAGAAATTAAAAATACATGCACTAAAAAAATGTACGGGATGCTAGATAGGCTTTCATTGCGAAGCCACGGTGCGGACAAGTTTTTTGAGTGACTGTCTATATGATTGTAGACGGAACTTGATGCTTGTTATTTGAGAAGATTTGGGTGTTGAATGTAAGATTTCACAAGTCTTAGAGCATATATATGGTGAGGCACTTTAGGATGGCTTAAATTTTTAAGCGACCATTATTGCCATTACCATGGTAAGATTATCAATTTAAGGATGGTTGCTTTGGAAACACGGAAATATTAAGCGCAAATTAAAGATGTTCCCTGAATTTGTTATGTGCTTCATGTATTTGCTTCCCTGTGGCTTGGTGATGTTCCTTTGAAATTGGTTATTTGGTTAATGTATTTGCTTAATGAATTTGCTTCCTTTTGTGGTGATATGTTCACATTGGCTTTGCTAAATATCATGATGATTTGGCGCTTTAGGATAGCTTAAAAATCTTAAGCAGCCATTCTTTGCCCTCTAGCTAGCAAACCACCGGAAATGAACTAATTCCCGAAATTTGATCTTCGACATGTGTCTTGAGTGATATAGGATGTTGTTGGTGAAGTAAGGATGCTAGTACTAGAACTAGCTCTTTATGGTTTTAAGCACACTTCTTCTTTGTTGTGCTTACATGTTATATTGTTTCATTGTAAATACATAAATTTTGGTGTATGAGCATGTACATTTCTACTCCACATTTGCAATTCTTTCGGCGAAGGCTGGAAATGCTCTTGGCACCCTAGGATAGCTTATATTTTAAGGATTACATTGGAATTTAATGCTTTCTTGTGAGTTACTTTTCTCTACGAATAGATATACAATGCATATTTGATCTCAAATGCGGAGTATATCGGAGGCCCGGAATGGGTGTTGGGAAACTCATACCTTTTGGACAGCTTCCATACGGAGTTTGTGTCCATATTCTCCCCGTACGGGTTTGATCTCGAAATCTGCCCGGTAAAGTATTGGAGGATTGATTTAATGGAGCGGGGGAGTGCATATGTGAAGCGGATAGTATTTCTTTCCTTGCTTAATTGAACTCTTCCTCGATCTTTTACGAGATGCCCCGGAGACTCTCGGGGGAATAGTGTGACTTTTTACATATATATATATATTTATGTATGTTTATAAATATACCGATTCATTAACCAAATAGGTCGACTTTTTTGACCCGAAAAATTGACTTTGGTTAAATTGGTGATTTTAACTAATGACCGACCCATTGACCCGATAGGTCTACTTTTGGCCAAAAGTCATCTTTGATCGAAATGGTAAATTCTTGACCGATTACCGACTCGTGTAACCAAATAGGTCGACTTTTGACGAAAATTGACTTTGAATTCGAAATAAACGATATCGCTTGATGGCCCCCATTGACCCGATAGGTTAACTTTTGACCAAAAATTCAATTTTGGTCGAATAGTCAATTTTGACGAAAAGTAATCTTTGGTCGAAATGGCGTTTTCGACCCGGGAATGCACGTGACCCAGACTGACCCGTTGACGATAGGTCGTTTTTTTTGACCAAAAAAGTAAATTTTGGTGAAAATAGTTAATTTTAGATCTAATGACCAGTTATTCACTTTCAATAAGTTAATCAGCGACCAAAATTGACTTTGGTCGAAATATTTAATCCTTAACTTGATAGCCGAGCTCATTGACCCGATAGGTCGACTTGTGACGAATAGTCGTTTTGAATTCAAATGGTGATTTTTGACTAAATGACCGCGATTGACCAAATAAGTCGACTTTTGACCAAAAAGTCAACTTTGGTCAAATGATAAGTCATATTTTGACGAAACAAAATTCGACTTTTGACCAAAATATGTCAACTTTTTGAGCAAAAAGTTAATTTTAATTAAAAATGAATTGACCACATAATGACCTTCCGTTGGCCAATAGCTCAGCTTTTGACCAAAAATTTAATTTTGGTCGAAATAATTAATTTTGACCTAATGGCAGATAGTGATTTTTGAATTAATGGCCGATTATTGACCCGATAAGTTAATCTCGACCAAAAAAATTGACTTTGGAATGAATGGTCGATGATTGACGATAACAAACCCATTGCCCAATAAGTTAAATTTTTGACCAAAAAGTCGATTTTGGTCAAAATAATTGATTTTGACCTAATAGCCGATGGCCAAAATAAATCGACTTTTGACGAAAAATCGACTTTGGTCAAAATGGTCGATTTTGACCCGATGATCAATAAATGACTAAATTGGTCAAATTTTGACCAAAAAATCAACTTTTTTATCGAAATAGATAATTTTTTATCTAATGACGATTATTGACACGATAAGTAAATGCGTACGAAAAAATCGCTTTAATTAAAGCCAATTATCAAATCCTTGACCCGATGACGACTCATTGACCCGATATGTTAACTTTTGACGAAAAGTCAACTTTGGTCAAAATGGTCAAACCTTGACCCCGATAACGACCCATTGACCCGATATGTTAACCTTTGACCAATAAATCAATTTTAAATCAAAAATAGTCAATTTTGACTAATGACCAATTAACCAAATAGATTGACTTTTGACAAAAAAGTCAACTTTTGAAAAAAAGTCAACTTTAGTCAAATGAATTAGATTTTGACGATAGCCGACACGTATGAGTGGTAAATATTTTGACGAAAAATCAACTTTTTGAACCGAAATATACAATTTTTGACTTTAAGGACCCGATTATTAACCCAATAAATAAATCTTTGACCAAAAGTCAATTTTGGTCAAAATTATCCAATCAATAACCAACCAGCTATTGATAGATCGACTTTTGACTAAAATCAATTTTTTGGTCAAAATAGTAAATTTTACATAATTACCAATTATTGATCCATTAGATTGACTTTTGAACAAAAAGATCAATTTTAGTCAAAATTGTCAATTTTTTAATCTCAATGACCATCTCATTGACCCAAAATGTCAACTTTTGACCAAAAATCGAAATTTAGTCGAAATGGTAAATTTCTTACACAATGACCTAAATGCTCGACTTTGGTGAAAATGTTGATCCTTCATCGAACCACGACCAATTAACTTGATTTGTTAACTTTTGACTAAAAAGTCAACTTTGGACAAAATGGTTAATCATTGACGATAACTTGACTAATGACTGATAAGTCGACTTTTTGAACAAAATTCGATTTTCAAGTGGCGATTTTTACTCTTGTGACCTCATTGACTAAATAAATTGAACTTTGACAAAGACAACTTTGGTCAAAATTGTCGATCCTTAACCCGATGACCCATTCGTTAACGCGATATATCAGCTTTGGCCGAATGTAAATTTTTGATTCAAATGATCAATTTTTGACTTAATGGCCGTTTTTGACCGAGTAAGCGATCTCGACCAAAAATTAAAACTTAGTCAAGATGGTTAATCTTTGACGAATGCGGAAACCCGTTATTGATAAACGGACATTTTTTGGCCAAAAAATCAGCTTTGAATAAAAATGGTGATCGCCCAACTTGATAATGGCCGTTGGCTGAAAATAGGTAAACATTTGACGAAAAAGTCGATTTTAATTGAAAATAAATAATTTTTGAATTAATGACCGATTATTGACGATAAGTTAATCTCACGACGAAAAGTGAACTTTGGTAAAATAGTCAATCCTTGACGAATATGAAAATAGTATTGATATTTTTATTTTATAATTTATTCAATTATTAAATATTTTTATAAGTAAATTATATTTATAAAATAATATCTTATGCCCAAAAGCGTTTAAAATAAAAAAATAATATTATATATAAATATATATATATATATATATACATATAATTATATTTTTATTTATAATTTATTTAATTAATAAATATTTTAATATTTAAATTACAATTATAAATAATATACTACACTTAAAATTTTATAATTAAAAAATAAAATTATATATATATATATATATATATATATATATATATATATATATATATATATATATATATATATATATATATAATTTTTAAACTATTAAATATTTTTATAATTAAATTATATTTAAAAATAAAATATTATATTTAAAATATTTAAAATAAAAAAAAATAATTTTCTATAAATTTATATATATATATAAATATGTATAATTATATATACACATATATATTTATTTATTTATAATTTGTTTAACTATTAAATATTTTAATAATTAAATTAAATTTATAAATAATATACTTATACTTAAAATATTTAATATAAAAAATAATAATAAATAAATATATATATATATATATATATATATATATATATATATATATATATATATATATATATATATATATATATATATATATATATATATATATCTATTTATATATACCCATATTTATTTTTATTTGTAATTTATTTAATTATTATATTATATTATATATATATATATATATTAATATATACCTATATATATATTTATTTATAATTTATTTATTTATTAAATATTTTTATAAAAAAATTAAATTTTTAAAAAGTATAATATACTTAAATATATAAAATAAAAATATATATATATATTTGTTTATTTATTTGTTTATTTATATTTATATATTTCTTTATTTATTTATTTTTTATTTATTAATTAATTAATTTATTTATTATATAAATATATATATTTGTTTATTTATTTAATTATTTATAATTTTTTTAACAATTAAATATTTTTATAATTAAAATTATATTTAAAAATAATATACAATACTTAAAATATTTAAAATAAAGAAATAATATTATATAAATTTTTATATAAATATAAATAAATATATATAAATATATCTATATATCATTTTTAACTATTAAATAATTTTATAATTAAATTATAATTATTAATAATACATTATACTTAAAATATTTAAAATTAAAATGTAATATTATATAAATAAATATATATTTTTATTTACAAATTATTTTGTTATTAAATATTTTTATGATTAAATTTATTTATAAAGAATATACTATACTTAAAATATTTAAAACAAAAAAAACAAAATTAAATAGTTATTTATAATTTTGTTAACTATTAAATATTTTATAATTAATTTATATTTAAAAATAATATTATTAAAATTTATATATACGTATATATGTATACATATAAATGTATATTTTATATTTATATATACAAATATTAATTTATTTATTTATAAATTATTTAACTATTTAATATTTTTATAATTAAATTATATTTACAAATAGTATCTTATACTTTAAAAATTAAAATAAAAAAATAATATTATATAAAATTATATATATATATATATATATTTATAATTTATTTAACTATATATCCATTTATTTAATATTTATAATTTATATATATATATATATTTAAAATTTATTTAATTAATAAATATTTTTATAATTAAGATATATTTATAAATAATATACTATACTTAAAACATTTTAATAAAAAAATAATATATTATAAATTTATATATATATATATATATATATATATATATATAGCTATATATATTTTATTTATAATTTGTTAATTATTTCTTAATTTTATAATTAAATTATATTTATAAATAATATCTTTTATACTTAAAACATTTAAAATAAAAAAATAATATTATATATATATACATACATACATATATGTATTTATTTATAATTTCTTGCTTATAAAATATAAATGATCGATACGCGCGTATCCCGTAGTGCCTGATAGGTCGAGCTTTTGGCTCAAAGTCGATTTTAATTAATCGTATTTTTTGAATTAATGACAATTATTAACCTAATAGTACATCTGCGACAAAAGAAGTGTTTACTGATCAAAATAGTCAATCTTGGCCAGTAATATTCCGTTAACCCAAAGAATAGTGTTTTTAACCAAAAAGTCGATTTTTTGTCGAAATAATTAATTTTTGACTACTTGAACACCCTTTAATGCGATAGATTGACTTTTTGAACAAAAGTCAACTTTGGCGAAATGGTCGATTTTTGACCTTGATAATGACCCATGACCTTGGAAAATGAATCAGCTTTTTAGTAAAAATCATCTTGATCAAAATGATCCGATTCTTGACGATTACTGACTCGTTGGCCGAATATCGACTTTTGACCAAAAATGACTTTAATTAAATGGTCGATTTTTAACTGTATGGCGAATTGTATAATAGATACTGCTTGTCAAAAATCATCTTTGCTTTCAAATGGTCGATTTTTATTGATGCAACACCGTTATTAAATATATCGACTTTTGACAAGAAGTCAACTTTGGTCAAAATAGTCGATATCCGGCCAAATGGCCAACTAGATTGATCTAATGAGTTAACTTTTGACGAATTGATTTTAATTAAAAATAGGTGACTTTTGATCAAAAAGTAATCTTGGTCAAAATGGCGATTTAAAATGATAAGCGCTAATTGACCCAATAAATTAAGTTTTGACGAAAAATAAATTTTTAGTGAAAATAGTTAACGATCTAATGACGATTATTCACTTAATAAGTTAATGCGACGAAAAATCAGCTTTCGTGAAATATTTAATCCTTAACTTGATAGCGAATCCGTTGACTCAGCAATCGACTTTTGACCAAATAGTCGATTTTAGTCGAATAGTCGATCCACTATTTGAATAATACCGATTGACGATAAATCGACTTTGGTCGAATGATAAATTGACTTTTTTGACCAATAAGTCGACTTTTTGACCAAAATAGATCAACTTTTGACAAAAAAGTTAATTTTGATCCAAGCAGTCAACGACATAATGATCTCCCGTTGACCCGATGGCTCAACTTTTGACCAAAAAATTATTTTGGTGAAATAGTCAATTTTTGACACAATGACCCAGTAATTCAATTTTGAATTATTGGCCGATTATTGACCCGGTAAATTCGATCTCTAACCAAAAAGTTAACATTGGACAAAATGGTCGATAATTTGACGATGTGAAACCCATTGCCCGATCGATCCAGGTACGGCCGAAAAGTCGATTTTAATTAAAATAATTGATTTTGACACAATAATGGAATTGACGAATAGATTCGACTTTTGACCAAAAAGTCAACTTTGGTCAAAATAGTCGATTTTTGACGATGATCAACCCATTGACTAAATTAGTCAATTTTTGACCCGAGCTTCGACTTTTAGGTAAAAATAGACGATTTTTGACTTAATAACCAATTATTGACCCGATAAGTAA
Source organism: Papilionanthe hookeriana x Papilionanthe teres (assembly GCA_022702705.1). Taxonomy (NCBI): domain Eukaryota; kingdom Viridiplantae; phylum Streptophyta; class Magnoliopsida; order Asparagales; family Orchidaceae; genus Papilionanthe; species Papilionanthe hookeriana x Papilionanthe teres. The sequence continues at coordinate 55,995,606 of CM040430.1, read as the reverse complement.
ATCTCGACCCGAAAATCGACTTTGGTCATAATTATCGATCCGTGACCCAATAATGATCGATGACCCGACATGTCGACCTTTAAACAAAAAGATAGCTTTGGTTAAAATGGTATATCATACGACCCGATAATAGCCATGAGCGTCGTCGACTTTTGTCGAAAAGCTTGTTTTGGTTAAAATAGTAAATTTTTTACATAATGGCCCGATTATTGACCCAATAGGTCGACTTTTTGAACAAAAAGAAAATTTTGGTGAAAATTGACAGTACGACTGGCGATAACACCTCATTGGCCAAAATTAAAGCTTTTGACGAAAAGTCAAATTGGGTCAAAATAGTCGATTCACGACACAATGACACAAATGTCGACTTTCTTGAAAATGAACCGATCCTTGACCAATGACGAAGCCATTGACCCGATTTGTTAAATTTTGAATAAAAGTGAACTTTGGCAGAAATAGTTAATCCTCGATGATAATGACTTTATTGACCCAATAGGTCAACTTTTTGACCAAAAGTGATCAATTTTTGCTGAAATTGTGATTTTGATCTCTTGACGCCTCATTGATCTAAATAGGTCAAATTTTGACGAACAACTTGATGAAAATTGTCGATTCTTAACGATGATGACGTTGACGATATGTCAACTTTGACCAAAAAGTCGATTTGATTAAAATAGATCAATTTTGACCTAATGAACAATTTTTACCCGATGAAGCCAATCTTTCGATCCAAAATTGACTTTGGTCATGATGGTTAATCTTTGACTGTCTGCGACCATTGACCCGATGGACATCTTTTGACCAAAGTCGGCTTTGGTCAAAATGATCAATCCTTGACGATGACCCGACCATTGGCGCAATAGTCAACATTTGGCCATGAATTCGATCAGAAATAAAAAATTTGAATTAATGGCCGTTTATTAATAGGTGATCTCACGTGAAAATAATTGACTTTGATCAAAATGAACCGATCACTTAATCGATGACAAACCCATAAACCCGATAGATCAACTTTGACCAAAAAGACAATTTTTAGTAAAAATGATCAATTTGACGAATGACGCATTGACGTAAAATTCGACTTTTGACGAAAATTGACTTTGGTGAAAATGGATAATTTTTGACTGATAGCTGACCCATTGACGATAAGTCGTCTTTTGACCAAAAAAATCATCTTTGGTAAAAATGGTTAACTTCTTGATTCAATTACTTGACATTGGCCAAATATATCTCGACTTTGACCAAAAAGTCAACTTTGGTCAAAATAGTGGAATTCACGACCCGATGATGTCGGTTGACCCAATGGGTTAACTTTTGACCAAAAATTGATCTTAGTCGAAAATAGTCGGTACAGCGTAATGACGATAAATGACCCGAATAAATTGATCTCGACCAAAAAGTTAATTTTTATGAAAATAATCGATCCGCCGCTTTAATAATAAACACATTGACGGCGGGGCAAACCTTGGCCAAAAAAGTTAATTTTTGGTCAAAATAGTGATTTTTGACTAATGACCACCCATGTATTGGTCGACTTTGACCAAAAAGTTAACTTTGATCAAAAATGATGCGTATATATATATATATATTTAAATTTATATAATATTATATTTTTTTAATTTTAAATATTTTAGTATAGTATATTATTTAAAAATACAATTTAAATATAAAAATATTTAATAGTTAAATAAATTATAAATAAAATATAAATATATGTATATATAAATATATATAAATATATATATAATAGTATTTTTATTTTAAATGTTTTAAAGTATAGTATATTACATATAAATATAATTTAATTATAAAAATATTTAATAATTAAATAAATTATAAATAAAAATATTAGATTACGTGGGTTTATCATTGGGTCGGATTGTCGTATTTTGGCCAAAGTTCACTTTTGGGTTAGAGATTATCTTATTGAGTCGATAATTGATCGATAATTAAAAAATTATTTATTTTTGACGGAAATTAGATTTTTGATCGAAATAGACTGATGGGTCATTAGGTTTGTCATTTGGATCGAGGATTGTCATTTTGACTAAAGTTAACACAGTTAGAATTGACTTATTGGGTCATTAATTGAAATTGTTTATTTTGACCAAAATTGACTTTTTAGTCGAATGTTAACTGATAGACGATGGGTTGGTCATTAGTCGAAGTTGACCATTTTGACCAAATTTAACTTTTTGGTCGAAAGATGACTCTATTGGGTCGATGGGTTCTTGTAACCAAGTCGAAATTAAATATCTTAGTAAAGTTGACTTTTTGGTCGGAATTGGTTTCTTGGAGTCGAAATTGGTCATTCGTAAAAAATTGAAATTTATTTTAATCGAAATTGACTATTTAATCGAAAGTTGACTTTATTAGATTCAGTAGGTTAGTCATTAGGTTAAACATTGACTATTTTGACCAAAGTTGTCTTTTTGGTAAATTTGACTATTTAGGTCGATGAGGCGATAGTAGGTCGAAAGAATTTAAAAGTTTGAGCAAAATTGACTTTGCTCGAAAGTTATTTATTAGATTGATAGGTTAGTCATTGGGTCGGAGTAACCATTTGTAGAGATTAACTTTTTGTAAAAGTTAAATTGAGTGGGTCAAATTGGTTGGTCATTGGATGAAAGATTGAACATTTTGTATAGTTGACATTTAGGTCATTGTGTCGAAATTGTCATTTTAGTAAATTTGACTTTTAGTCAAAGTTGACCTTATGGGTCAATGAGGTGGTCATTAGGTGAAGAAGTGACTTTTTCAAAAGTTGTTTAATGGGTGATAATTGGTAATTATTTTAAAATTTATATTTCACGAAATTGACTTTTTAGTCGAAGTCGATCCCCATTGGGTCGAGTGGGTTGGTTATTGGGTCATGGATTGACAATTATGGTAAAGTTGAATTTTTAAATTGACTTTACTTATTAGGTTAATAATTGGTCATTAGGTAAAAAAAGGTATACATTTTGACCAAAAAGTTAACTTTTTTGTCGAAATTTGATCAATTTAATTGACGCGGGTTGGTCGTTGGAGTCAGGTCGAAATTGACCTTTTTGACCAAAGTTGACTTTTTGTCGAATTGACTGTTAGTTAATGGAGGTCATTATGTCGAAATTTGAGCTATTTTGAAAATTGACCCTTTGGTCAAAGTTGACGTATTAGATTGATGGGTTGGTTATTAGATTAATTATAACCATTTTGACGAAGTTGACTTTTTAGTTAACTGTTAGATTCGATGGGTTGGTCATTGGGTCGGAAATTAACCATTTTAACTAAAGTTGACTTTTTGGTCGTAGGATTGCTTTTATTAGGTCGGGTTTGTCATTGGGTCGAAGATTGACCATTTTGATCGAAGTTGACTTTTTGGTCGGATATTGGCTTACTAGGTAAATTATTGGTCATTTGGTGGTGTTATTTTGACCAAAATTGAATTTTGTCAAAAGTTAACCCATTGGAGTCGATGGGGTGGTCATGGATCGGGGCGTAGGTTTGACGAATGACTTTTTATCGAAGTTGACTGCGGGTCGATGTGTTGAGTCGTTAGATTCGGATAGACCATTTTAACCAAAGTTGACTTTTTGGTCGAGGAGATTGGCTTCTTGGGTTAATAATTGGTCATTAGGTCGAAAATTATTTGTGTGTCCAAAATTGATTTTTGGTCGAACATTGACTGTTAGGTCGATGTGTTGGTCGTTGGGTCGAAATTGCTCATTTTGACCAAAGTTGACTTTTTGGTCGATGTTTGCACATTAGATTGATGGGTTTGTCATTGGGTCGAAGATTGATCATTTTGACCATAGTTGACTTTGAGTCGGATATTGACTTATTGAGTCTAAAATTGTTCATTAGGTAAATTAAATATTTTGACCAAAATAAAATTTTTGTCGAAGTTTACCAATTGGGTCAACGGGAGTAGCATTAGATTCGAGAAATTGACCATTTTGACAAAGTTGACTTTTGGTGAAAGTTGACTTTATTTGGTTAATGAGTTGATGGTGAGTCGAATTTGACAAATTTAGGCTAAAGAAATTTTTTGGTCGAAATTTATTATATTGGGTCGACGGGAGTAGTCGTTGGGTCAAAAATTTACTATTTTGACCAAAATTGACTTTTTGGTCGAAGTTGTCTGTAGATTGATATGTTTGTCATTAGGTGAAGGATTGATTATTTTAATGAAAATTAACTTTTGTTAGTGAGAGATTGATTTATTGGTCATTAATTAGTCATTAGGACAAAAATTTACAATTAAATATTTTTATAATTAAATTATATTTATAAATAATATACGATCTTTTAAAAATTTTAAAATAAAAAATAATATTATATAGAATTATATATATATATATATATATATATATATATATATATATATATATATATATATATATATATATATTTATACATACACATATATATTTAATTATTTATAATTTATTTAACTATTAAGATTTTTATAATTAAATTATATTTATAAATAATATCACATACTTAAAATATTTAAAATAAAAGAATAATTTAAATAAATTTATATATATATATATATATATATATATATATATATATATATATATATATATATATATATATATATATATATATATATATATATATAAATTTATATATTTATATATACATGTTTATTTATAATTTTTCTAACTATTAAATATTTTTTATAATTAAATTATATTTATAAATAATTCAACATACTTAAAAATATTTAAAATAAAAAAATAATTATATATAAATTTATACATATATACATATATATATATATATATATATATATATATATATATATATATATATATATATATATATATATATATATCAAACTTTTTAAGCTATTCAATTTTTTTATATTTAAATTATATTTAAAAATAATATACAATACATAAAATATTTAAAATAAAAAGTAAAATTATATAAATTTATATTTATATATATATATATATATATATATATATATATATATATATATATATATATATATATATATGTAAATATATATTTATATATCTATATATATATATATATATATATATATATATATATATATATATTTATTTATAATTTATTTATGATTAAATTTTATTTATAAATAATATCTTATCTTAAAAATTTAAAATTTAAAAAATAATTTTACATAAATATAAATATAAATAAATATATATATAAATATATATATTTATTTATATATATTTATTTATTTATAATTTATTTAACAATTAAATATTTTTATAATTAAATTATATTTATAAATAATATACTTATACGTAAAATATTAAAACAAATATTATTAAATATATATATATATATATATATATATATATATATATATTTATAATTTTTTTAACTATTAAATATTTTTATAATTAAATTATATTTAAAATAATATATTTTATACTTAAAATATTTAAAATAAAAAAATAATATTATATAAAGTTATACATAAAAATATATAAATATATATATATATATATATATATATATATATATATATATATATATATATATATATATATATATATATATATATATATATATATATATATATATATATATATATATATATATATATATATATATATATATATATATATATAAATATATATATATAATTTTTTAACTATTAAATAATTTTTATAATTAAATTAAATTTATTAATAATATATTATACTTAAAATATTTAAAATAAAAAATAATATTAAATAAATTTTATTATATATATAAATATATATTTATGTACCTCTATATATATTTTTTTTATTTATAATTTTTTGTAATTATTAACTATTTTTATAAATAAATTATATTTATAAATAATATACTATACTTAAAATATTTAAAATAAAAAACAAATATTAAATAAAATTTTTATATAGATCAATATATATTTATGTACCTCAATATTTATATTTTATTTATATTTTTAATTTTTAAATATTTTATAATTAAATTATATTTATAATAATATACTATACCTAAAATACATAAAATAAAAAAATAATATTATATATATATATATATATATATATATATATATATATATATATATATATATATATACGAGATATAAATTTATTTATTTATAATTTATTTAAACTGTTAAATATTTTTATGATTAAATTTTATTTATAAATAATATCTTATACTTAAAATATATTTAAAAAATAATATTAAATAAATAGATATATATATATATATATATATATATATATATATATATATATATATGTTTATTTATAATTTATTTAATTATTAAATATTTACGTGATTAAATTATATTTATAAATAATATACTATTTTTAAAATATTTAAAATAAAAAAATAATATTAAATAAATTTATTTATAATTTTTAATATTAAATATTTTATAATTAAATTATATTTATAAATAATATCTTATCTTTTAAAATATTTGAATAAAAATAAATATTAAATATATATATATATATATATATATATATATATATATATAAATAAATATATATATATATATATATATATATATTTATATATATACATACATATATTTTTATTTATAATTTATTTAATTATTAAAAATTTTAATAATTAAATTATATTTATAAATAATATACTATACTTTAGACATTTAAAATAAAAAATAATATTATATAAATTTATATATATATATATATATATAAATATTTATAATTTATTTATTTATTAATTATTTTTATAAATAAATTATATTTATAAATAATATACTATTTTTAAAACATTTAAAATAAAAAAATATTATAATATAAATTTATATATATATATAAATAAATAAATATATATATATATAGTTATATAGTTATATAGTTATATTATATATATTTATATATGTTTTTATTTATAATTTATTTAATTATTAATTATTTTTATAATTAAATTATATTTATAAAAAATATACTATACTTAAAACTTTTAAATAAAATTATATATATATATATATATATATATATATATATATTTATATATACGTATATATATATATATATATATATATATATATATATATATATATATATATATATATATATATATATATATATATATATATATATATATATATATATATATATATATATATTTAATTTATAGCTTATTAAATATAAATGATCGATCACTGACTGTGCCGAAACCTTTGATAAAATATGTCAACTTTTGACCAAAAAGTCAATTTTGGTCGAAATAGTGCACTTTGAATTGATGATCGATTATTGACCCTATAGTCGATCTCGACAAATGTCGAGTTTTGGTCGAAATGGTCGATCCTTGACCCATTGACACTCATTAACCAAATAGGTCGACTTTTGACCAAAAGTCGATTTTGGTCGAAATTATCATTTTACCTAATAATGCCATTTGACCCAATGGAGTTAACTTTTGAAAAAAAAGTCAACTTTGGTCAAAATGGTCGATTTTGACACAATGACCGGCCAACGACGATAGATCAATTTTTGACCAAAGTCATCTTCGGTGGTATTTAATTCTCGGCAATTACCAACTCATTGACCAAATAGGTCAAATTTTGACCCGAAAAATTCGACTTTGGTTAAAATGAATTCGATTTTAGCTTGCATTGACCCAGTGGAATTACACTTTTGACCAAAAAGTCATCTTGGTGACGACGGGAAGGGATTGGTGTGGAATGTCGATTTTGAGGAGTCGCCAAGTCTAATATTAACTTTAATTTTATTCATAAATCCCATGAAAGATTTGAGGAATTTAGGGCTAATAGTAGAAAAGGATATTTATGACAATCCTTATAGAAGAATATCTAAGAATAATATATCCTAGAATTTTCATATAAAGAAAATCATAGAAAACCGATTTCTTGTGGGTTCTTTTGGATCTCACATGAAATGACCATAGTTAGTACATCTTAAACAATTTTTAATTGTTTGAGAAAGCTTTCCGATTAATATCGATCATTTTGTTTTCTAAAAATTTTATTTTTTAAGGAGAGATGTATCCCACTTTATCACTCCTAAATGTCATGTCATATTTATTATTTTAAAGTTTTGATTTTGTTTTTCATGTCATTATCTTAAAAGTTTTATTGTTGTTTTCCATGTCGTTGTTTTGTTTTGTTTTGGTGACTAACCTAAAAGTTTTTTTTGTTTTTGTTTGTCAATGTCGTTGTTTTATTTTATTTTGGTGAAAACATCTTTAAAAGTTTTTTTTTGTTTTGTTTGTCGAATGTCGTTTAACGAAACGAGTTAGCACATCCTATAACATGCGAGAGAAAATCTAAACAAAACTTTTTGTCTTCACCACACGAAAAGATTCTCGAGAAAATAATGTCATTTAATTGCCTTAGAATTTTGTAGGATGTTTTAATTTAACATGTCTGGATCTCGACTTATGTCAAATTTATAGTGATTAATGTTTAATTTTATCGAAATATCGGATTAATTTCATTTAATATTGATATTTGTCAAATTTATATTTGAAATGTCGATTTTATGTCATATTATGTTGATTTATGTTTGAAATATTGAATTTATGTTGGTTATGTATCGATTTTGGTTTGAAATGTCGAATTTATGTCTTGATTTAAGTTTAAACTTGAATTTGAATTTATGTACGTTTGAATTTGAGTTGAAAGTTGTATTTAGATTAACTTGAGTTCATATACTTTGAATTTAAGTTAAAAGGTTGAGGATTAAGATTGATATTGATTGGATTAACTTGAGCTCATGTGCAGTTTGAACCTAAGTTAAATTCAATGTTAATTGAATCTAATTAACTTGAGTTCATATGCAATACGAACATAAGTTAAAATGTTTAAATTTAGATTCAATATTAATTGAATTAACTTGGGTTTTATGTCACAGTTTGAACCTAAGTTAGATTCAATGTTGATTGAATATTTAATTAACTTAAGTTCATGTACGTCGAACTTAAGTTAAAGAATTAACTTAGAATAGACTTAATTAAATTTTAAGCCTTGTTTAAATAGGACCTAAAGATTAATCAAGTCTAATAAATTAGACTTAATTAGAATTGCAGACTAAATAAGTCCTTTTTAGATAAGGCTTAAGTTTTAATTAAATTATTTATGATAGTTTTTGAGACATTAAATTAATAAATTAGACTTAGGTTCATGATGATTTGTTGTTTTAAATCTCAATTACTTGATGATTTAATTAAGTCTAGGATGTTAGACTTAATTAAAATTTTATGTTGAATTTAGGTTTGAATTAAGTTGGATTAAAAGTTTAATATAGTTTGAGTGCTAAGTTAAGATTTGACTTAAGTTGAGAGTTAAGTTGAACATATTTAAAGTTGAATTAAGTTCAATATGGAGTTGAACTTACATTGAGTTTCGTCGAGACTTAAGTTCATGTCGGGTTGAACCTAAGTTTAGTTTGACTTAAGTCTAACATGGGTCCAGACTTAAGTTGTGTTTGAGTTAGACTTAGATTCGTAGTAGGTCGAATCTAAATTTGGTTTAACTTAGAGTCTTAATGTAGGTTAGACTTAAGTTAGGTTTGGTTGACTTAGGTTCATGTCGAGTTGAATCTAAGTTTGGTTTGACTTAAGTCTAGTGTAGGTTAGGCTTAAGTTAGGTTTAGGTTTGACTTAGGTTTATGTTGGATTGAACTTTAAGTTTGGTTTGACTTCGCTGAGTGTAGGTTGAACTAAGTTAGATTTAAGTTTGACTTAGGTTTATGTTGAGTTGAACCTAAGTTTGGTTTGACTTAATCCTAGTGTAGGTTAGACTTAAGTTTGATTTAGATTTGTTTATTTAAGGTTAATTAAACCTAATTTAGATAAGGTTTAATTGATTAATTAGACTTATTATGGGTTAAGTATAATTATTTAAAGTTAATTAAACCTAATTTAGGTAAGGTTTAATTGATTAATTAGACTTATTATGGGTTAAGTCTAATTATTTAAGGTTAATTAAACCTAATTTAGGTAAGGTTTAATTGATTAATTAGACTTATTATGGGTTAAGTCTAATTATTTAAGGTTAATTAAACCTAATTTAGGTAATGTTTAATTGATTAATTAGACTTATTATGGGTTAAGTCTAATTATTTAAGGTTAATTAAACCTAATTTAGGTAAGGTTTAATTGATTAATTAAGTAGGTTTAAATTATATTCTAAACTTAATTAAGTCTAATTTTATCATTTTGGACTTAATTAATTGAATTTTTAGGTTTAATAGGTTTAAATGATATTTTAAACCTAATTAAGTCCTAATTGTCATTTTAAACTTAATTAATTAAATTTAGGATCAAATAGGTTTAAATGATGTTTTAAACCTGATTAAAATTCAATTTTGTCATTTTAGACTTAATTAATTAAATTTAGGATTAAATAGGTTTAAATGATATTTTAAACCTAATTAAGTCTAATTTTGTCATTTTAGACTTAATTAATTAAATTTAAGGTTTAATAGGTCTAAATGATGTTTTAAACCTAATTAAGTCTAATTTTGTCAATTTAGACTTAATTAATTAAATTTAAGATTAAATAGGTTTAAATGATGTTTTAAACCTAATTAAGTCTAATTTTGTCATTTAGACTTAATTAATTAAGCTTAAGGTTTAATGGGTTTAAATGATGTTTGAAACTTAATTAAGTCTAATTTTGTCATTTTAAACTTAATTAAAGTTTTCCATTAGCCTATCATAAACTAGATTCATTTCAAACTTAGATTATTAAGGAGAATAAGCTAAATTTATAAAAAGGTTATTTTTAGGATTAAAAATTATTTAATTAATAAAGAATCTTAATCCTAAATTTTAAAATGTCACTTAAAGTTATTTTTATGACTTGAAATGATTTTATTAGGGTTATTTTGTGTTGCCCTAACATTTTTGATCATTTCCATTTTATTTTTCTTAATTATCAATTTTTATAATTATTATTTGAAATAATTACAAGATGTCTTGAAAATTAGAGAAAAGTGTCATAGACATGTTTTTGTCCTTGGAAAAATAATGAAAGCATTCACTATGATCATAAAGATAAATGCCTCGAAGTTTCATATTTTTTTATTTATAAATAATTTTTAATAATTAAAATACTCAGTATTTAATTATTTAAAAATTAAATAATAGAATAATATTATGATTTTTATTTCATAATTTTTCCTCTTGAGCTTTCAGTATTTTTATCATATTTTTGTGACCTTTAGATAAAAAGATATTAAATTTTGAAGTTTTTAAGGTTAAAATTAATTTTTAACCATTTTTCGCGCCCACCCGAAACTCATTTCCCGCCGACGCATGTCTCGTACGCGTCGAACGGACGGGAGGATCAGCTTGCGGGAGGCCGAACACGAGACACGCGAGTGTGATCAGCGCCGTTCATCTCTAGCCTTGTGAGATCGAGCATTTGAGATAATTGAATAAAAATTACATTATTTCGAAGCCGTTAGACGAAACCTTAATATCTCACTCATTCCTTAATGAAATTGAGTGATTTTTGAACTTATGGAATCATCTAAACATGTAGAATATTTCCATACGGTGATGTAACATTTACGAGGCTAATATAACACATGATATTTGAAATATGAATTATTTTGTGAAAAATAATTCCATGCCTTTGCCACGAAGCAAATCAAGATAGATCGGACCTTCTAGTTGACTTCTAGGACTGATGGAAGATTATTGCTGCAGCAATTTGATCCAGTCGGGCTTAAAGGAGAATTTAAAAGTGGTTGGTTTGGAAATTTGTTTTGAGTTTTGCTCAATTGGCTCGATTGGGTTCAGCACTATGGCATGGATTTGGTTCTAATAGACTGCTAAGACTCTTGAAAATTTCTTATGTAGGGGTAGAGGATTTGACGTATAGGTATTTCTAATTTTTCTTCTCCTCTTGCTAGGCTCGGCTATGGGCTTATTTATAGCCGAGGGAGGCCATGAAAACTTAACCAAGATGTTCTAGGGGAGTTATTATCTTGTATTAATCTATTGGAGGAGGAATTCAGCTGAGAGGATAGCCGCTGGTGGTTTCTCCAGAAGCTTTCCATCATGAGCTCATTGCTTTGTCTCCTCTCTTCCATTAGGTCATGCAGAGGTGCGAAATGAGCTGTAACTTCTCCTCTTATGAGCTTACACATCTCCCTCTAGCTTATGCGAATAGTGACACATATGCTCTCCCCTCGCAGATTCCATTTAACCATGGTGAGAGGTGGGGTTTAGGCTTTGTTTGCTTTCGATTGGCTAGCTTAGGAGGTGGGAAATATGGCTTGGTGTTGGCCGGCTGTCATGGTTAAGTGAGGGTGAGTCATGGCTTAGGGTGAAGGAGGAAGAGCCACCTCATTTTACCCATCATGATGGTGTTAACCCATGGTAAAATGGATTTAAGCTTAGTGTATCATGTGTTAATTATGTCTCGAAGATGGATTTAATTTGATTTTAGCATAATAAATCATGGGAAGGCTATGTGTCATTTCATGTCTTTTAATTTCCATTATGTTATTAATTAAAATTGTTAGAAATTATTTTGTCATCGATTTATTAATTGAAAGTAATTTGAGAATTAATTAATTGATTAATTTTGTTATTTTGTTATTTTATGATTTTAATTTAATTTTCATTTTAATTAATTATGTCATTTAATTAAAATATTGAAAATTAAATCATTAGTCATTTAATTAATAAAAATAATTTTGAAATTAATTATTTGATTAATTTTGTTGTTTTTATTCATTTTTTTCTACTTTGATTAAAATAGATAAGTGTTGACCAATTTTGACTTTAGGTTGACCCAGTGTTATATATTGATCAATTTAATTTGAAATGTCAATGTGACCTTTTTAACCTTGTCATGGTTGATTTGATCATAATATTTGTGATTTTGTCAATTTTATTAGGGTTTTAAACATGTCATTAGATTGAGGTTGACTTATGGGTCCGCGGGGTTTGGTCATTGGGTGTTTGGTTTGACCATTTTGACGAAGCTTGACTTTTAGGTCAAAAGGTTGACCTATGGGGTCAACGGGGGTTGGTCATTGGGTCAGATTTGATCATTTTGACCAATGTAATCGACTTTTGGAGTCGAAAAGGTTGACCTATGGGGTCGGCTTATGGTTGGTCGTGGAATCAGTTTGACCATTCGACCAAAGTTGACTTTTTAGGTCAAAAGGTTGACCTATGGGGTTAAATGGGTTGGTCATTGGGTCACAGTTTGACCATTTTGACCAAAGTTGACTTTTTAGGTCGAAAGGTTGACTATGGGGTCGACGGGTTGATGCATTAGTCGGGTGTCTTTGTCAAGTTGACTTTTTAGGTCAAAAGGTATTGACTCGATATAAATGAGGTCCAGCAGATCTTTAGTAAATATGGTACATTTTTTACCCCGATTACCAACTCATTGACTAAACGGTCGGCTTTTTGACCAAAAGTCGACTTTTAATTCGAAATAGTCGATATCACAATCAATGGCTACCCCGTTGACCCAATAGGTTAACTTTTGACAAAATTGATTTTGGGTAAAAGAAATAGGTCCAACTTTTAACCAAAAAGTAATCTTTGGTCAAAATGGCCAATTTTTGACCAAATGGCCAGCCCCCATTGACCCAAAAGACGACCCATTGACCCAATTTACCAAAAAGTAAATTTTGGTCGAAATAGTTAGATTTTGATCTAATGACCAATTATTCATCAATAAGTTAATCTCGGACGAAAAATCGACATTGGTGAAATATTCGATCCTTGCTTAAAATATTTATATATATACCTATATAGAATTAATTTATAATTTATTTAACAATAAATAGATTTATAATTAAATAATATTTATAAATAAAATACTATACTTAAAAAATTTAAAATAAAAAAATTATATAATATATATATATATATATATATATATATATATATATATATATATATTGATATATACACATTTTATATTTATTTATTTATAATTTATTTAACAATTAAATATTTATAATTAAATTATATTTATAAATAATATATTATACTTAAAATATTTAAAATAAAAAATAATATTAAATAAATTTATATATATATATATATATATATATATATATATATATATATATATATATATATATATATATATATATATATATATAAACTATATACATTTTTTTATTTTATTTAACAATTAAATATTTTTTATAATTAAATTATATTTATTATTAATATACTATACTTTAAACAATTAAAATAAAAAAATAATATTATATATATATATATATTTATAATTTATTTAATTATTAATTATTTTTAAAATTAAATTATAATTAAAAAGAATATACTATACTTAAAACATTTAAAATAAAAAAAATAATATATATATATATATATATATATATATATATATATATATATATATATATATATATATTTATAATTTATTTAACTATTAAATAATTTTATAATTAAATTATATTTATAAATCATACCTATGCTTAAAATATTTAAAAATAAAAAATAATATTAATTATATATATATATATATATATATATATATATATATATATATATATATATATATATATATAGTTATATATATATATGATTATTTATATTTTTAAAAAATATTAAATATTTTATAATTAAATTATATTTAAAAATAATATACTATACTTAAAATATTTAAATTAAAAATAATATTATTAAAATTTATATATATATATATGTATATATATGTATATATATAAATATATATTTATATTTATATATAAATATATTTATTTATTTATTTATAATTTTATTTAACTATTAAATATTTTTATAAATAAATTATATTTATAAATAATATCTTATTCTTAAAAAATTTAAAATAAAAAATAATATTATATTAAATTATATATATATATATATATATATATATATATATATATATATATATATATATATATATATATATATATATATATATATATATATATATATATATATATATATATTCACACATATATATTTATTTATAATTTTTAACTTTTAAAATTTTTTTATAATAAATTATATTTATAAATAATATCCTATACTTAAAATATTTAAAATAAAGTAATATTAAATATATATATATATATATATATTATTTATAATTTACTTAACTGTAATATTTTTGTATCTAAATTATTTTTATAAATAATAAACTATACTTAAAATATTTAAAATAAAATAATTATATATATATATATATATATAATTTATTTGTAATTAAATATTTTTATAATTAAATTATATTTATAGATAATATACTATACTTAAAATATTTAAAATTAAAAAATAATATAAAATAAATTTTTATATATATAAATAAATATATATATTTATAAATATATATATATATATATATATATATATATATATATATATATATATATATATATATATATATATATATATATATATATATATATATATATATATATATATATATATATTTTATTTATTTATTTAGTTAGTTATTTATAATTTTGTTAACTTTTAAATATTTTTATAGTTAATTTATATGTAAATAATATACTATACTTAAAATATTTAAAATAAAAAATAATATTAAATAAATTTATATATATATATATATATATATATATATATATATATATATATATATATATATATTTATATTTAATTAATTATTAAATATTTATGTGATTAAATTATATTTATAAATAATATTCTATTTTTTAAAATATTTAAAATAAAAATAAGTATTAAATTAATTTATTTAAATATACCTATATTTATTTATTTATAATTTATTTAACTATTAAATATTTTATTATTAAATTATTTTTATAAATAATATATTATACTTAAAATATTTAAAAATAAAAAATAATATTAAATAAATTTATATATATATATATATATATTTATATATACATATATATATTTTTATTTATAATTTATTTCATTATTAAATATTTTTATAATTAAATTATATTTATAAATAATATATTATACTTTAAACATTTAAAATAAAAAAAATAATATTATATATATATATATATATATATATATATATATATATATATATATATATATATATATATATATATATATATATATATATATATATATATATATATATAAATGCTTGTTGGCCTCGCGAGGCTTTCTTTAGGGTTTTGATGGGCTGCGCAGTGGCGAGTTTAGGTCTTGGAGTTGGGTGTCGAGTGTTTGGAGAAAGTGGTGGTAATTTGGTATTTTCTCCCTCTTGGCGGTTATTGGTGGTCGTTTGTGGTTGTTGGGCCGCACAGCTTCCGGGCACATCTTTCAAATTAATTCTTGTTCGTGGGTGGAGGCTGTTCTTTGTGGGATTATTTGGTTCTTTCTGGTTTGTTTCTTCATCTCGACTTGCTCTTGGAGTTCTGCGCTCTGCATTGCTTCTTCGGGTACACAGGTGCTCGGCTCGATTCGAAGGTGTCCCCGTACGGAGGTGTTTGTTGCGGCCTCCCATTGCCAGCCTTCCACCGCTTTTATTATGGCTCGACTGGCCATACACTACCAACATTATGTGGGCTAAGGCTACTTATGCGGGGGTGGTTAGCGGTGGGTGATACCCTCGTAAGAACTATGAACATTTGGTCTTTCCCAGAAGCACTCCGTGATACGAGCTCTTTGGTAAGAGCAGCGCCTTTTCCTTGGCTTGTGGGCATTAAGGAGGGACAACCCTGTTGTCCTCTTCTCCAAACGGGATATGAAAGCCTTATCGGATGCTATTAAATTCAGCTTTGATTGGGAAGTTTCAAATGGGACATCCCAAGAGATGGAGCTGGTTAGAAAATTTTTGAAGACCTTAACCTGGCAGGTTCTTGGAAGTTAGGACTCTAGATGGTAGACATTTGTTAATAAGGCTGTCCAATGAGGAGGACTATGCAGATTATTTAGAGGCAGTGGTCTTGATTCTTTGGGACTTATATGAAGTTATTGAAGTGGACACGGCTTTGATCCTTGAACCCTAATAATACATGTGGTTTAAATTCCATGGTACTTGATTATTTGTACCATCAAAATGCACTCTATAATATAAGCCAAGCTTTGGGCACCCCACCAATTGACACTTACACATGACATGGCTAGACAGTGCAAACAAAATCTTAGTGGAGAGGGACATAACCTCCTGTATTAACGAGTTTGGATAAGAGCTGACGAAGACTTCTGGGAGGAAGGTTTACGGCAAGCTGAGCTGGAATTCAAACCAATGTATTGTATCGACACTGCAGGATGTTTGGACATCTCAGGAGACGAAGTGCTACGGACTACATCCACCCAATAAGAAGAAAAGCTGTCATAGACGAACCTAGGGGAAGGCTGCGTAGGGCGGCCAGTCCCACGACAAAACGATTCTGAAGCGAAGGGACGGCTTGTGGAGATAATTGAGCATATTGACTTAACTCCTGTAGTGAATGAAGTGATTGACCTCGAGATGATCCACATTAACTCGAGTTAATGAGGATGTTCCATTCGAAAAGTTGATGTGTCTGTGCACAATCCGACGAGGAAGGTAGAAACAAATTTAAACCACTTAACGGTCCACAGGAGCAGGCGAGAGTGGGCTGCTAGAAGGTGAGGAAGAATCCGGTTTTCGAGACGAGATATTGGTGTGATGGATACGGACTGAACATGGAATGGAAAACAAAGACGACGCCAGAAAAAACACAAACGAGAACTACAAGTTTGCTAGATGAGGCATGGCGGGGACCCTCTGACAGGCCCCTCTAAAACCCCCGAAGCAAGGGGGAAAGGAAGACCACCTCTCGATGATCGATATCATGTTTTGGAATATAGGGGATTGTAATCCCTCGTATCGAGTAGAATTAAACACTTAGTGCATTTTCATAAATTGTGGTGCTTTCTTGTTTTAGAACCCATGGTGAAAAAGAATTTTGATATTATCACTAAATCTTTTGTTGCTTACTCTATTCATATTAATATCTCAAACAAGATTTGGATCTTTGCAAGGAAAAGTTCAATTGGTCGGTGTTGCTAGATCATGCTCGATTCACTCATATACGGTTCTCTTATTATTGATAAAGTTGGATATACGACCTTTATATATGCCGACGACAGCTAAGGAAACTGACTGACTTCTATGGACGGATTTATTACGGGTTGCCCGACGGATGAACTCCTTTTGGATGCGGGGGTGACTTCAGTCTCCACCACCACATCTGAAAAAAGAGGAGGGGTCCCTCCTACTTCCTATATGAATTCCTTTCGATCAATTCATCGATGAGGCAGGATTATTTGATTTGGGATTTCGAGTTCGTAGCAGCTTGGAGAAGAGGTAATACTTGGGAGAGATTGGACGAGAATGCTTGGTAATTCCCACGCTTCAAGTTTTTCCCTTTCACCAAACATCACTCGTCTTTGATAGGCCGGATCGACCACGGACACATCTCTGCACCATTAGTAATGTGGAAGGGGGTAATGGAAGTTGATTTATGGATATGTGGCTACTTCATCCGGACTTTCGGACGAACTACAGCGGTCTTTGAAGCCATTGATGGGGCTTTCTCCTTGGGGAAATTTATGGAATTTACCTGAGTTAACATTAAACATTTCGAACAATGGAGCTTGGAACAAAATGGGAAACATTAATGATAACATAAGAAAAGTAAGATCTAAAATTGCCCGGAATTGAGTCAGATCTGGTAAGGGGTCACAGTTAAAGGCTTGACATATGGCACATGAGGATCTCCTATCTCTTATTAAGTATCGGGAATCTTTTTTTAAAGCAAAGCTGCATCCTCTAAATTCATTGCGAGACGGAATACTAAATACTTCCATGCCTTTATCAATTTCGAAGGAAATGCAATATGGTTCTTTCTATCACCAAGACGAGATGGCGACTGTTGTTGGATCTGATGCGGTGCTGAGGATGCGTGCGTATTTTCGAAACTTTTCACTCGGGTTCCTACTACTTCTCTTATTTAAATACTCAATTTTACCAGGGAAGCATCAAGCATGTGCAGGAACTTCAGCTAACCGGTGCCTATGGAAAGCTGAAATAATAAATGCTTTAGAATGTTTATTGATGATAACAAAGCGATTTGGACCTGATGGGTTCGCGGCCCACCGTTACGCATAAAGGGTTGGCCGTTATTGGCCTGATGTAATTCAAGCGATGCGAAGCTTTCTTCCAAGGAATGGATCTGCCCAAATACTTCCAAGCATCACCATTGTGCTCATTCCCAAGAATAAGTTAAGAACCTCCTGGAATGATTTTAATTTTATCGGCCTCACTATCTTGTTATGTCCCGAGGTTTGAGTAAGATCTTGGTTGAGGGCTCCGGCCTCATCTTAAGCATCTTATCGGTGAGCCGAAATTTGCCTTTGTCGAAAGGAAGGAATATTTACGACAACATTCTCTAGCACGAGTTAATACTTGACCTGGATAGAGAATGCGAAAGCCTGAAATACGATAATGAAATTAGACGTTAAGAAAGCTTATGACACCGTAAGGTAGGAGTATATTATGTTGCCTTGTAATTTAGAGGATTTTCTAATGCTTTCATTCTTCTTATCAAAGAGTGGTTACGATACAATACTCACTCAATATTGCTTAATGGCAGATACCATGGCTTCTTCCACTAGAGGCATTAAGCGGGAGACCCCCTCTCTCCCTCTCTCTTTGATACGATGATCTTTATCCGGACGCACAGATGACTTCATGGAAACATCCCCTCGACACCGATTTCTGCATAGATCCACTTTGATGATTAGTCATCTGTCATGCTGATGATATGATAATCTTCTCCCGAGCCTCTAAAGCGGTACAATTAAAGGGATCATAAAGTTTTCTACCATTTTAGCTCCATATACGCTTTTTGGAATTCAATCTCCGGAAATGTCAATTAATTATGAGTTCAAGGTGAAGCCTCATATGAGATCATGGATTGCTAATTACACTAAATTCAAACCAGCCTCTCCTACCCCGATCAGCTGCTTGGGAGTTCGATTATTAAAAGGCGGAACTAGGCGAAACACGGTTTCGGGAGGCATGGAGAAGATCGAGAGCGAGTGCTTCTTGGACCAACACCTTTCTCTCCAATGGGGGTAGAATTACCTTAATAAAGAGCATTCTCCTTGCAGCTTATCTTATGCCTTGCAAATGTTTGCTATGAAAAAAAATGCCAATGACGAAGCTAAGGAAAACATTTTAATAAATTTAATGGGAGTGGACAACATAAACGGGTACCTTTGGAAAAGTTAGGAGAGCTTGTGCAAACCTCTTACGGTAGTGGTGGGATTCAAAAGTTTTGAACATATGAGTTTCATTAATCTATGCAAAATTTGGATTAAGTTCAAGGGCCAAGGACACTCTGCAGGCAAAATTCATGCATGGTAAATCTCTTTGCGAGCATGCTCGTCTACTACCATTACGACCCAAATTGGGAGACTCCGAATTATGGGTTAAGCACGAATCAGAGAGAAGGAATTTGGTGCTCTTTGTTAGGGCTGGGAGAGGGATCTATTAATTTTTAGTTGAGACCAATGGAGCTGGGGAGGAGTGATAAACTATCTCCCGATAAAATTGACTATTTTGACCAAAATTGAATTTTTTGTCAAAAGTTAACCCATTGGGTCAATGGGGTGGTCATTGGATCAGGAATTGACCATTTTGACCAAAGATGACTTTTTGTCAAAAGTTGACCTACTGGGTCAATGAGTTGGTCATTGGGTCAAGGATATACCATTTTAACCAAAGTTGACTTTTTGGTCAGAGATTGGCTTACTCGGTTAATAATTGGTCATTAGGTCAAAAATTGACTATTTTGATCAAAATTGATTTTTTGGTCAAACGTTGATGTTGACCTCATTTTTGGTGAGGTCTTTTCTTCTCTCCTTAGTGTTTACGATCTAGCCAGAGGTTTTCCCTTGACTATTCTAGAGGACTAGAAATGGGACCCACCACTTAGAAACTCAACCACTTCTTAACTCCCTGCAAACCCCACAAGCTTGATTGTAAACCCCTAATCACCTAGAGGGTTGAGATCAAATGTGGAGGTTTAAAGGATGAGTTCCCTATAGGACTCTTTGGCCTTAGGATTACCCTGGATGGCCTGGTCTGGTGAGGGCTGACTTACACATACACTACACTCTCACACACACATTCCAAATCCTAAAACCCACACTCTCACCCAACTTGACCTCTTGACTCATGTAGGTAATTCATATGGATGGTCCTTAACCCCTAAGCCCCTGGCTAAGAGGGTTAGGAACAACATAATGAATGCCTCAAATGAGTCCTCTCATGGCTCCTATATGATTAATATGGCTTCATGGCTCAACCAAAATGATTCCATTTCACTTACACTTGCTCAATTTTTACTTTCCAAAATTTCAATTTTTGACCCCCGGGGCCCCGAACCTACCAAACCTACTAAAAGCCCTTGGAACTACCCAAAACCACCAAAATTTCCAAATCACCCAAAAATTTTCCAAAATCAACCTTGAACATTTCTCCACCAATAAAATTGATCATTTACAGCCAAAAATACCAAAATTTCCAAAAATACCCCCAAAACCCTCCAAATTACCAAAATGCCCCTCTTGACCCAAAAATTCAAAAATTCCAAAAAATTCCCAGAAAATTCCAGAAAATCCCAAATATTCCCAATTTCATTTTTTTCAACTATACCATGGGCCAATTTTTCCAATTTACCCCACTTTTACCAAAACTCCCAATTTGACTCATTTTAACCCAAAGTGAATCCAATTCAATTCTAAACTTCAATTCAATATCCCTAATATCAAGTTAGACCAAATCCAAGCCCAATTTGATTGACATTTGAATCTAATTTCATTTTTAAGCTTAAAGCCTAATTTTGACCCATGATCCAATCTTAGCCCAAACCAACCCAATTCAACTCCAATTAACTCCAAACCTTTTCTAAATCTTCCCTAACATCTCCAAAAACAAAACACTAACATAGTTTGCCCAAAATTTGGACCCAAACCATACTCAAATTCAACCCAAACCCAAAATTCCCTAAATAGGCCTAAATCCACCATGAACCCAAATAGGCCCAAATCCCAAAATCAAAGCCCAATCAAGTTGAAAACTCTTTGTGACACTCCCATGAACATTTCTCAACATTAATTTTACATCAATTTCAACATTAGCCCGACCATAACCCAAGTTAGTCCATTTTGACCTATTTTGACCATATCACCAAGGGGACCCAAATTAGACTCAATTCAATTCGAAATCACTTCAAATTGATTCCAAATCACTCATGACACATCCCTAAACTAAACCCAACATTTCTTTAGCCCAATCCCTTACAAAATTTCCACTTACCAATTTGTTTTTAAAACTTAAAAGCCCATCCCCTTAAACTATTCTAAAAGCCCACCTTTACCAAATTTTAAAAGCCCAAACCCATCCTAAAGCCCACACTACAATCTCATCTCATCTTCACTCAATTAATATCACTCCCTAAGTGCTAAATCCATCATTAAAATCAAACCAAAATGGTATTATGCCAAATCCCATCAAATAACCCCAAAATTTTCAAAATTTCATAAACCCTTTTCCATGAAAGTTGACTTGACTTTTCCCAAGCCAAATGTGAGCCATGAATAAGCCATTCTCAAGCCACATGAAGTCATGGGGGCTTTGACTTGTCATTAGTCCACTTATGGATAGAAAGGGGTTCTTTCTTAAACCTCCCTTAAACCTTTTTAACCTTATTTATGCTACACACTAAACCATGTTTAGCCACCTCACCATGGATGGGGACTTCACTACCCCAATTCAGCTGACCCAAATGATTCTCCCTCAGCCCAAAGTCAAGCCTTGGATGGTGAACCAAGCACAAATACATGGGTTGACCCAAACCAAGACAAAATCACCCCTTTCCCATTCCATTTCAATTCACCACCTTTACACATGGCAACCATCAATTGAACTCACAGGAATCAAGCTCTGACCTCACTGACCCTGTGATCCATGCCTGGCCGGCCAGCCACCACAGCCGTCGGAAAATTCCATGGCTGAGAGCACCATGTGAGCCTAACATTGAAATTCTCTCTTGCTGAGCTGCCCCATGCCCAATGGCTGCCATGGCTGTTCTTCCCTTGACCTAAGCAGCTGATCCAAGCCATCAAACCCCCCTGGGAGGCCTTCCAGCCACTCTTATTTAAACCCCACCCCCTCTCGGCCAAGAGAGGAGTTGCACCAAACCATACAGAAACTCTGCCAAAATTGTTCCAGACCATCCTCCACACTTAGAGCAATTGATCCCCAGTGATAATTTGCCCTAATCCCCATCCACAGAGCTCAATTTCTCAGCCAAAATTCCACCCAAAACCAGGACACTTTCCAGTTCTCCACCAAACTCAAATTAAACTCACCCACACCTGCACAAGACCAAGAGAAGGAGTTCCCTAGTGGAAGCCCCCTCTCCAGGCCACCCATTTGCTCTAGCCTCCAAGCTTTGGAATCGGGTTTGGTCGAATTCAAGTCTAGACAATTCCCCAAGGCCAGAGACTTCATCTGGAGCTTACTTGGACTCAATTGAAGGTGACACAACTCTCAAATTGAAGCCACACTTCTCTGAGCAAAGGTATGAGCTCTCTCTTCTTCCCAAGCTTCTGAACATTCTCTATTTTGTTTGGATCAATCTCATGCCACATAAACCATATGGATGTGTTCGTCTCTTCAAGACGAATCCATAGAGTATAAGAACGTAGAGATTGGTTAAGTATCGAAGGAGATATCAAGCCTGGAAGATGGACGGCTCTCAGGTGAGGTCGATCGGGGACGATGAACGGATGTTGTCCATTCGCGCGTGTACTGGACGGACGGCTCAGATGGCGTCGGACCAGGAGATGGTATGTGAACCGCGGGCCCCGTGGCAGCTGACTCAGATGGTGGCGCCGAATCGAAGCGCGCCGCGTGGCCTTTCGGAGCTGCCGAGGATTGCGTGGCGCCGCGTGGATAAGTAGAAAAATAGGGTATTTTTCTATTTATTTAATTACGAGAACTTCAAAAATCCATATCTTTGCATAGAAAAATCACAAAAATAAAATAAAAATACCCTCTTGCTCAGTGAACAGAGGAGAATAATTTGGAAAATAAATCAAGTAATTTCATTGAGAATTTTATTTTTAATTAATTATTTACGCTCTACACTATTTTAAACCTCTATGCATGTAGACAATTCACCATGGCATGAGACCATAGGGCTTTTAAAGCCTCTGAACTTGGGAACATTCCCTGAATTTTCCAAGATCAGAGGCCATCCCTATGAGAAGTTATTGATTTTCTAAGTTCATGTTACTGTTTTGAATATTTTAATTTCAATAATTAGCATGTTGAGAAATAAATTCTAGGAAAATTTGGTGAAGTTTCTTAGGACCAGAGGACCCTAGGATAAGTATGGCTAGAATTAATTCACTTGGAATAACCCTAATTGGCCTAAACACCCAAAATTGAACTTGAATTAATTAGGGTTAACCACACATCAAATTGACTTGAAAACAATTCTCCATTGATCTTTAGGATTAAAGGAACATCACATAAAAATTTGAAATCAATTGGACTTGATTAACCCCACTAAATGGATTAATTAAGCCACATAACCAAAATTAAACTTTAAAAATTCATAACTCACAAAATACTTTTCAAAAATTCACAAAAATGGTTTTGGGGCTTCTCTGGTATCAGAGGAGTTTAGGAAAATTAAAATTGTAATTTTCTAAAAAAGTTGATTTTTATCATTATTTTAATATTTTTAATAATTAAAAAATAATAAAAATCATGAAAATATTAAAAAATCACCAAAATGTTACATTTTGAATTCTAATCACCTAGGAACAAACCAAATATTTTTCCTAAGTCTCTAGGGTAAGATATTGAATTTTAAAGGCTTAAAACAATTTTTGAATTAAAAAAATGAATTTTCAACCTTTTTCACTAAAATAATTGTAATAAATCAAAGAAAAATCAAAAAAATATAAAATTTAGTTCTATGATTTTCCAGAGGTCAGAGAGATTTTTGAAAAATATAAAACTCATTTTTCAACTTTTATTTCCCTTTTAAATTAATTAATACTCCAAAACTCAAAATAATTCTAATAAATAAAATATAATTCAAAAAATCACCAAAATTGGTCCAAATGGTCCTCTGGTCATTAAGAACATCCCATAATTTTCTTAAGAATAGAAACATTTCCTTCGTCATGTTATTAAATTTTCCTTGAAAACCCTTATTTTCCACTAAAAATAATTACATAAATAAATTAAATACAGAAAAATCACATTTTCTCCTCTAATGTCTTAATTGACATGTGAGTGAGGTTACATAAAAATTTTAAGTTCATTTGAGCTTAGTTTAGTGATTTATAGAATTATTAAGCTTGAAGGGCAAAAGGGTAATTAAAAAATTTCAACCCTTAATTAAAATTTTAGGATTAATCAAAAGGGAAGGGTAAAATATTTGATTTTAAACTTATTTTGGATGATTGAAACTTAAATGATTGAGGGTAGAAACCTACTAACCATTTCAAATATAATTAAAATAAAAACTTTAATTAATTAATTAATTGAAATTTTGGAAGAATAATAAAAACTGTAATTATTAAAGTAGGGATATTATTAAGAGGACATTTATTCTTTAATTTAAAAATCCCTAAATAAGTCACTTTAACAATACTTAATTCTTAGTTAAAAATTAAAATAATAATCCAAATTAATAATTAAAACTAAAATTAAAACTAAAATTAAAACAAATTAAATTAAAATTAAATTAAAATTAAAATTAAAATTAAATTAAATTAAATTAAATTTAAAATTAAATTAAAATTAAAGTTAAACCAAAACTATTAAAATCAAAATTTAAATTAAATTAAATTCAATTAATTTAAAAATCAAATTAAAATTAAATTAAAATTAAAATTAAATTAAATTAAATTAAATTAAATTAAATTAAATCAAATTAAATTAAATAAAATTAAATTCTTAAATTAAATTAAATTAAAATCATTTAACAACAAACCTAAATGAAATCATTAAGAGTTAAACCAAACACTTAAAGTAAACTTAAAACATGAACACTATTCCAAACTTAAACTAATTTTTTTATAATTACGTCAAAATTAAAATTAAATCATTAAGTTTAAATCATTAAAATACTTAATAAGTTGATTTGCCCTTTTAAAGCTCTTATTATTATAACTCTTAAATGAAGTATCAAGTGAAGTGTTACTTCACTTATAGGATATTCAAATGTCCTAGTTCACTGAGCAAGGGAACAAAACTTAAACCCTTGGATGATTAATTCACCTGTGCAACTAAATTTACTTGGACTCGAAACAATCCCAGAAATATTTAAAAGATGTTTAGGACTCGTCCTAAGCACTTCCTCAATATAACGGGATGTTTTAGAAGAACAATTGAATCTAATTGTTCTTTGATGAAGAAAATCATCCTTAAACCAAACCAACAACCTAGACGTTATAGGAGATGACTAGCTATAGGATTAGGAATTTGGTAGACAACCAAAACCCTCCCCTTAGCTTTACCTAGGTATCTGTTGAAATATTTAAATGCCTTAACATGTGTTTTAAGTGCAGCTTGGGATGACGGGAAGACCCTCCAGGTACGCTTTTATTTTATTGCAATTTACTTACATGCATTGTACTCTACTATTTCTTGCATGATAAATAAAACTGTTGTATGAAAACCAAAACCTTTAAGATAGTCCCTAAACTGAAACCAAAACTAAATTAAAAGTCATTGCAAGATAAAATTTACCGCCACAACATTTCAAAATATAAAATAAATCAAAATTTAATCACAAACAAAACAACAAAACTACAATCACAACTAAATTAAAACGTCTCATTGAATGATCGGGAATACCTCGGATGATGTAACCCACGTGTTGCTAACGGTATTTCCCACGGTCTAAATGAAAGTGTGGAACTCATTCAGTTGAGTTTAGAAAATTCATCTGGACTAAGTGAATTCGATGAAAATAATGGTGCCGGGATGACGGAACCGTGGGATCTTAATCGGTTCTGTTTAATCAACATTAAGATTTGTTTTAATTAAAACACTAAAAACACTTGGATTTTAGGATTCTCTCTAAACCAAAACACTCCTCACATCTCCTGATTTTTTACTTCTAAAACTAAATCTCTGCAACAACAAGGAGCTTGGAGCACAGTGGGCAGCACGGCCATCGTCATCTGCAAAACAACTCTACATCAGCTAAACATTCCTAAAATTAAATAACCAAGCCATAGAACTTCGAGGTAGTTTGCCTAATGCAACATAAATCCTCAACTCTTCGTTAGGCATTTGCATGATCATGTCATGTAAATTAAGCCCTAACCGGTCTTAGGACTCCGAGGTAGTCGTTCGGTACGACATAAACCCTCATATCTTCAAGGCTATTTGTATGATCATGTCATACGAATATAAGTCCTAATTAATTAAAACAGGCAGGATGAAATATTAAATGAACTCCCAATTTGGAGCCAAACAATGAGATAGTTTGGAAAGTTGCCAAGATTTTTCTTGGATCTTCAAATTCTCCTACTTCTCTTCCTTTGGACTCCTGAAATAAAATGTTCCAAATTTGATCCATTCCCTTTTGAAATTCCAAAATCCAATCTTGGAAACCTAAACTTTGAAATTCTTGAGAGCAAAACCACTGATCATTATCGAGAGTTTTCTTAAGTGATTCCCGTCACTTAGGATGTAATTAACTATAGGGGCTTGCCCTTATAGGGAACTTTAAGAACTCAGGTAATATAAACCCTGCTTAATTCCTTTATATTAAGAAGGGGAACTTGTCGGCTTATAAAATTGGTTCGCAGACCAAACAGATGTCACAAATCTTTTAGTTTGTTTAATCGAGCCCCATCATCAAGCAGTGTATTTATTCCTCGGGATTAATACACGGTTTGTGGTGTGGTGCTTGTTTATATAAACTATTTGGGATGTGAGGTCGGTTTGATTTCATATCTTAAAATTTTCAAACTTAAAATTATTTTCAAAATCAAATGCTACTTTCTAAATTATATATATATTTAAATTAAATTTAAATTTCGCCGACAACTTCTGTAGGCGACCCCTTTTCAAAAATACAACACTCAACCTAAAAATATGTCGACAACTTCTGACGACTCCGCTGGGGAGTAGTTCCTCTCTCCATTTTGATCAGATGGTTTTACTTTCATAAATCGGTGGTGAGTCCATATCCCTAGTGGACCAAAACTACCATTCTTCCGTTGGAATACCCCGTTCACTTCTGTCTTGAACGAGTATAACCAACTCCTCTCGGATTTAGGAACCACTGTTTAGACACCCCTAAACAGAGAGGTTCTGAAATCCTTTTACCTCTTTTCCGAGGTGGGGTGGACCCCCAATAGGTGTTAGTTTAGGAGCGGTCCTTCGAGTCGAGAAGTCTTGCATAAGACTTTCTCTTCCTTTCCGATTCTGAATCGGGCCCTTTACCTTTTCTATAACCTTTTTCCTTTTATCGCTTTGTTTCTAACAAACAAACTTCCTAATAAACAATCTCTTTTAAAAAATCACAAATACACTAAGATAAACAAAAATGTGTTCGGACTCTTTCTTTTTTCGTCCTAAACTTTATAACGAAAGGAAGAATAATTCGGAACTGACATTCGGAATCTGCCCTGTAGAAAATGACTGCCCCAAAGTTAATCTTCTCCTTCACCAATGGAATGGACTTCGCTGTTTACAAGGATGAGCTGCCCGACAATGGGATCATCCGTTTTGGACAAGGATTCGGCAACACATAGGTCAAGTTCGCTGACGTCACTCTCTTCACACTAATGGACAAAGTGTCAGAAATTGAAGAGCCTGTGATTGAGTTCAACCTGAAGTCGACTCAAGAATGCCCTCCTGCAAAGGGTTCCAGCTGAGAGGAATACTACTGTTCGTAGGAGGACTGTTGTCTCTACCCCCACCGGTCTAGTCATCTCCGCACCTACCCCAACTTCTGCCAAACTGAAGGGGAAGGAAATCCAAGTCTGTGATGAGCCTGTCACCATGGAGGGTACAGATTTTGCTACAATACCATCTGTTTTTGAGATTGGGTCCAGTTCAAGAATCACACCCTTAACTCAGACTCAAAGGAGAAATAGAAGCAGGAAAATCGCCAAGAAAGCCAGAGCTGTTGAAGTTGCTTTTTTGGAAGAAATTTCTGAGGAAAGAGAAGAACTGCCTGAGTATATACCTCTGTTGGAAGGGAGCAGGTTTCACCCTCTCTCTGCCGCATCAGATGAAGAGGATGTTCGTAGGATCGCCACCGCATTACCCCGACCTGCATACTACAATAATTACAAAAGGAAAAGGGATAAGAATACGCCATTTGCCTGACTGCAAGCTGTGATAGAAAGATTGGCGAAGAAAGAAAGATGCTCTGTGTCAGAAATCTTAAGAATGATAGGACGAGTGCCAGCTAAATCCCGCCTCGGACCGCGAATAGAATTTGTTGCTGCCACGGAGAAATCAAAGAAGAAGATAAAAGCCAGTTCACCCGTTGTTGTATCGGGTCTACAAATTAGGGAGGATACCACCTTCCAGCATCTAGCCGACAGAACAACCGGTCCTAGGCTTCCGGCTGCAAGAAGGATGGTATGGCGACCTACTACTGGTCAGCTAAGACCAAAACAATGTCCTGAGAAGAAAAGTCTCGTCAAGAGACTTGAGTCAGAAGAAAGCGCTACTGCAATAAAGGGGACTCCTGGAAAGGAAGTTCAACAACCGTCACGAGACAACTGCGAGACCGTGCGAAAAGGGCCGCTAGAGGATGCCATGGACAAGTTAAGGACCGACATCCGACGGTTAGCAAAAGAAAGAGAAGAAGAATTAGGAGACGAAATTGACTCATCAGAATTTATGAATGACGAGTATGCCGAGATCAACATGGTTGAGACGCGAGCATCATCAGCTTCGCAAGGTGCTCCGGCAGCTACGGAAAGAGATGAACTGGAATTGTTGAGAGCACAGCTTCGGGAAAGAGATGATACAATTTCCTATATGGCAAAGAGGATGGAAGAGATGGCTGCTGTCTTAGCCACTCTCTAGAGTCAGGCCCAGCCTCAGAAAGAGACACCCCCAGAAATTATCCATATTGTAGATGGAGGAAAAGAGATCACATCCGTCAACGGAGACGAACCACCAAAAAAGGATTCTACACAAAGCATGATTCGAGAAAAAGGATATTAAAAATATGGTAGAACAGCAGGTGCGAGAAGCTTTAGCACAATCTAAGAGTGGAGCATCTATTCAGACGAGTAGACCTTACCCCGAAGAGTTTGATACAGTCCAATACCCGAAAGGCTTCGTACCACCTCTGTTTAAGAGTTTTGATGGAACAGGAAACCCTCGGCAGCATGTCGCACATTTTCGTGCTAGTTGCTGCAATGCCGGTGGGAGCGACGCTTTACTCTTCCGCCAGTTCTTCGACAGTTTGTCAGGGATTGCCTTCGACTGGTACGCAGAATTGCCGAACGGTTCAGTAAAGACCTTTTCAGAACTGGAGAATCTCTTCGTTAAGCGATTTGCCGGGGCTCAGCACCACATCACTATCGGTGATCTAGTGGTTGAGCAACAAAAGCCGAACGAGACTTTAGTGGATTACATACTTCGATGGAGAAACTTAAGCATGAAGTGTGAACCACAGCTTCAAGAACAACATGCAGTCAGTATCCTACTTAAAAGTATCCATGGCCCGATAGCACTTCTCCTTAAAGGATTCACAATCAAGACTTTCGAAAAGTTGCTTAGCAAGGCCGGGCGCTTGCAAGAAGAGGCAAAGCAATTAAGTTTTGCGGACAAGAATGATAAACAGAAGCCCGTGAAAACATTCGAGAAGAAATCTGGAATCGTCGCGGCAGTAGATAAGGGCAAGCAGCCAATGCAGATACAGTCAGAGCGGCCACAGCCTAGTTTCCAACCACCGCAACGAACATACCAACAACGTCAGCAGGGTTATCAGCAACCTTGTCCGAGCTATCAGTCGCCTCAGCATTATGAAAAACCGCCTCATTCATCGCGTACCTTAAAAGAACTTCTAAATAAAGAATACCCATTCAAAACTGAAGCGAAGACGAAGATGTTCCGCAGACTTAATGAAGACACCGGATTTTCAGCTGCCAGAGCCCAAGAAGCCGGAGGAAGTCAATAAGAAAGATCATCCGAACTATTGCCCTTACCATCAGATGCTTGGACACAAGATAAAGGATTGCATCACTTTCAAGGGTTGGCTTGATGACAATCTCCGGAAAGGGAAAATAACGATCTCGAAGGAATACATGAAGGAACCCCAAAAAGGAGGTTCTGTCAATGTTATTTCAACGGATCCCATTGTTTCGATAAACCCATACACGACTGATGATGGATGGAGTACTGTCTGGACAAGATCATCGAAGAAAATTTTGGATCACATCCAGGCCGCTTCGGTACGTGCTTCAACTCAGAGTTTGAGACCTGTCGAGCCGGCACTATCACTTGCGATTGATGAACCGCCCCAGAAGGAGGAGAAGATCATGGAAGAAAAGAAGACCGAGGCTCCGAAGGGTAGACTAGGGGTTGCTTATCCTAGGATGGTTGTTTCCAATTTGGGGGAGAAATCCCTCGAACTCCTGACTCTGTATGATTATTTTCTCGCCCCGGGGAGATCTTATAATGATAAGGGTTATGGCGTTGGCTACGTTTTGACTGTTTCTAACGATTACGTAACTAGCGACAATCGGCTTAATCCGGATCTCGATTCCAATACAAATAATGATTCTTAAATCATACACAACCTCGACGACAACGATGAACAAGATGTTCACAAAGGAGGCTACGAAAGCTCGACAAGCAACGAGTCCATTTATGAATTCCGAGGGGCTCCGATCACAATAGAATTAGAACCATCAGACACCGAAGCAACTTCAGAAGAGCCAGTTGTTCCAATTCAAGAGGATACACCGGCAGATTCAACACCAGATTCAGGAGAAATAACTGAAGTAAATTTAAGAAGTGGAAAAATTTTACCTCCGAGAATGGGTCCAAAAGATAAAGGAAAGCAGGTGGTTGCTCAGGAAGAACCAACCCCGGCAGAGGAATTGCCCATTCGGGAAGAAACCGAGGAACATGGTAATAAAGTGGACTACAACGTGTTAGCCCATCTTAGGAAGCTACCAGCCAAACTAAGCATATACGACGCTCTGATCCTGTCAAAGGAGATGAGAGAGGCTCTGATCAAGGCCTTACTTGATCCAGAAATTTGTTTAGCTCAAATGGCCGGTAATTCCTTCGACGAGGTTTGCTCGTTAAAAGAACAGCGAGGTGTTACCTTCACAGACAATGATTTATTACTGGGAATAGCTGATCACAACTGACCATTGTACATTTCAGTCACTATTGGAAAGTTTATGCTCTCCAGAGTGTTGGTTGATCCAGGAGCATCAATCAACATAATGAATCTTCGGACGCTAGCATATTTGGAAATTGATGCTCGCGAGCTTGAAGCAGACAAGATGCTATTAAGAGGCTTCAATCAAAAAGGAGAAAGAGCTATTGGATCGATAACACTACTAATGAAGACCGGTGATTTAGCAAAGACAACCGCAAAAGTCCACATAATTGATTCTGAGACATCGTTCAACGCTCTACTAGGTCGGCCATGGATCCATGAAAACCGGATGGTACCGTCATCTCTGCACCAGTGCATAAAGTATTACGAAGGAGGGGAACAGTGCATCAAAGGTGACTTACAACCTTTCTCCGTGCATGAAATTGGAATTCATGAAGATGCGACCTACTATGCGCCTCCGAAGAAAACAATATTTTCTAGAAATACCATACCAAATGAAGCAAAAGAAATTCGAGACGATGAAGAACCTGAAGTTCTAGTCCAACAGTTACTCACCACTCCCTTACGCCGAGATGGTGAAGATTTCTCCAGAACTCGCACCCGAGGTCGAGGCCGGGGATGAGGACGTGGAAGAAATGTTGGAACAGTTGGACAGAAGAAACTGGTCATCGATGTTGATTGGGAGAACACTTCTGAAGAAGAAGAAGAAATCAAGAAAGAAGCAGCGACAATAAGTCAAAAGAAACCCCAGTTCAAGATCTCTCTCGAAGATGAAAAGAATGAAGAATATAAATCAATGTACGAGAAGATTAACCATCATGTTCATACTATGACCCTGACCCCGATCCATTCTAATAAGATCGAGGGTATGGTGGTCAAGGAAGTGCATGGTGGTGGTACCAAGCCAATCAAGTTTTACCGTGGTGCTTCTTCCTCCAATACTGAAAGTGATGTACAATTTGAAGATGTTACTTCTTCCGAATTAATGGAACTACCTTTTGAGTGGTACTCTCCTTGTGTTCAAAATTTAATTCAACGTGGTGTCTTACCTCGACAATGGACAAAAGGTCAATCACAAAATTTTGAAAGATTATGGAATAATGCCGGTCGGCCTCCCAATTCAAACATGGTCTCGGATTCGGCACAGTAGGATCAGTTGATGATAAGGGATTTTGCTTGGTTGTCACTTGTGAACCTAATAAAGACTGCTTCGCAGCTACAGAAGACCTTGAAGATTTACAAATCAGAGATGCTCCACCAGAATTCGAAGAAGAAATAAAATCTACAATAGATGAGTTAATGGAAGTTAACTTAGGTACTAGCGAAGAGCCTAGGCCCACCTTTGTTAGCTCCTTACTCATTAAAAAAGACTCCGAAGACATAATCAAGCAATTTATGGAATTCAAGGACTGTTTCGCTTGGAGTTACGACGAAATGCCAGAATTAGTTCCAGAAGTCTCAGTTCACAGATTAGGAGTGGATCCCACTTCCATTCCAGTCAGACAAGCTCCCAGAAGAATGCGTCTAGAAATTGAGCAACAAGTAATAGCCGAAGTTAAGAAGCTAATAGACGCTAAATATGTCCGTGAAGAACAATACCCTACTTGGTTAGCCAATGTGGTACCAGTCAGAAAGAAGAATGGTCAGATCCGAATCTGCGTAGACTTCAGAGATTTAAATAAAGCATGTCCAAAGGACGAATTTCCACTACCAATTCCAGAATTGATGATCGAGATTGCTTCAACACATGAAATATTTTCATTCATGGATGGATCATCAGGATATAATCAGATAAAGATGGCACCAGAAGACGAAAAGCTCACGACATTCAGAACGCCGATCGGAGTGTATTACTACACAGTAATGCCATTCGGACTAAAGAACGCAGGAGCAACATACCAAAGAGCGATGACAAAGATTTTTGATGATCTCATTCACAACCAAGTTGAGTGCTATGTGGATGATGTGGTCATCAAAAGCAAACTGAAAGAAAATCACCTGTATGATTTGAGAATTGTTTTCGAGCGACTAAGACAATACAACCTTAAGATGAATCCCTTAAAATGCGCCTTCGGCGTCACCTCCGGGAAATTCTTAGGATTTGTTGTCCGACATTGCGGGATTGAAATCGATCTGGAAAAGAATAAAGCTATCTTAGAAATGACACCTCCTAAAACCTTGAAACAGCTGCGATCCTTTCAAGGAAAGTTGGCATATCTTCGACGCTTTATATCGAATTTGTCAGGAAGGTGTCAGCCTTTTTCTGCTTTGATTAAGAAGGATGACAAGTTTACTTGAGATTCCAAATGTCAACATGCCTTCGATGACATCAAACAATACTTAATGACACCTCCTGTCTTAGCAGCCTCAGTCTCAGGTAGACCGTTGATACTTTATACCGCGGCTTTAGACGACTCCCTTAGAGCTCTGCTAGCCCAGGTCAATGATGAGGGAAAAGAAAATGCTCTCTACTACTTAAGCCGTCGTCTAATCCCGACGGAAGTAAAGTATCCTCCTATTGAGAAGCACTGTTTGGCCCTGATCTTCACCGCTCAAAAGCTCAGGCATTACATGCTTTCTCATAAGGTCAACCTTATTTCGAGAGTTAATCCGTTGCAATACTTGATGACCCGACCAACGCTCTCTGGCAGACTTGCCAGGTGGTCGATGATACTATTGCAATTTGATATAACTTTCGTTCCTCTTCGCGCCGTAAATGGATAAGTCCTAGTTGACTTCCTTGCAGCACAACCTTTACCGACAGATTCACCTCTCGACGACGATTTGCCTGACGAGCAGATAATGAGCATAGAAGACACTGATGATCGACGTTGGGAACTATACTTCGACGGTGCGTCCTCAGCACAGAAGAACAAAGAATTGCAAACGATAGTACCCGGTAAGGCAGGAATCAGACTAATCTTTATAACACCGGAGCGGGGGATGTTAAGATACTCCTACCACTTAACGTAACCATGCACAAACAACGAGGCGAATACGAAGCCCTCATAACAGGACTGGAACTAACCATTCAAATGGGAATAACAGACATCAACATCTACGGGGATTCTCAGTTGATCATTCAACAGGTCGCCGAACAGTATAGGATTCTAAAGCCAAGACTCGAGCAGTACTTTTAGTATGCCATGAAACTGTTGGAACATATTTCGAATGTAACGATCTACAAGATCCCCAGAAAAGAAAATTCTCATGCAGATGCGTTAGCTCGCCTTGCAAAGGAATTTGGCTGCTTACAAGATGAGTCAGTTGAAGTGTCAGTTCAAGGACGACAGGTCTTATCACAGCTCGACATGGATATAATACAGAAATCAGAAAAAGCAGAGGAATCAGTTGCAGCAGTGACAGAAAACACAGAAGATTGGCGTCAACCGCTAATAGACTACCTGCAAGCAGGGAAATTTCCGGACGATAAGTCGCTAGCCCATCAGATCAAGAAAAGAACTTTGTCTTACGCATTAATAAACAATACGTTATACAGAAGGTCTTTTGACCAGATGTGGCTAAGATGTCTGAGCGGGTCCGAGGCTCGTGAAATCGTTAAAGAAGTACATTCAGGACTCTGTGGAGCTCATCAGTCGGGTCCAAAGATGAAAATGAAGATTAAGAGACTAGGGTACTACTGGCCCTCAATGATGACTGACTGTATGAAAGTTGCCAAAAGTTGTCACCAATGCCAAGTGCATGGAATGGTTCTACATCAACCTCCAAATGTGCTACATCCGACAATCGCATCGTGGCCATTTGAGTGTTGGGGCACAGATATAGTGGGTCCGATAGAACCACCTTCTTCAAGGGGACATCACTTCATTCTTGCAGCTACAGACTACTTTTCTAAATGGGCAGAAGCAGTTCCACTCAGAGAAGTAAAGGCACACAACGTGCTACAGTTTTTCAAAAACCAAGTCGTCTACCGTTTTGGAGTACCACGCAGGATCATTTCAGATAATGGGTCTGCATTCAAGAGTATAAAGATCAACAATTTTGTCAGAAGACACGGGATCGATAGTCGATACTCAACGATCTACTACCCAAGAGCAAACGGCTTGGTCGAGGCTTTTAATAAAACTCTCGTTCAGATTTTAAAGAAAATTTTGGACGACAACAAGAGAAATTGGCCCGAGAAGTTGTTAGAAGCCTTATGGGCCTACATGACGACTTTTAGGACTCCTACTCAGTCTACGCCTTACGCTTTAGTGTACGGGTCCGAGGCAGTTTTACCTTTGGAAGTTCAGCTTCCATCACTCGAATTGCGAGGTTGCAAATAAAATTACTACAGAAGAAAATGCCAGATTACGACTAGAAGAACTGGAAAGCTTGGAAGGGAAAAGACTTGCAGCGCAGCAAAAATTGGAACTGTACCAAGCTAAGATGATCCGGCCCATGATAAACTGGTCTGCCCAAGAACTTTCAAAGTTGGTGACTTAGTTCTTGTCCTCAAGAGACCTATTCTTGCACACCGCAAGATAGGAGGCAAATTTGAACCGACTTGGGAAGGGCCGTTTTTGGTCGAGACAGTCTACTCAGGAGGATCCTACCAACTTGTGAATTGCCAAGGAGAACGACAAATGCTTCCAATCAACAGACGATATTTGAAGAAGTACTATGCAACCTGATGTTTCGAAGGAATGAATTCTCATCCCTAGAAACACGGGTGAAGTAACCACTTGTGACTGGGTCCAAACCCAAAAACATAAAAAAAGGAATGACAAAAAAAAATCATTAACAAAAAAAATATGTGCTAAAAATAAAATATGTGAAATCATAATAATAAAGTTTTACCCTTCCTTTCAAATCAAATCTTGTTCCTGATCTTCCCTCATCTTTTCCTACTTTCCTTAAAGTTAAAATAAGTGAATAAGAATCTTCGAGTGATAAATATTTTCTTAATGTTCTTGTTCTTAGTACGCCCCCGATCCTTTCCTTGTCTTCTTCGCAGGAAATGTCGAACGGGCGGTTGGTCCTAAACTTTAGAAATGGCGTGAGTCTCGTACTCGATGAAAAGAGGGTGAAGGATGGAGCAGATGATAGAAATTGATTCCGACTTCACACCGACCAGACCTACGATACGAAGAAAATGATTGGGTCCCGAGTCGATCGAGAAGAGCTTCACAGCCAGACAGTGATGAAGATGGGTGGCCCAAACCACCAATCCAGCAACAAGAAAAGAAAGACAAACATCGAGGAAAGCAAGAAAATCAAGTGTGTAGTTGCCATGGCAGAGGGCAGGCTCGTCAGCGCCGCGCCCGCAGAAATTCAATGGGTAAGGAGAGCTACTCTCACTACTACCCAAAGAAGGAATAAGAATCGTCGTATCCGCAAGATGTTGACTAAACTAGCAGCAGATCAACACGAGGAAACAACCGCTTTTGCCGGCACACACATTTCAAAGACACCGGTTCGTCAGGAACCGGAAAGAAGAAAGTCAACGCCAAGAAAATCAGAACAAATCGAAGAAGTGCCAAGAAGAACAGAAATAGAGTCAGTGCCTCGACGCCGGACAGAGATACCAGATCTGAAGAACCATGTTGCGGAAGCTACCCCGGAGAATGTCCCAAGAGAGACAATCCCCGAGGAGCCAAGGTATACAGGAGAACATGACGGGATTGATCCATACATCCCACAGTACGTTACTGGCCTCGTCACTTGCAGATCATCCTAGATATGAATTAGAAAGAATGCAAAATGTTGAGAAGAAGACTTTTGAATACTTTGAAAGGATTAAAGGAAAGAGAATCAACATTTTGGAAGGCCTCGAGTTACACACAGATGTATTCTCAGAATATGAGCAACATCAGATTGTGGATTGCATCTTAGAACTTCAGAAGATAGGTCGAGCAGGCCGTCTGAGGGAAAAGACTTATTCAGAACCTCAGAGATGGATGCCAGGGAAAGGAAGAGTCACAATACAATGCGGATGTTGCTATAACTTCGTAGAGGACGTAAAAGGAAATCCACCAGGGATACTCCGTCACAGTGAAGTGGATCCAATGCCAAGGATAATTAAAAGAATGGTGAAAAGGATGATAACATGGAGGGTATTGCCTGCATATTGCATACCCAACAGCTGCATTATCAACATCTACAAGGAAAGCGACTGCAGACCGCCGCATATAGACCATCTGTTGACCTCATTTTACAATGAGTCAATAACCTTATGACCTAAAAAGTCAACATTGGTCAAAATGGTCAAACCAGACCCAGTGACCAACCCTGTTGACCCCACAGGTCACCTTTTTGACCTAAAAAGTCAACATGGGTCAAAATGGTCAAACCAGACCAAGTGACCAATCCTGCTGACCCAATAGGTCACCCTTATGACCTAAAAAGTCAACTTTGGTCAAACTGGTCAAACTATACCTAATGACCAACCCTGTTGACCCCATAGGTCACCCTTTTGACCTAAAAAGTCAACATTGGTCAAAATGGTCAAACCAGACCTAGTGACCAACTCAGTTGACCCCATAAGTCACCCTTATGACCTAAAAAGTCAACTTTGGTCAAATTGGTCAAACCAGACCTAGTGACCAACCCTTTTGACCCCACAGGTCACCTTTTTGACATAAAAAGTCAACATTGGTCAAAATGGTCAAACCAGACCTAGTGACCAACCCTATTGACCCCATAGGTCACCCTTATGACCTAAAAAGTCAACTTTGGTCAAACTGGTCAAACCAGACTTAGTGACCAATCTTGCTGACCCAATAGGTCACCCTTATGACCTAAAAAGTCAACTTTGGTCAAAATGGTCAAACCAGACCCAATGACCAACCCTGTTGACCCCATAAGTCACCCTTTTGACCTAAAAAGTCAACATTGGTCAAAATGGTCAAACCAGACCTAATGACCTACATGACCTAAAAAGTCAACTTTGGTCAAATTGGTCAAAATCTAATGACCAACCCTGTTGACCCCATAGGTCAACCTTTTAACCTAAAAAGTCAACTTTGGTCAAATTGGTCAAACCAGGCCCAATGACCAACCCTGTTGACCCCATAGGTCACCCTTTCGACCTAAAAAGTCAACTTTGGTCAAAAGGGTCAAACCGGACCTAATGACCAACCCCGTTGACCCCATAGGTCACCCTTATGACCTAAAAAGTCAACATTGGTCAAAATGGTCAAACCAGACCCACTGACCAACCCTGTTGACCCCATAGGTCACCCTTTTGACCTAAAAAGTCAACATTGGTTAAAATGGTCAAACTAGACCCGGTGACCAACCCTGTTGACCCCATAGGTCACCCTTATGACCTAAAAGGTCAACATTGGTCAAAATGGTCAAACCAGACCCAGTGCCCGACCCTGTTGACCCCATAGGTCACCCTTTTGACCTAAAAAGTCAACTTTGGTCAAAATGGTCAAACCAGACCTAATGACCTACCCTGTTGACCCCATAGGTCACCCTTTTGACCTACAAAGTCAACTTTGGTCAAATTGGTCAAACCAGACCTAGTGACCAACCCTGTTGACCCCATAGGTCAACCTTTTGACCTCAAAAGTCAACTTTGGTCAAATTGGTCAAACCAGACCTAATGACCTACCCTGTTGACCCCATAGGTCAACCTTTTGACCCAAAAAGTCAACTTTGGTCAAATTGGTCGAACTCGCACCCAATGACCGATCCCGTTGACCTATAAATCAACCTTTTCACCCACTCGACACATTTAAAACACCACAATGACAAAATCACAAGAATTGGACATCTTAAAATCAATTTGATCACTTTGGGCTGACTTGAGTCAACCTGAGTCAAAATTGGTCAACACCTATCTATTTTGATTAAAATAGATAAAAATGAAATAAAAATAACAAAATTAATCAAATAATTAATTTCAAAATTATTTTGATTAATTAAAATGATTAATGATTTAATTTTAAAAATTTTAATTAAATGACATAATTAATTAAAATGAAAATTAAATTAAAATCATAAAATGACATAAAACAACAAAATTAATCAAATAATTAATTTCAAAATTACTTTGATTAATTAAAATGATTAATGATTTAATTTTCAAAATTTTAATTAAATAACATAATTAATTAAAATGAAAATTAAATTAAAATCATAAAATAACAAAAATGACAAAAATAATCAATTAATTAATTTGAAATTATTTTCAATTAATAAATTGATTAATAAAATAATTTCCACCAATTTTAGTTAATAAAATAATTAATTAAAATGGGAATTAAAGAAGAAATGAAATAACTTTTAGCCTCTTCATAATTAATTAGGCTAAACCATCTTAAAGGCTTATTTAACACTTAATTAAGCCCATCTTAAGATCACTTACCCATGGGTTAACACCCATAATGATGCATGGGGTGAGGTGTCACCACCTCCTTCACCCTAAACATCATCTCTCCATGAAGTGGCCGGCCAACATGAGGCTACACTTCTCACCTCCCAAGCCACCCAATGGGAGGAAAACCACACATGAAACCCCCCCCTCACTATGGTTAGAGGCAATGATGAAGGCTAGGCTTATGTGTCACCATTTGCCAAGCCCAAAGAGTGAGGTGTAAGCTTCCTAAGAAGACTAAAGGCAGCTCACCATGCACCTCCCACAAGAGCCAATGGATAAGAGCCAAAGAGATGAAACTCATCATGGCAAACTTAGGGAGAAGCATCAAAGCCTATCTTCAGCCAATTGATCACCCAATGGGCTGATAGAGGAGGTAAGTAATCCCCTAGAACGACCTAAGCCAAGCCAACACCATCCCCTTGCTATATAAAGACCCCATGGCCGAAACTAGCAAAGAAGAAGAAAATATTTAAGGAGACCCATAGGCTGCCCAAATCCTCTTGCTCCCAACACAAAAACTCTTCCTAAGAGTCCAACAATATTTTAGGATCAAATCCAAGCCATAGTTTCAGCCTATTTGAGCCAATTTGATCAATTTTCAAAAACAGCCCAAATTAGGTTCTTCTTCAAAATTCCTCCCTAAGCCAGACTTCTGGAACAAATTGTTGCAGCAATTATCTTCTATTGGGGTCCTAGAAGGCAACCATAAATTCTGATCTAGCTTGATTTGCTTGTGGCCAAGGTATGGAATTTATCTTTGCAAAATAAATCGTATTTTTGATAAATCGTGTGTCATACTGATTCAAAAGTGTATCATCACCATATGGATAGATACCTCTCATCCAGATGAGCATTTAAAAAAAAAATCACTCAATTTCGTCAATAAATGAGTGAGATATTAACATTTGAAGTTTAAGGGTTTCGGAATTTTCGTAATAAATCCCGAATTTTCTCAGCCGTCCGATCCCGCGCCTTTGGGATGGACGGCACTGATCTGCGCCCGCGGTATCCGCTGTTCGGCTGCCTACACGGGATCTTCCCGCTTCTTCAACGCTGTCGAGGACGCGTGTCATCCTCGGAGCGTTTTGGCGGCGCAGAATTAAAAAAAAAAAAAAGAAAAATTAATTTTAACCCTTCAAACTTCAAAAATTCATATCTTTTGATCCAGAGGTCATAAAAATAAAATAAAAATACCTCTGGAAAGCTCTTGAAGAGGAGAAAATTATGAGACCAAAATCATAACTTTATTCTCAGTATTTAATTTTTAATTAATTAAATACTCTCTGGAGTATTTTAATTATTAAAAATTATTTATAGATCAAAAAATTATGAAACTTTGAGGCATTTATCTTTGCGTTCTTAGGGACCTTCCATAATTTTTCTAAGGACAGAAAACATGGCTAGGATACTTTTCTTGAATTTTCAAGTTTCTTCGTAATTATCTCAAATAATAATTATAAAAAATTTGAAAATTAAGAAAATAAAAATACAAATGACTAGGAATGATAGGGCAACAGACAATGACCCTAGGAAAAATATTTCTAAGTCATAGAAACAATCTTGAAAGACATTTGAAAATTTAGGGTTAAAATCATTTATTAATTAAATAATTTTGATCCTAAAATGACCCTTTATAAAATTGAACTATTTTCATCAACAATCTAAGTTTGAAAATGGTTCTAGCCTATGATAAGCTAATAATAAACCTCACTTGAGTCTAAAATGACAAGATTAGATTCAATTAAGGCTTAAAATGACATTTAAACCCATTAAACCTTACCTAAATTAGGTTTAATAAAAATTAAACTTCTTTAATTAAGTTTAAAGACACACTAAACTTAATTAACCCATTAAACCTACCTAAATTAGGTTTAATAAAAATCAAACTTTTTTTAATTAAGTTTAAAGACACAATAAACTTAATTAACCCATTAAACCTTACCTAAATTAGGTTTAATAAAAATTAAACTTCTCTAATTAATTTTAAAGACATAATAAACTTAATTAACCCATTAAACCTTACCTAAATTAGGTTTAATAAAAATTAAACTTCTCTAATTAAGTTTAAAGACATAATAAACTTAATTAACCCATTAAACCTTACCTAAATTAGGTTTAATAAAAATTAAACTCCTTTAATTAAGTTTAAGGATACACTAAACTTAATTAACCCATTAAACCTTACTTAAATTAGGTTTAATAAAAATCAAACCTTTTTAATTAAGTTTAAGGATACACTAAACTTAATTAACCCATTAAACCTTACTTAAATTAGGTTTAATAAAAATCAAACCTTTTTAATTAAGTTTAAGGACACACTAAACTTAATTAACCCATTAAACCTTACCTAAATTAGGTTTAATAAAAAAAAAATCAAACTTTTTTTAATTAAGTTTAAGGACACACTAAACTTAATTAACCTATTTGACCTTACCTAAATTAGGTTTAATAAAAATTATTTAAGGACATATTAAACTTAATTAACACAAAACCAAACACCTTTTAATTAGGTTTAAAGACATATTAAACTTAATTAATCAAAACTAAATTCCCTTTAATTAGGTTTAAAGACATATTAAACTTAATTAATCAAAACTAAATTCCCTTAATTAGGTTTAAAGACATACTAAACTTAATTAACCTCCTTAAACATAAGGTTTAATCAAACTTAAACCCTAATTAGGTTTAACCCTTAGACCTAATTAAACCATTAAACCTTAACTAACTAAGGTCCCTAATTAGGTCTAACCCTTAGACCTAATTAAACCATTAAACCTTAACTAACTAAGGTTTAATCAAACCTAAACCCTAATTAGGTTTAACCCTTAGACCTAATTAAACCATTAAACCTTAACTAACTAAGGTTTAATCAAACCTAAACCCTAATTAGGTCTAATACTTAGACCTAATTAAACCATTAAGCCTTAACTAAATAAGGTTTAATCAAACTTAAACCCTAATTAGGTCCAACCCTTAGACCTAATTGAACCAT
This sequence comes from Papilionanthe hookeriana x Papilionanthe teres, assembly GCA_022702705.1. Lineage (NCBI taxonomy): Eukaryota > Viridiplantae > Streptophyta > Magnoliopsida > Asparagales > Orchidaceae > Papilionanthe > Papilionanthe hookeriana x Papilionanthe teres. The sequence continues at coordinate 55,951,967 of CM040430.1, read as the reverse complement.
TAAGCCTTAACTAACTAAGGCTTAACTAAATTCAAACCTTAGACTTAATAAGACCATTAAGCCTTAGTTAACCAAGGTTTAATAAAAATCAAACCGTACTTAGGTTCAACCTGACATGAACCTAAATTAAACTTAAACTAAACTTAAGTCTAACCTATATTAGATTTAAGTCAAACCAAACTTAGGTTCAACCTGACATGAACCTAAATCAAACCTAAACCTAACTTAAGTCTAACCTACATTAGATTTAAGTCTAACCAAACTTAGATTCGACCTGACATGAACCTAAATTAAACTTAAACTAAACTTAAGTCTAACCTATATTAGATTTAAGTCAAACCAAACTTAGGTTCAACCTGACAAGAACTTAAATCAAACCTAAACCTAACTTAAGTCTAACCTACATTAGATTTAGTCAAACCAAACTTAGGTTCAACCCACATTGAACCTAAATTAAACCTAAACCTAACTTAAGTCTAGCCTACATTAGACTTAAGTCAAACCAAACTTAGGTTCAACCTGACATGAACCTAAATCAATCCTAAACCTAACTTAAGTCTAACCTACATTAGATTTAAGTCAAATCAAACTTAGGTTCAACCCACATTGAACCTAAATTAAACCTAAAACTAACTTAAGTCTAACCTACATTAGACTTAAGTCAAACCAAACTTAGGTTCAACCTGACATGAACCTAAGTCAAAATCAAACCAAACTTAAGTCTAACCCATATTAGACTCAAGTTAAACCAAACTTAGCCAAACATAACCTAACTTGAGTCTAATCCAACTTGAACTCAAGTAAACTTAATCTTAGGTTCAATCCACAGTGAACCTAACTTAAACTCAAACATAACCTAACTTGAGTCCAACCCAACTTGAACTCAAGTAAACCTAAACCTTTGGTTCAACCCACATTGAATCTAATTTAAACTCAAACATAGCCTAACTTGAGTCCAACCCAACTTGAACTCAAGTAAACCTAAACCTTAGGTTCAACCCACAATGAACCTAACCTAAACTTAAACATAATCCAACTTGAATTCAATCCAACTTGAACTCAAGTTAATCTAAATCTTAGGTCCAATCCACATTGAACCTAAATTCAACCCAAACCAAAGTTAAGTCTAATCTACATTAGACTTAAATCAAACCGAACTTGAGTTCAACCCCTAATGAACTTAAGACAATCCTAAATCTAGGTCCAACAAAATAAACTTAATTAAGACTTAAACCTTACCTAAAATGGATTTGAATGGTCTATAATTCTAATTAAGTTTAATTTATTAGGCTTGATTAACCTTTAAATCCTATTTAAACAAGGTTTAAAATTTAATTAAGTCCATCCTAAACCAAACCTTTTTAACTTAGGTTCAGACAAACATGAACTCGAGTTAATTAAATTCAATCAACATTGAATTTAATTTAGGTTCAACCAGACACGAACCCAAGCTAATTCAATTAATATTGAATTTAAATTTAAACTTATTAACTTAAGTTTAGACAGACATGAACTCGAGTTAATCAAATTCAATCAACATTGAATTTAACTTAGATTCAACCAGACGTAAATCTAAGGTAATTCAATCAATATTGAATTTAACTTTAAACCTTTTAACTTAGGTTCAAACAGACATGAACTCAAGTTAATCAAATTCAATCAACATTGAATTTAACTTAGGTTCAACCAGACACGAACCCAAGGTAATTCAATCAATATTGAATTTAACTTTAAACCTTTTAACTTAAGTTCAAACAGACATGAACTCAAGTTAATTAAATTCAATCAACATTGAATTTAACTTAGGTTCAACCAGACATGAACCCAAGTTAGTTCGATCAATATTGAATTTAACTTTAAATCTTAGACACGAACCCAAAATTTAAGTTCAAACTCAAGATCAATTCAACATTTCAGATCAAGACCGACATAATTCGACATTCTAAAATTGAAATTGACATAACCGACATAAATCTGATGTTGACATAATCAACGAAAATTTGACATTTCAAAAATAAAACAACATGATTAGCATGAAGTTGACATTTCGAAATAACTTGACATTCAAAACAATATTCTGTGACATTATTTCTGACAATATTTTCTTTGCAGGATGAAGACAAGAAATTCCGTTTAGATTTTCTTTGTATGTTGTAGGGTGTGCTAACTCTATTTTGCAGGACGTCGACGACGGAATATTAGCAACAAAACAAAACAAAACTTTTAGGTTAGACATATAACCTGAAACTTTTCAACACAACAACGACATTGACAACAAAACAAAACTTTTAGGTTAGACATATAACCTAAAACTTTTCAACACAACAACGACATGACAACAAAACCAGAACCTTTAGGTTAGACATAATACCTAAAGTATTCAATAACATGATATAACGACATTTGGGAGTGATAGTGGGTACATCTCTCCTTAAAATAATTTTTTAGAAAACAAATGATTAACATTAATCAGAAGTTTTCTTAAACAATTATGAATTGTTTAAGATGTAATTAACTATAGAGGTTTACCTCTATAGGAGATCTAAAAGAACCCAAAATAGAAATCTCTGGTTTACCATGATTTTTCTTAATATGAAAATTCTAGAATACATTATTCTAGAATATCCTCATATAAGAATTATCATAAACATCCTTTTCTACTATTAGTCCTAAAAATTCTCTAAATCCTTCATAGAATTTATACGAATAAAACTAGGCTAATATTAGATGGCGACTCCTTAACATTGATATGATATATTGGATGGCGATGACATGACCTCATCCGCACCAAGGACATGAAATTTTTTTATATATAAATTCCATCGCCACCACCATCATGACTTTGTTAGAACATTCTGCACAGTGTCATTCCTTAACCAATGCAATATCATGTTCGGATCTGACCTCCGGATAGCAGGCCCGAGTAAGTTCCGAGGGCCGGTGGAGATACCACTTCCGGTAGGTTCCGTCATGATATTAAAAGGAAATGGAGCAGACGTCGCAAATCATTGTATACCGGGAGTGCCAGTGGAGCGGATCTCCGTTACTTTTAGAAGGATGAACGACAGAAAGATGCCTTACCACTTTCAACCAGATCCAGAATTGGAGAGTCTCCGGCCCTACGAGCTGTGAGTTACATGGGAAATAGCACACCTCCAATGCACATCCATGCGGCATTCCTGCCAAGGGTGGCTTGGAAGGTGATGTTATTACCCATGTTTCTTACTATTCAGACATGGATTTTTGACAAACGCTTTTGGATGGATCAACAAGAATCTTACAATATTCCGTTTTGGATTTACATGGATTGCATATGATATTAAATTTCTGAAGAAAATGTCATCATGATTAGATCAAGTTATATGATGTATTTTCAGCAAGTTGGAATGAAAACGGCTACGTCATATTTTGCCTTCACCTCTTTCTGTGCAAATTGACTGGGAAACGCCATTAGAGTTAAATGAACTTTGAACGAAGAACAGAAAAGAAAAGAAAATAAATGAGAATTTTTCTTCCTAAAAAATCTGAATATTAAAATGAACTTCAAATTCACATGAACACTAAATAAATAACAAAAATAAAAAATGAGATCGTTAAAGGACAAACAAAATGAATCTAAATCTCAAATTGAATTCCAGTCTAAATCCATCTTTTCAAACCCTCCAATTCGTCTTCAAATCAAGATTTACTTCAGACCTCCTTTGAAACCCTCTCTCGGGATGATTTTAGAACCACGAAAAATTTTCGATTTGGTTCTGATGGCGTGGATTCATACCCTTCGCCAAATAATCAAACTTTGATTGATTCTTGTGGGATGTGGAACACTTTCACATCTCATTTCAATCTCCCGCTAAATCCAAATCTCCACAGTACATTTCAATTCAAAATTTCTGAGACTGGTACCTACATTCCAGTTCTCATTTCGAGATCGATACCTACATTTCTTTTCTCATCTGAATTGATACCTACATTTCAATTCAAAATTTCCGAGACAGGTACCTACATTCCAGTTCTCATTTCGAGATCGATACCTACATTTCGATTCTCATCCGAATTGATACCTACATTTCAATTCAAAATTTTCCGAGACTGGTACCTACATTCAAGTTCTCATTTCGAGATCGATACCTACATTTCGATTCTCATCTGAGTTGATACCTACATTTTAATTCAAAATTTCTGTGACTGGTACCTACATTCCAGTTCTCATTTCGAGATCGATACCTACATTTCGATTATCATCTGAGTTGATACCTACATTTCAATTCAAAATTTTCGAGACTGGTACCTACATTCCAGTTCTTATTTCGAGATCGATACCTACATTTCGATTCTCATCTGAATTGATACCTACATTTCAATTCAAAATTTTCAAGACTGGTACCTACATTCCAGTTCTCATTTCGAGATCGATACCTACATTTCGATTCTCATCCGAATTGATACCTACATTTCAATTCAAAATTTCCGAGACTGGAACCTACATTTCAGTTCTCATTCCAAGATCGGTACCTACATTCCGACTCTCTTTTCGAAATCAATACCTAAATTTTGATTCTCTTTCGAATTGACATCTAAATTTCAATTCCAAACTTGTGGGACTGGTACCTAAATTTCAGTTCACTTTCGAGATCAGTACCTAAATTCTGATTCTCATCCTTTTCAATCGACACTTAAACTCTGATTCTCACTCCGAGGTTGGTACCTAAATTCCAGTTCTCTTCGCAATCCCGAGGTTGAAACCTAGGTTTCAATTCTCATTTCAAATCCAAATTTCCTCAAACTGATTTTAAATCAAACTTCAATCTAAAATTGGAACTCTAAATCAAATCAAAAAAATCTAAACTCACACATCAAAACTTGAACATGAAATGAAACGAAATCTAAATCAAATCCCCCAAATCTTGTGATTTGGAGTTCACCTCCTTTTCCATTCCCCAGCGAGAGTTCAGGAATCTCCGGTCTTGGAAATATACCTGATACTCCCCAGCGGAAATTCTTCTACTTCGTCCTAAGTTTGTCACTTGGACATCTGTGTTGGTTCAGTTGATCTCTTCGGTCAACGCCAATACGCGCGGTGTGCTCCTTCAACACACCACACCTATTGGGGGTCCATTTGTTGACCTCATTTTGGGTGAGGTCTTTTCTTCTCTCCTTAGTGCTTAGGATCTAGCCATAGGTTTTCCCTTGACTATCCTAGAGGACTAGAAATGGGACCCACCACTTAGAAACTCAACCACTTCTTAACTCCCTGCAAACCCCACAAGCTTGATGGTAAACCCCTAATCACCTAGAGGGTTGAGATCAAATGTGGAGGTTTAAAGGATGAGTTCCCTATAGGACTCTTTGGCCTTAGGATAACCCTGGATGGCCTGATCTAGTGAGGGCTGACTTACACATACACTACACTCACACACACACATTCCAAATCCTAAAACCCACACTCTCACCCAACTTGACCTCTTGACTCATGTAGGTAATTCATATGGATGGTCATGTAGGTAATTCATATGGATGGTCCTTAACTCCTAAGCCCCTGGCTAAGAGGGTTAGAAACAACATAATGAATGCCTCAAATGAGTCCTCTCATGGCTCCTATGGGCCTAATATGGCTTCATGGCTCAACCAAAATGATTCCATTTCACTCACACTTGCTCAATTTTCACTTTTCCAAAATTTCAATTTTTGACCCCCGGGGCCACGAACCCACCAAACCTACTAAAAGCCCTTGGAACTACCCAAAACCACCAAAATTTCCAAATCACCCAAAACTTTTCCAAAATCAACCTTGAACATTTCCCCACCAATGAAATTGATCATTTACAGCCAAAAATACCAAAATTTCCAAAAATACCCCCAAAACCCTCCAAATTACCAAAATGCCCCTCTTGACCCAAAAATTCAAAAATTCCAAAATATTCCCAGAAAATCTCAAAAAATCCCAAATATTCCCAATTTCATTTTGTTCAACTACACCATAGGCCAATTTTGCCAATTTACCCCACTTTTACCAAAACCCCCAATGTGACCTATTTTAACCAAAAGTGAACCCAATGTCAAACCAAACCACCCCAATTGACCTCAATTTTGGTCCAATTCAATTCTAAACTTCAATTTAATATTCCCAATATTAATTTAGACCAAATCCAAGCCCAAATTTATTGACATTTGAATCCAATTTCATTTTTAAGCTTAAAGCCCAATTTTGACCCATGACCCAATCTTAGCCCAAACCAACCCAATTCAACTCCAATTAACCCCAAACCTTTTCTAAATCTTCCCTAACATCTCCACAAACAAAACACTAACATAGTTTGCCCAAAATTTGGACACAAACCTTACTCAAATTCAACCCAAACCCAAAATTCCCTAAATAGGCCTAAATCCACCATGAACCCAAATAGGCCCAAATTCCAAAGTCAAAGCCCAATCAAGTTGAAAACTCTTTGTGACACTCCCATGAACATTTCTCAACATTAATTTTACATCAATTTCAACATTAGCCCCACCTTAACCCAAGTTAGTCCATTTTGACCTATTTTGACCCTATCACCAAGGGGACCCAAATTAGACTCAATTCAATCCCAAATCACTTCAAATTGATTCCAAATCACTCATGACACATCCCTAAACTAAACCCAACATTTCTTTAGCCCAATCCCTTACAAAATTTCCACTTACCAATTTGTTTTTAAAACTTAAAAGCCCATCCCCTTAAACTATTCTAAAAGCCCACCTTTACTAAATTTTAAAAGCCCAAAACCATCCTAAAGCCCACACTACAATCTCATCTCATCTTCACTCAATTAATATCACTCCCTAAGTGCTAAATCCATCATGAAAATCAAACCAAAATGGTATTATGCCAAATCCCATCAAATAACCCCAAAATTTTCAAATTTTCATAAACCCTTTTCCATGAAAGTTGATTTGACTTTTCCCAAGCCAAATGTGAGCCATGAACAAGCCATACTCAAGCCACATGAAGTCATGGGGGCTTTGACTTGTCATTAGTCCACTTATGGCAAGAAGAGGGGGTTCTTTCTTAAACCTCCCTTAAACCTTTTTAACCTTATTTATGCTACACACTAAACCATGTTTAGCCACCTCACCATGGATGGGGACTTCACTACCCCAATTCAGCTGACCCAAATGATTCTCCCTCAGGCCAAAGTCAAGCCTTGAATGGTGAACCAAGCACAAATACATGGGTTGACCCAAACCAAGCCAAAATCACCCCTTTCCCATTCCATTTCAATTCACCACCTTTACACATGGCAACCATCAATTGAACTCACAGGAATCAAGCTCTGACCTCCTTGACCCTGAGGGTGACCCATGCCTGGCCGACCAGCCACCACAGCTGCCGGAAAATGCCATGGCCGAGAGCACCATGTCAGCCCAACATTGAAATTCTCTCTTGCTGAGCTGCTCATGCCCAATAGCTGCCATGGCTGATCTTCCCTTGACCTAAGCAGCTGATCCAAGCTATCAAACCCCCCTGGGAGGCCTTCCAGCAACACCTATTTAAACCCCACCCCCTTTCGGCCAAGAGAGGAGTTGCACCAAGACATACAGAAACTCTGCCAAAATTGTTCCAGACCATCCTCCACACTTAGAGCAATTGATCCCCAATGATAATTTGCCCTAATCCCCATCCATAGAGCTCAATTTCTCAGCCAAAATTCCACCCAAAACTAGGACACTTTCCAATTCTTCACCAAACTCAAATTAAACTCACCCACACCTGCACAAGACCAAGAAAAGGAGTTCCCCGGTGGAAGCCCCCTCTCCAGGCCACCCATTTGCTCTAGCCTCCAAGCTTTGGAATCGGGTCTGGTCGAATTCAAGTCTAGACAATTCCCCAGGGCCAGAGACTTCATCTGGGGCTTACTTGGACTCAATCGAAGGTGACAGAGCTCTCAGATCAAAGCCACACTTCTCTGAGCAAAGGTATGAGCTCTCTCTTCTTCCCGAGCTTCTGAACATTTTCTATTTTGTTTGGATCAATCTCATGCCACATAAACCGTATGGATGTGTTCGTCTCTTCAAGACGAATCCATAGAGTATAAGAACGTAGAAATTGATTAAGTATCGAAGGAGATATCAAGCATGGAAGATGGACGACTCTCAGGTGAGGTCGATCGGGGACGATGAACGGATGTCGTCCATTCGCGCGTGTACTGGACGGACGACTCAGATGGCGTCGGACCAAGAGACGGTACATGAACCGCGGGCCCCGTGGCAGCTGACTCAGATGGTGGCGCAAAATCGAAGCGCATCGCGTGTCCTTTCGGAGCTGCCGAGGATTGCGTGGCGCCGCGTGGATAAGTAAGAAAATAGGGTATTTTTCTATTTATTTAATTACCATAACTTCAAAAATCCATATCTTTGCATAGAAAAATCACAAAAATAAAATAAAAATACCCTCTTGCTCAGTGAATAGAGGAGAATAATGTGGAAAAGAAATCAAGTCATTTCATTGAGTATTTTATTCTTAATTAATTATTTACTCTCTGCACTATTTTAATTCTCTATGCATGTTGACAATTCACCATGGTATGAGACCATAGGGCTTTCGAAGCCTCTGAACTTGGGAACATTCCCTGAATTTTCCAAGGTCAGAGGCCATGCCTATGAGAAGTTATTGATTTTCTAAGTTCATGCTACTGTTTTGAATATTTTAATTTCAATAATTAGCATGTTGAGCAATAAATTCTAGGAAAATTTGGTGAAGTTTCTTAGGACCAGCGGACCTAGGATAATTATGGTTAGGATTAATTCACTTGGAACAACCCTAATTGGCCTAAACACCCAAAATTGAACTTGAATTAATTAGGGTTAACCACACATCAAATTAACTTGAAAATAATTCTCCACTGATCTTTAGGATCAGAGGAACATCACATAAAAATTTGAAATCAATTGGACTTGATTAACCCCACTAAATGGATTAATTAAGCCACATAACCAAAATTAAACTTTAAAAATTCATAACTCACAAAATACTTTTCAAAAATTCACAAAAATGGTTTTGGGGCTTCTCTTGTATCAGAGGAGTTTAGGAAAATTGAAATTGTAATTTTCTAAAAAAGTTGATATTTATCATTATTTTAATATTTTTAATAATTAAAAAATAATAAAAATCATAAAAATATTAAAAAATCACCAAAATGTCACATTTTGAATTCTAATCACCTAGGAACAAACCAAATATTTTCCCTAGGTCTCTAGGGTAAGATATTGAATTTTAAAGGCTTAAAACAATTTTTGAATTAAAAAAATGAATATTCAACCTTTTTCACTAAAATAATTCTAATAAATCAAAGAAAAATCAGAAAAATATAAAATTTGGTTCTTTGATTTCCCTGAGGTCAGAGAGATTTTTGAAAAATATAAAACTCATTTTTTAACTTTTATTTCCCTTTTAAATTAATTAATACTCCAAAACTTAAAATAATTCTAATAAATAAAATATAATTCAGAAAATCACCAAAATTGGTCCAAATGGTCCTCTGGTCATTAGGAACATTCCATAATTTTCATAAGGACAAAAACATTTTCTTGGTCATGTTATTGAATTTTCCTTGATAACCCCTACTTTCCACTAAAAATAATTACATAAATAAATTAAATACAGAAAAATCACATTTTCTCCTCTAATGTCTTAATTGATATGTGAGTGAGGTTACATAAAAATTTCAAGTTCATTTGAGCTTAGTTTAGTGAGTTATAGAATTATTAAGCTTGAAGGGCAAAAGGGTAATTAAAAAATTTCAACCCTTAATTAAAATTTTAGGATTAATCAAAAGGGAAGGGTAAAATATTTAATTTTAAACTGATTTTGGATGATTGAAACTTAAATGATTGAGGGTAGAAACCTACTAACCATTTCAAATATAATTAAAATAAAAAACTTTAATTAATTAATTAATTGAAATTTTGGAAGAATAATAGAAATTAGAATTATTAAAGTAGGGATATTATTAAGAGGACATTTATTCTTTAATTTAAAAATCCCTAAATAAGTCACTTTAACAATACTTAATTCTTAGTTAAAAATTAAAATAATAATCCAAATTAATAATTAAAACTAAAATTAAAACTAAAATTAAAACAAATTAAATTAAAATTAAATTAAAATTAAAATTAAAATTAAAATTAAATTAAATTAAATTAAATTTAAATTTAAATTTAAATTAAAGTTCAACCAAAACTATTAAAATCAAAATTTAAATTAAATTAAATTCAATTAAATTAAAAATCAAATTAAAATTAAATTAAATTAAAATTAAAATTAAATTAAATTAAATTAAATGAAATTAAATTAAATCAAATTAAATTAAATAAAATTAAATTAAACTTAAATTAAATTAAATTAAAATCATTTAACAACAAACCTAAATGAAATCATTAAGAGTTAAACCAAACACTTAAAGTAAACTTAAAACATGAACACTATTCCAAACTTAAACTAATTTTTTTATAATTAAGTCAAAATTAAAATTAAATCATTAAGTTTAAATCATTAAAATACTTAATAAGTTGATTTGCCCTTTTAAAGCTCTTATTATTATAACTCTTAAATGAAGTATCAAGTGAAGTGTTACTTCACTTATAGGATATTCAAATGTCCTAGTTCATTGAGCAAGGGAACAAAACTTAAACCCCAGATGATTAATTCACACTGTACGAACTAAATTTACTTGGACTCGAAACAATCCCAGAAATATTGAAAAGATGTTTAGGACTCGTCCTAAGCACTTCCTCAATATAACGGGATGTTTTAGAAAAACAATTGAATCTAATTGTTCTTTGATGAAGAAAATCATCCTTAAACCAAACCAACAACCTAGACGTCATAGGAGATGACTAGCTATAGGATTAGGAATTTGGTAGACAACCAAAACCCTCCCCTTAGCTTTACCTAGGTATCTGTTGAAATATTTAAATGCCTTAACATGTGTTTTAAGTGCAGCTTGGGATGACGGGAAGACCCTTCAGGTACGCTTTTATTTTATTGCAATTTACTTACATGCATTGTACTCTACTTTTTCTTGCATGATAAATAAAACTGTTGCATGAAAACCAAAACCTTTAGGATAGTCCCTAAACTGAAACCAAAACTAAATTAAAAGTCATTGCAAGATAAAATTCACCGCCACAACATTTCAAAATATAAAATAACTCAAAATTTAATCACAAACAGAACAACAAAACTACAATCACAACTAAATTAAAATGTCTCATTGAATGATCGGGAATACCTCAGATGATGTAACCCACGTATCGCTAACGGGATTTCCCACAGTCTAAATGAAAGTATGGAACTCATTCAGTTGAGTTTAGCAAATTCATCTGGACTAAGTGAATTCGATGAAAATAACGGTGCCGGGATGACGGAACCGTGGGATCTTAATCGGTTCTGTTTAATCAACTTTAAGATTTGTTTTAATTAAAACACTAAAAACACTTGGATTTTAAGATTCTCTCTAAACCAAAACACTCCTCTCATCTCCTGATTTTTGACTTCTAAAACTAAACCTCTGTAACAACAAGGAGCTTGGAGCACAGTGGGCAACACGACCATCGTCATCAGCAAAACAACTCTACATCAGCTAAACAATCCTAAAATTAAACAACCAAGCCATAGGACTTCGAGAAAGTTTGCCTAGTGCAACATAAATCCTCAACTCTTCGTTAGGCATTTGCATGATCATGTCATGTTAATTAAGCCCTAACCGGTCTTAGGACTCCGAGGTAGTCGTTCGGTTTGACATAAACTCTCACATCTTCAAGGCTATTTGTATGATCATGTCATACGAATATAAGTCCTAATTAATTAAAACAGGCAGGATGAAATATTAAATAAACTCCCAATTTGAAGCCAAACAATAAGATAGTTTGGGAAGTTGCCAAGATTTTTCTTGGATCTTCAAATTCTCCTACTTCTCTTCCTTTGGACTCCTGAAATAAAATGTTCCAAATTTGATCCATTCCCTATTGAAATTCCAAAATCCAATCTTGGAAACCTAAACTTTGAAATTCTTGAGAGCAAAACCACTGATCATTATTGAGAGTTTTCTTAAGTTATTCCCGTCACTTAGGATGTAATTAACTATAGGGGCTTGCCCTTATAGGGAACTTTAAGAACCCAGGTAATATAAACCCTGCTTAATTCCTTTATATTAAGCGGGGAACTTGTCGGCTTATAAAATTGGTTCGCAGACCAAACGGATGTCACAAATCTTTTAGTTTATTTAATCGAGCCCCATCATCAAGTAGTGTGTCTATTCCTCGGGATTAATACACGGTTTGTGGTGCGGTGCTCGTTTATATAAACTATTTGGGATGTGAGGTCTGTTTGATTTCATATCTTAAAATTTTCAAACTTAAAATTATTTTCAAAATTAAATGCTACTTTCTAAATTATATATATATATTTAAATTAAATTTAAAATTCGCCGACAACTTCTGTAGGCGACCCCTTTTCAAAAATACAACACTCAACCTAAAAATATGCCGACAGTTGACCTACTGGGTCAATGTGTTGGTCGTTGGGTCAAAAATTAATCATCTTGACCAAAGTTGACTTTTTGGTCAAAAGTTGACCTATTGGGTCGATAGGTTGGTCATTGGGTCAATGATTGATCATTTTGACCATAGTTGACTTTTTGGAAAGATATTGACTTATTGGGTCTAAAATTGGTCATTTGGTCAAAAATTAATTATTTTGACCAAAATTAAATTTTTTGTCAAAAGTTTACCCATGAGGTGAACGGGGTGGTCAGTGGGTCAGAAATTGACCATTTTGACCAAAGTTGACTTTTTGGTCAAAAGTCAACTTATTGGGTTAATGGGTGGTCATTAGGTCAAAAATTGACTATTTTGACCAAAATTGACTTTTTGGTCAAAAGTTGTCCTCTTGGGTCAATGTGTTTGTCATTGGGTGAAGGATTGATTATTTTGACAAAAATTAACTTTTTGGTCAGAGATTGACTTATTTGGTCATTAATTGGTCATTAGGTCAAAAATTGACTATTTCGACCAAGATTGAATTTTTGGTCAAAAGTTAACCCATTAGGTCAGAAATTGACCATTTTGACCAAAGTTGACTTTTTGGTCAAAAGTTGACATATTTGGCCAATGTGTTGGTAATTGGATCAAGAAGTTTACCATTTATACCAAAGATGACTTTTTTGGTCAAAAGATGACCTATTGGGTCAATGGGTTAGTCATTGGGTCAAAAACTGTCCATTTTGACCAAAGTTGACTTTTTGGTTAAAAGTTGACCTATTGGGTCAATCGGTGGTCATTTGGTCAAAAATTGATTATTTTAACCAAAATTGGCTTTTTGGTCAAAAGTTGACCTATTGGGTCTATGGGTTTGTCATTGGATCAAGGATTGACCATTTTGACTAAAGTTAACTATTTGGTTAGAGATTGACTTATTGGGTCAATAATTGGTCATTAATTCATATTTTTTTATTTTGACCGAAATTGACTTTTTGGTTAAATGTTGACTTATTAGGCCAATGGGTTGGTCATTGGGTCAAGGATTGATCATTTTGACCAAAGTTGACTTTTTGGTCAAAAGATGTCCTATTGGGTCAATGGGTAGGGCATTAGGTCAAAGATTAACCATCTTGACCAAAGTTGACTTTTTGGATAGAGATTGGTTTACTGGGTTAAAAATTGGTCATTAGGTCAAAAATTAACTATTTTAATCAAAATTAACTTTTTAGTCAAAGTTGACATATTGGGTCAATGAGTTGGTCATTGGGTTAAGGATTGACAATTTTGACCAAAGTTGTCTTTTGGTCAAAATTTAACTTATTTAGGTTAATGAGGCTGTGAGTAGATCAAATATTGACAATTTTGAGCAAAATTGACTTTTTGGTCAAAAGTTGACCTATTGGGTAGTAGGTTGGTCATTGGGTCCAGGATTAACTATTTTGGCCAAAGTTGACTTTTTAGTCAAAAATTAACAAATTGGGTCAATGGGTTGGTCATTGGATGAAAGATTGACCATTTTCACCAAAGTTGACATTTAGGTCATTGTGTCAGAAATTGACCATTTTGACCCAATTTGACTTTTTGATCAAAAGTTGACCTTTTGTGTCAATGAGGTGGTCATTAGGTCAAAAATTGCCAATTTTGACCAAAATTGGCTTTTTTGTTCAAATGATGACATATTGGGTCAATAATTGGCAATTATGTAAAAAAATTACTATTTTTACCAAAATTGACTTTTTGGACAAAAGTCGATCTATTGGGTCGGTGGGTTGATTATTGGGTCAATGATTTACCATTTTGACCAAAATTATCTTTTTGTTCAAAGGTTGACATGTTGGGTCAATGGGTTTGTCATTGGGTCAAGGATTGATAATTATGACCAAAGTTGACTTTTTTGGTCACAGATTTACTTATTGGGTCAAAAATTCATCATTAAGTCAAAAATTGTCTATTTTGACATAAAAAGTTGACTTTTCGGTCAAAATTTGACCAATTTAGTCAATAGGTGGTCATTAGGTCAAAAATTGACTATTTTGACCAAAATTGACTTTTTGGTCAAAATTTAACTTATTGGGCAATGGGTTTGTCATTGGGTCAATCAATGACCATTTTGTCCAAAGTTGACTTTTTGTTTAGAGATTGACTTATTAGGTCAATAATTGGTCATTAATTCAAAAAATTGACTATCTTGGTCATTAGGTCAAAAACTAATTATTTTGACCAAAATTAAATTTTAGTCAATAAGCCAGTTATCGATCAAGGGGAGGTCGTTATGTCAGAAGTTGACCATTTTGACTAAAATTATCTATTTTGGTCAAAAGTTGACATATTTTGGTCAAAAGTTCACTTATCATTTGACAAAAGTTGACTTTTTGGTCAAAAGTTACTTATTGGGTCAATTGGTGGTCATTCAGTCAAAAATTGACTATTTTGACCAAAATTGACTATCTGGTCAAAAGTTGACCTATTGGGTCAATGGGTTTGTCATTAGGTTAAGGACTGAATATTTTGACCAAAGTTGACTTTTTTGTCAGAGATTAACATAATGAGTGAATAATTGGTCATTAGATCTAAAATTAACTATTTTGACCAAAATTTACTTTTTGGTCAAAAACCGACCTATTGGGTCAATGGGTTGGTCTTTGGGTCAATAAGGTGGTCATTGGGTCAGAAATTGGCCATTTTGACCAAAGATTACTTTTTGGTCAAAAGTTGACATATTTTGTCCAAAATTGAATTTTTGGTCAAAAGTTAACCTATTGGGTCAACGGGGTGGTCATTGGGTTAGATATTGACTATTTTGACCAAAGTTGACTTTTTGTCAAAAGTTGACCTATTTTGTCAATGAATTGGTAATTGGGTCAAGAAATGATCATTTTGATCAAAGATGAGTTTTTGGTCAAAAGTAGACCTATTGGGTCAATGGGTTGGTCATTGGGTTAAAAATTGACCATTTTAACCAAAGTTGACTTTTTGGTCAAAAGTTGACCTATTTGGTTAATGAATTGGTATATTTATGTAAACATACATAAATATATATACGTAAATTTATTTATGTATATATATACATATATATATATATATATATATATATATATATATATATATATATATATATATATATATATATATATTTATATATTTATACATATATATTCATAAATTTACATATATATATATATATATATAATATTATTTTTATTTTAAATATTTTTAGTAAAGTATATTATTTATAAATAAAATTTATCTATAAAAAGATTTAATAATTAAATAAATTATAATTAAATATACATAAATATAGGTATAATATATATATATATATATATATATATATATATATATATATATATATATATATATATATATATATATATATATATATATAAATTTAGTATTATTTTTTATTTTAAATATTTTAAGTATAGTATATTATTTATAAATATAATTTAATTATAAAAATATTTAATAGTTAAAAAAATTATAAATAAATAAATAATATAATATTATTCTTTTAATTTAAAAATTTTATGTATAGTATATTATTTGTAAATATTATTTAATCATAAAAATATTTAATAATTAAATTAATTATAAATAAATATATATATAGGTATATATATATATATATATATATATATATATATATACATATATAAAATATTATTTTATTATTTTAAATGTTTTAACTATAGTATATTATTCATAAATATAATTTAATTTAAAAAGTAATTAATAATTAAATAAATATATAAATATATATATATATATATATATATATGTATATATATATATATATATATATATATATATATATATATATATATATATATATAATATATTTTTATAATGTTTAAAGTATAGTATATTATTTATAAATATAATTTAACTATAAAAATATATAATAATTAAATAAATTATAAATAAAAAAATATATATAGGTATATATAAATATATATATTGATTTATATATATTTATTTAATATTATTTTCTTATTTTAAATATTTTAAGTATAGTATATTGTTTAAAAATATAATTTAACCATAAAAATATTTAATATTTAAATAAATTATAAATTAATAAATTTATATCTTGCATATGTAAATATTAATATATATATATATATATATATATATATATATATATATATATATATATATATATATATATATATAATATTATTTTTTTATTTTTAATATTTTAAGTATATTATATTATTTATAAATATAATTTAATTATAAAAATATTTAATAATTAAGAAAATTATAAATAAAAAATATATAAAGGTACATTAATATATATTTATATATATAAAAAAATTTAATTAATATTATTTTTTATTTTAAATATTTTAAGTACAGTATATTATTTATAAATATAATTTAATTATAAAAATATTCAATAATTAAAAAAATTATAAGTAAAAATATATATATAGAGGTACATAAATAAATATATATAGTTAAAAAATGATAAATATATATATAAATATATTTATAAAAAAATTATATATAAATTTATAAAATATTTATTTTTTTTAAATATTTTAAGTATAGAATATTATTTAGAAATATAATTTAATTATAAAAATATTTAATAGTTAAATAAATTATAAATAAAAAAATATAGAATATTATTTAGAATATTATTATATATAAATATTATTTAGAATATTATTATATATAAATATTATTTAGAATATTATTATATAAATATAGAATATTATTATTATATATATATATAATATATTTATATATAAATTTATAAAATATTTATTTTTTATTTTAAATATTTTAAGTATAGAATATTATTTAGAAATATAATTTAATTATAAAAATATTTAATAGTTAAATAAATTATAAATAAAAAAAATATAGTTAAGTAAATTATAAATAAAAATATATACATAGTATTATTTTTTATTTTCAATATTTTAAGTACATAATATTATTTTTTTATATTAAATAACTTAAGTACATTATATTATTTTATTAATATAATTTTATTATAAAAATATTTAATAATTAAAATGAATTATATATATATATATATATTTTTAATATTATTTTTTTATTTTAAATATATTAAGTATAGCATATTATTTATAAATACAATTTAATTATAAAAATATTTAATAATTAAAAAATAAATAAATAAAAAATATATATATTTAATATTATTTTTTAATTTTAAATATTTTAAGTAAAGTATATTATTTATAAATATTATTTAATTATAAAAATATTTAATTGTTAAATAAATTATAAACAAAAATAAAAATTATAAAAGTTGACTCTATTGGGTCAATAGGTTGGTCATTGGGTCAAGGATTAATATTAAGTACAGTACATTATTTATAAATATATTTTAATTATAAAAATATTTAATAATTATGTAAATTATAAATAAAAATATATATATAGTTATTTATATATATATATATATATATATATATATATATATATAATATTATTTTTTCTATTTTAAATTTGATTTAATTATATATAATATTATTTTTTCTATTATAATATTATTTTTTCTATAGTATATTTTTTTATAAATATGATTTAATTATAAATATATTTAAAAATTAAATAAATTATAAATAAATATATAATATATATGTATATATATGTATATATACATATATATATATAAATTTAACTAATATTATTTTTTATTTTAAATATTTTAAGTATAGTATATTATTTATAAATATAATTTAATTATAAAAATATTTAATAGTTAAATAAATTTTAAATATATAAATATAGGTATATATAAATAAATTTTTTTTATATTATTTTTTTAATTTTAAATATTTTAAAAATAGTATTTTATTTATAAATATAATTTAATCACAGAAATATTTAATAATTAAATAATTTATAAATAAAATATATATATATATATATAGGTATATATATAATAAAATTTATTTAATATTATTTTTATTTTAAATATTTTAAGTACAATATATTATTAATAAATATAATTTAATTATAAAATTATTTAATAGTTAAAAAAATGATAAATAAATATATATATAGTATAGTATATTATTTATAAATATAATTTCGACATAAAAATATTTATTAGTTAAACAAATTATAAATAAAAATAAAAATATATGTATATATAAATAAATAAATATATATATATATATAATATTATTTTTTTATTTTGAATGTTTTAAGTATAGTATATTATTTATAAATATAATTTAATTATAAAAATATTTAATAATTAAATAAATTATAAATAAAAATATTGGGTCAATGGGTTTGTCATTGGGTCAAGGATGGACCATTTTGACCAAAGTTCACTTTTTGGTCAGAGATTAACTTATTGGGACAATAATTGGTCATTAATTCAAAAATTGACTATTTTGACCAAAATTGGCTTTTTGGTCAAAAGTTGACCTATTGGGTCAATGGGTTTGTCATTGGATCAAGGATTGACCATTTTGACCAAAGTTAACTTTTTGGTCAGAGATTGACTTATTGGGTCATTAATTCAAAAATTATTTATTTTGACCAAAATTGAGTTTTTTGTCAAATTTTGACCTATTAGGCCAATGGGTTAGTCATTGGGTCAAGGATTGACCATTTTGACCAAAGTTGACTTTTTGGTCAAAAGTTGACTTATTGGGTCAATTGGTGGTCATTCAGTCAAAAATTGATTATTTTGATCAAAATTGACTATTTGGTCAAAAGTTAACTTATTGGGTCAATGGGTTTGTCATTGGATTAAGGATTGAATATTTTGACCAATGTTGACTTTTTGGTCAGAGATTAACTTATTGAGTGAATAATTGGTCATTAGATCTAAAATTAACAATTTTGACCAAAATTTACTTTTTGGTTAAAAATCGACCTATTGGGTCAATGGGTTGGTCTTTAGGTCAATGGGGTGGTCATTGAGTCAAAAATTAGCCATTTTGACCAAAGATTACTTTTTGGTCAAAAGTTTACCTATTTTGACCAAAATTGAATTTTTGGTCAAAAGTTAACCTATTGGGTCAACGTGGTGGTCATTGGGTTAGATATAGACTATTTTGACCAAAGTTAACTTTTGGTCAAAAGCTGACCTATTTAGTCAATGAGTTGGTAATTGGGTCAAGAATTGACCATATTGATCAAAGATGACTTTTTGGTCAAAAGTAGACCTATTGGGTCAATGGGTTGGTCATTGAGTTAAAAATTGACCATTTTAACCAAAGTTGACTTTTTGGTCAAAAGTTGACCTATTTGGTTAATGAATTGGTATATTTATGTATACATACATAAATATATATATATGTAAATTTATGTATATATATACATAAATTTACATATATATATATATATATATATATATATATATATATATATATATATATATATATATATATATATATATAATATTATTTTTTTAATTTAAATAGTTTTAGTAAAGTATATTATTTATAAATAAAATTTAATTATAAAGAGATTTAATAATTAAATAAATTATAATTAAATATATATATATGTATATATATATATATATATATATATAAATATATATTTAATATTATTTTTTTGTTTTAACTATTTTAAGTATAGTATATTATTTATAAATATAATTTAATTATAAAAATATTTAATTGTTAAATAAATTATAAATAAATAAATATATATGCGTATATATATATATATATATATATATATAAATTTATATAAAATTATTTTTTTATTTTAAATATTTTAAGTATAGAATATTATTTATAAATATAATTTAATTATAAAAATATTTAATTGTTAAAAAAATTATAAAAAAATAAATAATATAATACTATTTTTTATTTTAAAAATTTTACGTATAGTATATTATTTGTAAATATTATTTAATCATAAAAATATTTAATAATTAACATAATTTTAAATATATATATATATATATATATATATATATATATATATATATATATATATATATAATATTCTTTTTTTATTTTAAATGTTTTAACTATAGTATATTATTTATAAATATGATTTAATTTAAAAAGTAATTAATAATTAAATAAATTATAAATAAATATATATATATATATATATATATATATATATATATATATATATATATATATATATATAGTTATATATAAATATATATATATATATATTTATATATTATTATTTTTTTATTTTAAATGTTTAAAGTATATTATATTATTTATAAATAGAATTTAATTATAAAAATATAAAATAATTAAATAAATTATAAATAAAAATATTTATATAGGTATATATAAATTTATATATTGATATATATATTTATTTAATATTACTTTTTTATTTTAAATATTTTAAGTATATTATATTATTTAAAAATTTAATTTAATCATAAAAATATTTAATAGTTAAATAAATTATAAATTAATAAATTTATATATGTATATATAAATATATATTTATATAATATTATTTTTTTATTTTAAATATTTTAAGTATAGTATATTATTTATAACTATAATTTAATTATAAAAATATTTAATAATTAAGAAAATTATAAATAAAAAAATATATATAGAGGTACATAAATACATCTTTATATATATAATAAAATTTATTTAATATTATTTTTTTATTTTAAATAT